>CM070036.1:98937453-98968832 GCA_036250615.1 Ptychadena robeensis
GCGGACATTTGCGGAGGTTCGAGTTCGCGAACATCAAATTCCGGGTTCGCGCCATCACTATTGTTGATAAAGCTTTTTAATTGAGAGCCTTCAAGGCTTTAGCTTTTGTATCTATTGACAGGCTGTTTTTTTAAATTATGTATTCATATTGTTAAATAGTATTCAAGCTGCCAGTGTTTTTGTGTTTATTTACTTTACTGTAGCTAAGTGATGTGGACTCACAAAATGTCAGAGAGAAACACACTACAAAAATACATATTTTACCAACCCTTTTCCAAATGTCACACATACGCTGCAACACCTAATCAGATCACGCCATTTATCATGTAGTCTGTTGGATCATGTTGTTAAAAACAATAAACAGCCATTTTCTGAGTTCTCAGCATTTTGGATGCATGCTGTTTTAAGAAGCATATACACTACCATTTTTATGTTATGTGTACAGGGATTTTAGAAAATCTTGAATTGGCTAGGTTCATATGGTCATTTGGCAACCATCATGTTAACTGCCCTCTGGACACTGGTCTCAGGATATCTGTATTCAGTATCGAGGAACAACTATGAAGGTTATGGTGAGAAGGGATTAAAGGAAATCGTAAAGCCCTCAACTTGAGCAGTGCATAGCACAGTCAAGCCTTTTTAAAACAGAAGATATTTACACGCCCCCAATCCATCACAAATCCCAAAAGTTAAGGTAAAATCCCCCGTTTAAGGACAGTGGGTGGAGCCATGCATATTATTCCTTTATGCCCCATCAGCCAAATGCACATCCAGAGCTGCTGGTGTACAGTGCAAATTTAGTTTTCAGTATTGAAATTTAGAACTCTCCATCTAGTGTTCATTCACGATACAGGAAGATTGACAGAAAGGCTGGAGGAGAAGGCCTTGTTTTCAATGAGAGATGGCCACCATCGGGGCTTGAGGGAACAGAAGGTAAGTATATTTTGGGGGGAACACTTCTTTATTTCTATGCCATTTCAAATTAAAGTAAAAGTTTAATTCAATACAGTGGCTTGCAAAAGTATTTGGAACTTTTCCACATTTTGTCACATTACAGCCACAAACATGAATCAATTTTATTGGAATTCCACGTGAAAGATCAATACAAAGTGGTGTACATGTGAGAAGTGGAAGGAAAATCTTACATGATTCCAAACTCAGCCCCTGCAATTACAGCTGCCAGTCTTTTAGTGTATGTCTCTACCAGCTTTGCACATCTAGATACTGAAATCCTTGCCCATTCTTCTTTGCAAAACAGCTCCAGCTCAGTCAGATTAGATGGACAGCGTTTGTGAACAGCAGTTTTCAGATCTTGCCACAGATTCTTGATTGGATTCAGATCTGGACTTTGACTGGGCCATTCTAACACATGGATATGTTTTGTTTTAACCTCCCTAGTGCTCTTGCAAGGTCCAGATTTCTGAACCAAAAGTGCACCATAGACTCTTCCAAAAATCTGTCCGTACAAGGGTCTAATAGACATCCTGAATATAATAATGTTTGCAACACACAATTATTATAAAAAAAGTACATAAACATGATAAAATGTATCATTTGAATGCTTAAATCTCTTGAATACTTATTTGGTTTGAAAGATTTCCAAACAGTATTTATTAATTTCAAAACAGTATTTATGTTTGTTTATAATAACATTTTTATTTTGTTTGTGTTTTGAATTGTATTGGATACAGTTATCACTGTATCCAATACAATGGCATTTGGCAACCCTCTGAAAGGGTTAACTTCAAAGATCACATCTGGAATGACAATGGGGGTAATATTCCTGGTGTGCTCTTTGAAGATATCCCAATTTGCATATGAATGTCCCGCGCCCCCCCCCCCCTGGCTGGGAGAGAGGTGACACCGCCGGCTTGCTTTAGTTCAGATCCCCGGACAGCACAGAGCAAAATGTGCAGCTGCGAGGATCTGAGCTTAGCTGGACGGCTCCCTCTCGTCACCTGCAATACTGCATAAGCAAGTGCAGGACGAGATGGTGCTGTCAGAAGCGCTAGGGAGGTTGAACCATTCCATTGATGCCCAGAGCATGATGCAGCCACCACCATATTTGACAGTGTTTTCCGCCACACATAGCGTTTTGCATTTCCATTTTGGTCTCCTCTGAGCAGAGCACCTTCTTCCACATGTTTGCTGTGTCCCCCACATGGCTTGTGGCAAACTGCAAACGGGACTTCTTATGCTTTTCTGTTAACAATGGCTTTCTTCTTGCCACTCTTCCATAAAGGCACACTTTGTGCAGTGCACGACTAATAGTTGTCCTATGGACAGATTCCCCCACCTGAGTTGTAGATCTCTGCAGCTAGTCCAGAGTCACCATGGGCCTCTTCACTGCATTTCTGATCAGCGATCTCCTTGTTCGGCCTGTGAGTTTAGGTGGACGGCCTTGTCTTGGTAGGTTTACAGTTGAGGAGCAACTGTATTTGTACTGATATTAGATGACATACAGGTGCACTCTTATTCTGACTCTAATAGCTGTAAAGCGATTTCCCTTTCTGAGACCTCTATGCCTGGCCTGTATAGCAGAGACAATCACTGTAGACAATCTTTGTCAGATAGCTGAACTCACCAGAGTAGTTTAATTCAGTTTATTGAAGGCTGTAATATCCACAGGTAGAACAGATGATGACTTTCAGAGATGAATAAACAATACTTAGGAGGTCAAAAGATCATGCCTTCCTAGCCCAGATGTGTGTCTGCTCCAGTGGTGGCAGGAAACTCACAGTGAGGAAGGAGGAAGTTACATCACATTTCATGAGGTAAATTACAGATAGGTGTAATAGCGGACAATACCCAATAGGTGGCAGCATAACATTAACTACTAACATTACTAACACGCATAGAAAAACATAGCAATGAAATAGCTATATAACTGCTGGATACAGCACAACCCTATTTAGTCATTAGCACTCATCAGGCAATGTCTATGGGCAACTGACTGACCTCAGACCAAAGGGGGCTAAATAATTAAGCACATCCCACTTTTCAGTTATTTATTTGTAAAAAATGTTTGGAATCATGTATGATTATCGTTCAACTTTTCACGTCTACACCACTTTGTATTGGTCTTTCACGTGATATTCCAATAAAATTGGTTCATGTTTGTGGCTGTAATGTGACAAAATGTGGAAAAGTTCTTTTGCAAGCCACTGTATGTGGAAAAGTTCTTTTGCAAGCCACTGTATGTTGCTTGTTTTGTTTTCCAATGATAGATCTGTGTTGACCACAATTAAAGAAAGGGTGATCCTGTGAAAACAAGTGGCAATCTAACCATATTTCTTTCACTATCTGAATATTGTGCTGCCTATTATTTACTATTCTAACTTTCCTTTAAGACTGGCACCATGGGATGGATTTAAATATTATACGGTAGCTGAATGAAAACTTTAGAAAGTTTAGTATTTGATTTTGATATGTATCTTTATTATACCAGTTATATCAGTCAATAATCCCTCCCTATTGATATTAGATAATACCACACCTCCTAAGCACTATCCCAAAATGTGGCTCAGGTAAGCATTTTTGAAAGTGCTGCATTAGCAATTTCAATACAAGTATACTATTTGCAGTTAAACTATTGAAATGATTTGCACAGAGAATACAGACATCTTGTATATCTACATAAATATTTTACTAAGCTTTAAGCCCCCCCATACACGTTCAGATTTTTCGTCCGATCGTGTCACCCGATTTTTCCCTTATAATGTTATGGTCAGTCGGTTGGCCAGCACGAAAAATCGGAATTCGAATTATCACTGATCAACTGGCCCGACCGATTTTTGCTCTCACGAAAAATGTAATGCTTAAAGTCTACCTGATAGGAAAGGATGTCAGAGGAGGGTGCTGCCTCCCTCTCCTCAAAAACACTCCAGGACTGATCTGGCAGCAGCTGCTGTACTCTTCTTTGCCATGAGCATGCTTTTCACATGTGGTGATAAGAAAATGATCCATGCTGCATTGTTCCTTATGGAAGCACTGGAGCAGCAGAAGAAACAGCGACATGTATGGTCCAAGGAATGGCATTTGAAGGGAGCATATTTTTGCAAACTGTCCCTCTTTACCACTTTCGCGAGAGCAATCCTGTGGACTACAAGACACTTCAGTCTCCTGCTCCAACGCTTGAGGCCATTCCTGTCTAAGCAGGACACAGTGATGCGACAGTCTATCTCTGTGGAGGAGCGTAAATTGCCACCCTGCGTTTTTTGGTCACAGGGCGGGCATATGGAGATTCGCAGTTCACCACCAGATTTGAAGCACAGACACTGGGGCTAATCATACCGAAGACATGTCATTGTGGATCAGCTTGCCAAGGATTATATAAAGGTTAGTTCAATTTGCATTTGACAGTTTCATATATGGTTTTTGTATGTGATGTAGTCACATGCAGTCCCAAATGTGCTCTGCATATTTGCACATATTAGGGACACTCATGCTTTTTCCATTGTTGTGGGGTTACCCACGAGTGTGTGTTCTGTGTGCAGGTGGCCAGACATGAGATCTCTTTGTAATTGGCACAAACCTAGGCTGACATGCAAGCTCATTTTGAAGCTTCTGCTCATATAAGATCTCCATTGTCTTAAGGAGGGGTAAAGCCTTGACTCAAGCTGCAATGCATATGTACCATGTGGTATTGCCAATGCTAATGTGTTTTTTGTGCAAACTTGTAAGCTTGACACTGTGTGCAAAACTCTTCTTAGGCCTCGTTTATAGAAATCAATATGTGATGTTTTTTTATTTGTGGGTCTCTTTTCTTATCTTGGTCTAATTATATTTTTTTCCTTTTTCATTGTGTTTCCACATCAGTTTCCAACAACTGTAAATGAATGGCAAAAAGTGGCTGGGGAATTCAGTCGTTTGTGGCAGTTTGCCAATCACCCCGTGACTACAAAGGTTTTTAAGCGTTGTGCTTTTGGCCTTGGTAAATGCAAATTATGAATTCCGCACTGATGACGGGGTGCTTCAAGACACCGAATTCTTCAAAAGACTGCAGCAGGCCCAGCTGAACTTGCCCTCCAATTATAGAACTGTTGATGCTTTAAACTTTGTTTTTATTGTGTACGAGGCCTTTGGTCTTCACAAGAACCTGCTGAAACCCTTCCCCATGCGGTCTCTATCACCCTCCCGCCGTTTTTACAACTACAGACTATTAAGGGCACGGAGGGTGGTGGAGAACGCATTTGGTATTCTCTCACAGTTCTTTAGGGTTCTGCAGCCCTGAGAAAGTGAAGGTAGTCGTCATGGCGTGCTGTGTTCTGCACAATTTTCTACGGCATCATAGCCCAGTATCGTACTGTCCGCACGTGCTGCTTGACAGTGACTCTGGCATTCCAGAGACTTCCTCCAATGTGCCTGTAGTGTCGTCTAGCTCTGCCTTTGTTAATTTCCAGGTGCCACCTCCCAGAAAGCCCACCTTACAAAACAATAAGCTGTGAACGCAATATGGGGTAACGATGATTACAAGTTTATTTGCACTGCATCACATAAAATAAATGATTTGTCTTGTTCATTCAAAGTATGTAATAAA
Source organism: Ptychadena robeensis (assembly GCA_036250615.1). Lineage (NCBI taxonomy): Eukaryota > Metazoa > Chordata > Amphibia > Anura > Ptychadenidae > Ptychadena > Ptychadena robeensis. Next base: position 98,942,993 of record CM070036.1, read on the forward strand.
ACTTATAATCTCCTCACAAACCATTGTACAAAGTGCCTATGATTTCCTTCTGAGTTTTGCAGCAAAAGTATTCAAATTCCCCAATGCAGAGCTACAGGCTGTGGTAGTTGTAATTCCCTTCTTGGGAAAAAAGAAGAAAACAGGTTGTTACACTCAAAATAAAAAAACAGACATACATTAAACAGACACAATACTCACCTGCACACTTCCGCCCACACTGACCCCCCCCCCCCTCTCCTCCCCTCTCCACATGGAGATCGGACCTGCAGGGACTCGTGGGGGGGAGGGGTTGTGAAGAGGGAGATTCTGCTGCTGACGATTTCCTGCCTGGCAGAGATCTCCCAGACACCACTTCGGCTGCCTTGGCGAGACGTAAGGCAGTGGGAGGGGGAGCACTCGTAACAAGCTCCCCTCCAGCTGTTAGAAGAAGATTCTTTTTCTACAATCAAGGATCTAAGCATTATCGGCTTAGCTGCAGCTGATAATGCTGAGTGACCTTCCAGGTGGTAGGTCCGCTTTAACTCAACTCAAGGTATACATAGCGAAAGGAACCTAAATGTGTATGGTCGCTGCCAACTTCAGACACTGATATCTGTGGGGCATAAAGATAGGGTATAAACTAGGTGAAATTACAACTATATTGGAATTTAATTGAACATTGCTTTTTTTGACAGAAACCCATAAATAGCACAATTGCACAGCCACACATGCTCCTAAGTACACTAACAAGAATGTGTTGATCGCACATTTGGTGAGACCCCAGGAACATTGACTGTCTTTTAATATGGTTTGCACACACTACTCTGGAATGTGCAACAGTCATTTCACATCTGTAATAATGGGACAACTATGACAACTTGCAGGGTCCTGTGCGACATGCCATTGCAGTTGCTGGTGTTGCTGTTAAAATCCCAAAAACCATAATGGTGAGTAAACCATCTGCCTGCATCTACTTCCTCTTGGTGTTCTAGCTTTGCATCTGTATGATTGTTAAAATCTAGCAGGTGTAATGATGGTTGTGTAGGCCCCCATTGTTTTACAAACAGTAAAGTGGAAGGAAAGGTGGTGTTCTTCTTACTGGGCCAAATGGGCCTGGGCCTTTCCTGTTTTGATTTTCTGTTTAAAGACAATTTGCAATGTTATTTCTGTTGCACAACGTTGATTAATCGCCATCATAATCGGTGTAATGGTGGAACACTCTTACCTCCAGGTTAGCACTTTTCACAGATGCCGTCATGTGACATGTCCAAAAGGTTACGCCCGGATTGCGCTATGTGTTCTAGTCAGCCTGAAAAGAGATAGTGTGAGCAATTGTGTGCCTATCTCTAACAAGTTAAAATTATGCAGATGTGTGCGAGATATTTGGTATTGGGCCAAAATCAGAACCGGAATGGGAACTCGATTTGTCGTCCACAAACACATAGTCTTCCAAGATAACGGAGCGGAAATAAAATATAAAAGACAATTGTCTAATGCACCTGGGAATCTGATCCCCGCCTGTTCACGACTAATCTCTGAGAAATCCCGGACACTGCAAAATCCTTAATGCCAGCCCTTGAGAAGTCGACCCCCCCCAAAAAATAGCACAGAGACAGGAAAGAAAAAGTGACAACCTGCAATTCAGATGGAGATAGCACCAGAGGAGCAAGGGCCAATTACAGTGGCACCAACATCCCCCACCACTGTACCACCATCGGCATGCTCCTCGTCTCAGGAGTACACTTGCCTTATAGTCAAATACTTTGATGAGGGAGATTATGAGGGGATGCTGCCAGATTGTAGCCAGCGTAAAGCCGCCTTAATAAACACAGTCATAGCAGATCTGCTGGCTTAGAATGGACAAGAGTTTACCAGATTGCAAAAAAATGGTATGAGTGGAAAACTCAGCAGAAGAACATATTCTGTCAAGCAAGAACCACCATCAGGCAGCATATGTCTATTTGTTAGTACCTTTGCAGTTTGGGTGTTTAATCGTGTGAAGTGTTTTATAATTGTATCTTCTAACGTTTACAGATCCCAGCTATCTCCATCTGAAGCAGAAAAATGAAGAAATCTTGAGGGGGGAAAGGAGGGGCCATGTAAGTAAACCCTTTGGCAAGAAATGTGAAATGCATGTCCCACGTGCATAGGTATAAGGGAGTGCAATGGTTTTACTGTTGTAGAAACGTTACCTGGCTTAAGGGAAGAGTTATTATCACTTGCATAAATCCTTGACCTTTTTAGCTTTTATAACATATAATGGTTGCAGCAATATCTCAGAAGGCTACGCTGCTAGAACGTGAGCACCCTGTGAAAGTTAAAGTACATTTTCCATAACAAAACAACACCATCTTCCCAAAATGGTTAAAAGTTGGGTATACTTACATGTGCCATAGTAGGCCTCCTATTCATTGCAGACCTATGCACACCGGCAGTATTCTGGAGCATTGAGCATGCACATGTTTGCAATGTGTCACCTTGTACATAGGGCATGGCTCGTTTGGTGGAAGACTTTACATTTTCCTTACCTTGGTGTATGCTCTTAGAGACATTAAATCTGCACACGCTTTCTGACCTTCAGAAACTACCTTCCTTTCCTTTTTGACAGAGAAACAACCGCAAGCAGGAATGGATGGAAAATAGGCAGGATCTTCCACTGCTAGCTGGCACAGAGCATTGCACTGACAGAGGTAGGTCAATTCTTACTATTAATGGGATGGAGTCCAAGATAGAGGGTCAAGTTGCAGGCACCTGCATAATGCTATTACAGCTCAAGGCTTGTCTTTTAGGCAAAATCATGTCCACATGGCCAGCGGTGCACATAACTTTTTAAGTGAGCTCCTCAAATGAGTTCCAGGAGATGTTGTTTGGTACTCACCCCATATGTATGTGGTCTTTCTCACTGCCCTCTGCGTCAGCCTCCTGCATTGTAGATTCTGATGCAGATGGTCTTCCCTGTCCCTGATTTAGCCTCCGATTAGCTGTCTCCATCCACAGATCACTAGCTGGCTTTGGGTCAGATGTAGTTTTCACAGTACAACAAGTTTGAACCCCCAGATCTCATCTCTTTCATAGTCATATTACAGCTGTCAATCTGTGGTTTTCTCTTGTCTGATTTTACCTATACAAGTGACTACTCTGACAACTCTGACTTTCACTCCCCAGATCTCCAACACCCTTCCAGAAGTCCAATCTTTTATTTTAGGATTATTAATTTCACACTCCTAAGAGCAACCTTTTATCGTTATTCATGTTTTCTTGCAGTTATCCAAGTGACATAAATTGTATACATTTAACATTTAGCTGTGGCCGCCCAGACACGGAGTGCCTCCAAGTTGTTAGTACACATATGAGCTTTGTAACAATAATGAAGGTACGCATAGCTAGTTTTTGGCCCCTTTTAAAGTTCTGGAGTACCAATTATGTGCACCCCTGCACCATAGATTATGTTTGTGTTTTCTGTGATTACTTACACTGGTAAGCTTCAGGGTGGGATGCCTATGGACCATGGTCTCAATGGCGTTGTTTCAGTGTTTAATTCCATCATTGGACGGCCAAGGCCTGTTCATAGAAATGTTGTGGACTTGGCTACTAGTCTTTCCTGCATACACTTCCTGCAGATACAGGTCCGAACAACTGTGCTTCACGCAGTAATGAGTACCAATGGGTCACACGAATGGCAAATTGGCTGTTTCCTTCTAACGCGTCCTATTCCTTCTGTTTCTAGAGTCACACTCTGCTAATAAGAGAGATGTGCTCTTTCAAATTAAAGAGGTGGATTACCTGTTGGTGGTGATGAAAAAAAGCCTGACACAGGTGTGGTGCCTCATCCCGTGGATAAAGGACAAGCTGCAGGCGTGAACATGGGGCCTTGTTGAAGATCCAGCACTTTTTCCTGTCCTTATTTTGTAAAAAAGTTTGTATAGTTATTTATTGTGTTTTCATTTTATTTAAAAAAAAACTAAACTCCTCTGGGGCCAAAATAATTCTAACCTAAAAAATAAAAATGTTGTTCATTCAACCTGTGTTCAATGTTGTCTTGGTTTCAACTGTCAAATTGACTGATTAATGAGGATGCCAGGCATGTGCAGAATATGCTGCCAGTTTGCATTCAGATAAGCAAACTGCTAAAAAGTATGGGTGCAGTGGGTCCCCTACCACTTTCCCGTCACATTCCACATCTGCAGACACAAAGCACTGGCTGTTACCTTCAAGGGAAAGGTCAGAATAAGATGGGCAAGCAACTGGACAGTAAGATTACACCAAGATAACATGCTCCCTACTACAACCTAACACTCTTTGCTGCCACGTGGTGCTCTATTTAAAGGAAGCACTTAAACACATAGGATGTCCTTGTTTTACCTTGCGGCTTGGCAGGATAGGAAATGGCTCTGGATTTACAAAGTGGTGAAAAAACGGGTATATGACATTGCAGTAAAAATGGGATGGATATCCTATAATATTCCAATTACAATTGATGCCAAGGCTTTGCCTGCTTAAATATCCAGCAATGCTAATTTAAGTACACATGGGTGATCACGTTGCATTAGACTAGGCATATTTTTGGACAAGCAACGTTTTTGGATATGGAAAACAAGTCTGTAGGGGCCATTTCAAAGCCCTTATCAGATACTTTTCATGGGCTTTGACTACCGATAGAACAAGTGCACCAGCAAATTTACCCATTGCTCACAAGGAGGGGTGTTCTTAGCATTATAGCTGTGTTTCAGAGAAAGGATAATAAAAACAACAGGAAGTCGATTTTTCAGAACCTCCGTCAGTTGGGACGATAGATTGTAGGTGAACAGAAACGTTATTTTATTAATAGCAGAACGACCGTAATATACGGACAGGGCCGAAGCAGATTTTAAGAAATCGTTCGGTCGGGTACATATTTCCACATTCTGATTATTCGCCCGATCACAAAAAATCGGAATGTGTATAGGGGGCTTTAGAGTGGTAAATCTAAGTAAGATTTTACCTTCCCATGTCAATTCACATAGCTCGTCATTGATCAGGACTTTCCAGATTTCATATCCTATGCACTTGTTTGACTGGCTCACTGCTTATTGCAGACATCTGTGGAGAGCTTGATAGGAGTTTGACTTTTGGTGAAATACTTTACGTTGGTTTTCTTAAAACAGGGTCAGTGCTAAATATTTAGCAATAATAAAACATAGTAATCAGTAAATGGTGGATTACTTAGAAGCAAATTACATGCTCATGCCAATTAATCAGTCCTCCTTCCTAAAAGTTTTAAAGGGCACTTTCAAAGCGGCATCTGTATTAGCAGGTAAAGCTTAGCTGTAACCCTTAAAATACCTATATGTGACTTTAAATGAACCCCAATTTTTGCATTTTTTAGGTAAATTTGTTAGACGTATTGTTATAATATATATTTTTCACTTTGATAGGTACCGTTTATGTTCGTCATCTTATTGTCTTTTAACTGATTAAATGTAAGCTGGCTCAATGTGTACTCGTTTGGCAGTTCAATAGATATATTTCAGGGCATCCTTCTTGTGGGAAGAAAAGGATATTAGACAACGAAGGAGGAAGACTAGACTGTCTGAATTCCTAAACTAATTTCATACAGAGAAGCCTTAAAGGATGAAGAAAAGTTGAATGAAACAAGAAATCAATAGGAGGAAATAAGAAAATTGCTTAGTTCAGTCAAAGGACAATCTTTCCAAACTGATATGCTTGGTGTATGGAAGCAACTTGGAAACGGTCCTTTGCTGTATTCGCACGGAGTGTTATGCACATAAAACCACAAACAGAAGCAAAGGTTTGGCAAAATTATCTGGGATATTTTATTCGGAAATCCCATATCTAAAATTTTCCAATAACCAGGGAAGGAAAATTTGAATAATAGCTGTTTTTCGGTAATAATATAAACCATAGAAATATGGTCAGCCTGGCTTTTTTCAATCATTTTGTTTTTCATTAAAATTCGTAATGAACATGGATCAATCAGTCAATCATTCTGCATAAACTGAGAGAGGAGAATATAAAAACCATACAAATTTGTACAACATATCCAAGATATATCCATCCCTTCAAAGACCTGGTACACACACTTCCTATTTTTTTTACTTTATTTAACTTACACCTGTCCTACTTTCATCTCAAACTTTGTACATGTTGTACAATCTTGTAAAAATATATCATTAACCGCCCACTCTAATCTACTCATCATCACATGCACAATTTGAAGACTTCTCTATTGCCACCTTTTGCCTCATACACTCTGGAACTCTCTCCCTTGTCTCATTAGACTTATTCCCACCTTTAGCACTTTTAAACAAGGCCAGAAACCCCATCTCTGTATTTTTGCTTACCCATCTTCCTCTCTTCACAGCTAACCACATTTTTCATACCCCCATACTGTTATACTTTCCCAACCACTTAGATTGCCAGATTGTAATCTCAATAAGGCAGGGCCCTCTTCTCCTACTACATCATAGTTTGCATTTGTGTGTTAGCTTGTATTCCCTTTTAACCCTTTTAACATACACAGTGCTGTGTAATATGTTGCTGCTTTATAAAATAAAACTAAAATGAATGTGAAGACATTTTTAATTAAGGTTTGTGCTAAATATGAAATCTAAATCACTTCTGTGAGAGTGGTCGGCATACAGGTGGACTGCATTTTAAACTTTGCAGTATGCGTTTTTGACTGTACTTGCATTATCATATGCATATAAAGTAATTGGTAGTGCAAACGCAAGTGCACCTTAATCCACACCACGTGTGCTTTAGAAACCTGTTTACCATGCAGATGTGCACAGTAGAAAATGCAATGTCTATAGTGCCTAACCTACCACTGGGACGTAATGTTCAAAATGAACATAAGGTCTATAGTGTTGACATCTTTTCTTTTCCAGTGTCAGCAACCCCACCCCTACCAGTGCTGGCAAAGGTCTTCCCCAAAATGTAGTGCTATAGAATGGAAAGGGAGGAAGATCCCACTCTCCAAAGAACTATTGCCTTTCTAGTCATAAAATAAAGTGTGAACAATAAGAGGAAAAGCCAATCAAGGAAAAAAATACTAAATAATATTGAAATATTATTGAAAACAGCATCCCATTTGTAGAATAGCATATCCATGAACATATCATGGTACATAAAAAATATGCACATGAACACAGAGGATTTTAGAAAGACATAACTAAACCCAGTGACTGTTACATGTATTTATTATTTCTTCCTCACTAATATTGTGTTTCAACATAAATCTGACATACAAGCATTTTATAGTTCCGTTTGACCTCTGTTTAGCTTCAGTAAGTGTAAATTTAAAATGGTCTGATAATGTTTAATGTTAAAATTAAATCCATATGGAACTGACTGAATATGATTCCTTTATGGTTTTGAGTTCATTTACAGCAAAATAAATCTCTTAAATTTTTTTTATCTATCCCAACTGCATTTACACTTGCTAGGTGCTGACGTGTCATATAACTAAAGTTTTTTTTTCCATTTTCTTGTCCTAACTTCATGTCAGCTATGTGAACATTACACAGATGCTGCAGTTCATTGAGTTGTCAGGAAAGGCTATGCATACATTTCAGTATATGTTTCACTTAAATCAGAGTAAGCACATTTAATTTTTTTAATGTTGCATAATTCATGGAATAAAAACATACATTTGGTGATTTATGAGTATGCTTTCATATATGTATCTACTGACCCACATTACCTAGGTTGTCCATTGTGACAGGGTGTCCCATTATTTGCATGGGAAAGTGCTTGATGGTGCATATATTGCACCTAGGTTTAGGTGCTGCTTGTAATAGAGGCTCCAGGGAAAACAGTTTGTGTGGTTTCTAATATAGTTCAGAGCGAGAGCCGGAGTTTAGGGCCCTGGAGCTGGCCAAGGGAAGAGAAGGGAGGGTCCCTTGGCCACCAGATCCAGGTCTGGTTTTGGTTCACACAGGTGTGATAAGAGTAGTCAGTTGCTAGCTGACTGGGGGTGTGTGCAGAGGAACATACCCAAGCTTGCAGGAGACAAGCTAAGAGCCAGGACTGAGCACTCCAAGTACTGTGAGTACCCAACTGTTTGACTGGTGTTCTATAGTTAGTTAGCTACCTGAGTGAGGTAGCTAGTCGCCCAGCCGGGCTGTGCATTTTGTTTTGCTTTTCCTTTGTTTATCTGGCGGACAATAAAGCCACAGGCAGATGCCTGAGTTTGAGTTTAAGGACAGTGTTTTGCCTCTTACTTCTGAACCACGATTCCTGCAGTCCATGAGCAATTCCCCAACTTGCCACACCATGTAATGGTAACTTATTTAACAGTTCATTGTAAGTTAATGTTTAGCCTTTGCAGACTAGAAAGAGCACCAGCCATCTTGAATAAACATCACTGATGTTGTACTTTGTAATATATATGTTTCTAAGAGGACTGTCAGTTTATATACTGGGCAAGTATCCCCAGTTCAAGCAGGCCCAGCTGGTCCTGCTTGAACTGGGGATACTTGCCATTCCTCTGTAAACTGATACCATTATCTACCACCCTACTTTTACCTGAATTATTATGGTTACATATTATACCTAATAAACTGGAGGCTACTTGGACGCAGGGTGGCCGTTGTTCCCCGATCCTTGGCTGGGGCATTAATTTTTCCCCCAATTCTAGACTATGGTGGTCACATTATGATGATTGCTCCAAATAATTTCCTGTGTGCCTAAAACTGGTTCCGCCGAAATCTCCTTGTAAAACCCCTGAAGAAGTTGCTAAAGAACGAAACATGCGTTGGGTTGGGAGTTATATAGTTTTTTAACTGACGGACCACCACCATATGCTATTTTTGTGTTTATTTTTGTGCTCCATTATTGGAGCCCTTAAAGTCTCCATGCCCTTGATTAATTCAGGGGGAAACCTTGATCTGGGCCTGTGGTTCCCTTGAAAGATAAACTCAATTCTTTAAGATGCCAAGACATATTAGATGATTCATGTTCCTAACTTTGTATGAACAGTTTGGCCCTTCCAACTTCTAATAGTGTACAAAAATGCTTCAACTCAACGTTATTGTGTACTATTGTTGAAAGCAATGACAATTAAGACATGCATGTGCAAGTTTGGTGTAAATGAAAAGAGCAAAGGAATGAAGTAGATCAAAGATTGTGAACAAGGCTTTTTTCCCCAACAACAGAACTTGACCTCACAAATTCTCTTCTACAAAATTAAATGTTCTGGAAAACATTCCCAGAAGAGTTGAAGCTGTTATAGCGTTAAAGGGTTGGTCAACTAAATATTAAAGTTCATTAAGAATTGGAAATAATATGGAAAATTTTTTCATACTTACCTGTAATTTTCCTTTCCTGGCTTACACCTCATGTCAGCCCACCTCGGGTCACTCCGCCCCTTGACCCCCTAGGACATCCCATAACAAGCTCTTTAAAATCCCGTCACCTCCAGCCGTTCGGATGTTCAGTAACAAGACTCGCTCCAAACGGGGTGGGAACTAGGGCTGACATGAGGTGTAAGCCAGGAAAGGAAAATTACAGGTAAGTATGAAAACAATTTTCCATATTCCTGGCTCACCTCATGTCAGCCCACCTCGGGACCTAACAAGCTATAACTCCCTGGGCGGGCAACGAACACCCGAACAAACCAGAGGAAACCAAAATACTGCAAAAAGAACATCACACTTTATGAAGACAAAGCTGCCGACAGAATGACAGAACCCAATGAATCTTGCGGGTCTTTAGACCCCACCAGCCGATAATGCCTGATGAAGGAATTGGTCGATGACCAGCTCGCAGCCTTACAGACCACCTCAGCCGACACCTTGGCAAAGGACCCCAAGGACGCCGCAACGCCCCTAGTCGAGGGAGCCCGAACTTCGGAAGGGGCAGGAAGGCCTGCCACTCCATAGGCCAGTTGAATGGTCTTAACAATCCCTGCCGACACAGTCCGTGGAGGGACCGGATGGCCCTTACGGAGCCCCGTAGGATAGATGAACAAGTTGTCACACCTGCGCCAAGCAGCAGGCCGAGAAATATATACGGATAGAAGATGTACCACATCCAAGCGTACCAACTCATCCCTGTCACCCGTCTCGGCAGAGAAGGTAGAGAAGACCGCCTCCCAGTTGAGATGGAATGTAGACATAACCTTGGGCAGATATGCCGGCACTGGCCGGAGCACGACCCTGCCCGGGTAAAAGGCACAAAACGGCTCCTTCCAGGAGAAAGCGCAGATCTCCGACACCCTGTGCGCTGAAGTCACCGCCACCAGAAACAGCAATTTCAGGGTGAGATGCCACAAGGATATAGAATCCGCCGGCTCAAACGGAGGCAAGAGGAGTGCTCGCAATACCAACGGCAGATCCCACTTCGGGAACCGCAATTTCACAGCCGCCTGCAGGAATTGAGCGATCAGACGATCCTCCTCCCAACGAACCCCCGTGATGGCCGACAAAGCCGAGACTCTGACTTTCAGGGAACTCAGGCTGAGACCCTTCACTAACCCCGTCTGAAGAAGTGCAACCCCAGCGGACTCGTCGGGGAGACCGGATCAAAGCGAGCACGTGAGGCAAAGCGCACGAAAGCCGCCCAGACCCTCTGGCACGTACGATTGGTAGAACTCTTCCTAGCCACCAATAGAGTCGAGATCACCGAGTCGGGAATGGCCTGGCGTTGAAACCTGTGCCACTCAACCTCCAGGCCCTCAACGTCAGGGAACGCACGTTGTGATGCTTCACCCCGCGCTGTAGCAACAGACCCGGTTCCAACAGGAAAGGGATCGGTGCTTCGGTCGTCCTTGCCCACAGAAGGGGAAAACACGGACAGCGCGGCCAAAACGGGAGAGCCACTATGGCCTCCACCCCCTCGGCAGGAATCTTCAAGAGGGCCTTAAGTGCCAGAGACAACGGAGGAAATATGTAGACCAACTGAGACCCCCACGTCCAGGCCAAGGCAACTTGGGCTATGGGCCGAGGACCCGGACACCATGTGTAAAAACCGCGGCACCTGTGCATTGGCGGCCGCAGCCATGAGGTCGATGTCTGGCATCCCCCATCTCGCAAAGACTGGCTCCAGGTAGGCAGGCCGTATGCTCCATTCGTTCGGATCCAGAACACCCGGCTGAGCCTATCTGCCACCTGGTTCCACGCCCCTGGAAGAGAGGATGCCCCTAGCAACTGCAGATGTGTCTCCGCTCAGACAAGATTCTCCCTGCAATCTGTAAGAGCATCGGGTACCTAGTCCCCCCATGCCTTGCCATGAACGCCCCCACGTTCACATGGTCCAAAAGTATCCGCACCCTGGAACCCTGAAGCCTGCTCTGAATTGTGCAACGCATACAGAACCGTTAGCAGCTCCAGATGATTGGATGCCTCCGAAATGCGAGAGCCCCACCGGCCTTGGGCCTGGCCATCCTGCCAGTGAGCACCCCCGCCTGCCAGGCTCACACCTGTTGTGACCACCACCTCTGATGTCAGACCTATAGGGTTGCCCCTGCTCAGATTCTCCGAATCCAACCACCACAGGAGAGACCTGCGTACTACTCGCGGTCCCGCGATTGGTTGGGTCAACGACTCGTTGTCCCACTAAAGAAGGAAATTGCCCTGAAAGAGTCCCCGGAGCCAACTGGCCCAGGGCGCCACCGGAACGGCTGTCGTAAACGTGCGATCAACCTCATACACCGCCTTGCGGACAACACAGGGCCCCCTATCACACTCTGCGTCCATGTCTGAATCTGGCACTGCTCCAGACCAGGAAGAGTCACTATCCCCCTTACCGTGTCAAAGACCACGCCCAGGCACTGGAGACGCTGCACCGGCTCCAACTGGCTTTCCTGGCGGTTGCCGAGCCAGCCAAAACGTTGCAACATCTGGAGCGCCTGAGCCACTGAGACCTCAGTTCCCACTTGGACCTTGCCAACACCAGAAGATCGTCTAAGTACTGATGGATTCCAATGCCTTCGAGGCGAATCAATGCGACAAGACAACAGTACATTGGAGAACGGTCGGGGTGCCGTATTGAGGCCAAATGGAAGGCACACAAACTGAAAACAACCCTGTCGGACCGTAAATCTCAAGGAACGGTGATGCAGAGTGCACACAGGCACATGTAAATAGGCGTCCGCCAAGTCTATAGTTGCCATCCAGTCGCCCACCTGTACAACCTAACGACGGTCTGCAGGGACGCCATCCGGAATGGTGACACCCAGATGGAAGTCGAGCACTGGTCTGAACTTCCCGTTGGCCTTTTGCACTAGAAATATTGGAGAGTATACTCCTTGTCCCTCTTCGGCCCGTGGCACTGGCACGACGGCTTCTGCCACCAGCATTTCTTTGACATATGCCTCCAGACATCTTGCCTGCGCCAACCCTGCTGGAGTCCTTGGCCGGACAAACACACCTTCCGGTGGCCGTCTGCAAAACTCTATGCGATACCCTTGAGAGACAATACTGACTACCCATGCGTCTGAAATCTCTGTTGCCCAGACTTCCCCGAGCGCTCGCGGCCTTGCCCCTACCGGAGGACCCCGGGCATGCCTCCCGTCAGAAGGGCTTTCCTGTTTCTGCCGGCTGAGACCACCTGCCCCTCCCCGCTCTACCGAAGGAGGATTGCATAGGTCTCCAGGGCCTGGAGAACTCCCGGCCCGGGCGACAGGACCTAGCCTCTCTGTAGGCGCCTCCAGACTTCCTACAGGGGCTGCTGTAGCCTCTTTGCGCATAGGTCTCCAGGGCCCGGAGTTCCTGCGGGATTAACCCGATTTCCCGCGTGAAAACTGCCAATAGCTTCCTCTGATGGCTTGCCAAACCACAACATTTTCCTGAAATGGACCTAAACAGAGACTCTGCTTTGATGCCGTGTCGGCCGACCAATGTTTCAGCCACAGGGCCCTTCTAGCTGTCAAAGAGAGAGACATCAACCTGGCCGCCAACGGCACGTGGTCCACTGCTGTTTCGGCAATGAAATCTGCCGCTTGCCTTAGCTCTTGCAGGGCCAACTCCAAGGAGTTCACGTCCAACTCGCCGTGTGTGGCAGAGTCAACACTCGAGACTCACACCCGCAATGCCCTAGCCACAGATGTGAGGGCCACAGCTGGTCTTGCCGCCAGTCCCGTCACCGCAAAAGCTATCATTAGATCGGTGTCCACTCTGCGGTCCATCGGGTCCTTGAAGAGCACCAAGTCTCCCTGCGGTAACAGCATCTGCTTCGCCAACCTTAGCAAGGAGGCGTCCACCTTAGACGGGGAGGCCCAATTCTCTACATCCTCCTTCTTTAAAGGGGATAACATTTGCCATCCTATTTTGTAGGCCTTGGCGCCAATCCAGGCGTGCCCACTCATCTTCGATGACCTCCCGGATCTCCAACACCAAAGGAAAACAAGGCAAGGATTTCTTCAGCCCAGGATAATACTTCCGCTTGGATGGAGGGGACAAAGTCCTCCTCCCAATCAATCGATTGTCTAACTGAATTCACAAACACCGGGACCGATGCAAAATCAAATGACTCCCGAATCCGGTCATACTCCAACTCTCTGGGGAGGACCTGAACTGTCCTCCAGCACTGAAGGGGACTCACAGAGACATTGTCTCCAACCGCCCACTTCTCTCTCCTGGGAAGGCCTCTGTCCTGGCTGGCTTTTAGCTCTGCCATACTTTCAGCCACTGCCCGCTTGATCAGGGCCCGCACGTCCTGGGCCTCTGCCCCCGCATCCTGAGCTGCCTCTTTAAAGCAGATCTTGCAGAGATTCCAGCCAGGCTTTGCCATGCCCGAACATGCCCAACAAGCGACTTGCACCCTCTCAGGCGATGAAGATCCATCCCTTCACCTGCGACCCGACGGTCTGCGACCTGTCCGGCTTTTAGCCCGACACTTTATTGGGGAGGGGAAGTCTCGCTCTGTACGCTCCGTACACCGCCGTGCTGGCCCAGGCACCACCGGAGACAAAGTCCCTGCTTTCCTGGCGGTTGCCGAGGCACCTTTCTGAAAGGACACAAGGCCCTATGATACTATCACCATCACCATCATGTGTGTCTCTCACCAAATCCACCCCCACCATCATACCTTCAATCTGAAGCGTTCCCAGTCTGGGGCGACTGCGGTGGGGAGGACATCATGAAGCAACAAACAACCACTGACACGTCCAGGCAGAATGGACCACCATGAAGGAAACATCAATTCACCTTACCTTCCAGCAGAAAGCTACTCACGCTTCTGACAGCCTGGACCCACTGCACTGAACTGTCTACTCTTGCAGCCTTGACCCAGCCTACAATGCTGCCAACGCCCTTCCCTCAGCCAATGCTTCCTACAAAGCCACTCACCAGCTGAGGTTTCTGCCAAAGCCGGCGTCCCGCCTGTCTCTCAGCCATCCTGGATGCGCCGGACGCCAGCCACGGCAAACCGCCGCCATTGCACCACCAAGCGCGCGCGCACCCGGAAGTCCGGAAGCTGCTCCAGTAACCTGCTGACAATCACCCGCGCTCCTGCACGAGAGAGAATGCTGACGGGGAGGAGAAGCTTTACCCCTCCCCCCCCTCCACACGTATCCACATACCTGGAATGCCTAGCGAGGACAAAAAACAGAACATCCGAACGGCTGGAGGTGAGGGGATTTTAAAGAGCTTGTTATGGGATGTCCTAGGGGGTCAAGGGGCGGAGTGACCCGAGGTGGGCTGACATGAGGTGAGCCAGGAAAGGATGTTATTAAAGTGTGTGTTAAAGCAGGCATATCAATATGCTTGGCAATATAGTATATGTATGATGTGATGTTTACAAATATATTTCTGTATATTGTATTTTGAGCTCCATTGTGAAAAATGGTATTATGGATTGGGCACATAATATACAGATTGGGGAAGACCAAATGGAGAGTTTGCAGGATGACAGTATTATGATAATATTGACATATGTTCCCTATAGAAATCCTAAAATATATATCTAACATTATTATTATCATTTATTAATGTTGCGCCAACATATTACGCAGCGCTGTACAATACATTAGAGTGGAGACACAACACAATATAGTACACACAGGTTATGACACAGGAGGAGTAGAGGACCCTGCCCGGACGGGCTTACAGGTTGGGGAATAGAGTATACAATAGGTGTGTGGGGGGGGGGGGGGTGGGACTGGCATTGCTGTAATGTTAGGGTAGGAAAGATTGGTAGGAGAGACTGAAGAGGTGGGTTTTCAGGGCTTTTTTTAAAAAGAGCTGATGGTAGGAGCAAGTCTAATGGGACGAGAGAGTTCCAGAGAGTAGGGGCAGCCTTAGAGAATTCCTGTAGCCAGGCATGAGATGATTTTATGGTGGGGATTTCATTAGTAGGTCACTGGAGGAGCGGAGAGGGCGGTTAGGGGGGTATTTATGTACCAGGTTGGTGATGTAAGGAGGACAGGAGGTGTGTAAGGATATAAAGGCAAGGCACAGAACTTCGAATTTAATACTCTGGACAATTGGAAGACAGTGTATAGATTTGCAGAGAGGAGCAGCAGAAGAGGAGCGGTTAGAGGAGTAAAAAATTCTAGCAGCGCCATTCATGATGGACTGGAGAGGTGATAGTCTAGTAAGAAGGAGACCAGAGAGGATGATGTTGCAGTAGTCAAGGCGAGAGATGATGAGAGTGTGAACCAGGACTTTGGTGGTCTCTGGGGACAGGAAGGGGTGGATCTTGGAGATGTTGTGGAGATGGAAGTGGCAGGATCTAGCAATGTTTTGTAATTCACCTGGATATTTGCAAATATGTTAATCACTTTCAAGTATTGCAATGTTCATGTATGGTCACTTGTTTCTAAATGTAGATCTCACCATAAATAACCCATGATGATCTTTTTTTTTTCAAACAGGTTCTTTGAATACATATTTCTTTACAAAGAATCGGTGATGTTTCAGATTGAACAGGTTACAAAAATTTGTGTTAAGAACATTCTGACTGCACCATGGGATCCATTTGACATACCTGAAAATTCCACTTATGAAGATCAGTACTACATTGGGGGACCCGGGGACCAAATCTTAGTCCAGGAATGGTCTGACAGAAAGCCAGCCAGAAAATGTAAGTAGCAGCTTATATATGTGTATATATACAGTGGGTGCAGAAAGTATTCAGACCCCTTAAATTTTTCAGTCTTTGTTATATTGCAGCCTTTTTTTTCTTCATTAATGTACACACATCACCCCGTATTGACAGAAAAACACAGAATTGTAGACATCAGACATTCCTGGAGTAAATGGCTGCAATATAACAAAGAGTGAAGAATTTAAGGTAGTCTGAAGCAGCACACTGCTTACTTTTGGCCTGATGGCTAGTTGCTACCAGCCACCTTCCAAGCGGTATAGTATGTATGTCTGTATGGACAGAAATTTGCTCAGCTTGTCAGTCCAGAATTTTGTATGTCAGCTTGAGATGACATTTGCTCAACTTGTTAGTGCAGAGCTTTGAGTGTCAGCTTGAGATGACATACAAAGCTCTGGTTCTACATACACACATACACACTATACATACACACAGATTAGTTGTATTGTACAGCGCTGCGTAATATGCTGGCGCTAAATAAATAAATGTTAATAATAATAATTAGTAGCAGAGAATTCTGTCCTGTGCTACTGATGTGTATGGCAGGGCAGCTGCCAAGGGAAGCTGACACGGAGCTCTGACTGGCAGAGTCTGATTCTTTTTATGTATTATTTTTGCTCCCAATAAAACGTTCTGTTGATCTTGTGTTTTAACTACTGGAAAGTATTATATGGCCAAAAATTATGGTAACTCAAAGCAACTGCCTATAGCTCCAGTGCCCAACTGGCTGCATATGGCCCTTTGGTACTTATGGTGTGTCCCTCAAGGTTTGTAAACATGATCTATATACTGGTGTTGGTTTCGCTTTAAACAGCTTTTTTACTTTCTGTAAATTAACGAAAACAGCAGAACACCCAAGCACATTGCTCTACAAAAGGCAATGGTATGCAAAACAGTTCCTTATCAAAAGGGTAGCTTCTCTATTCTTCTCTATTCTCTGCAGAAATTCAAACTGAACATGTCCTGCCCTGCTGCAAGGCCCCTGGACTGGACCGTGCTAAACACAGCCATACCATCTCTAGGGATGCAGTTTTGGCCAGAATAGATCCCTCCACCAGGGAGAAGAGTCATGTTTGTACTGTGTTGAACATATCAATATGGTGTCTGGGTATGCCATTTGACAAAAAAATTGTTCAACCAGAACAAATCCCTCCACTAGAGCAGGGAGACATCCTTGGGCCATACTGTCCGGGATTTTGTAAAATCAGGATTTCGCCGGAAGAGCCACATTAAAAACGTGACTTTCCCAGCCAAAACAGGTATGAGTTGGAGGGCTATTTTAATTTGTATAGTACCTTCTTACTATAACCTGTATGTGTATACTGCATTTAAAATAATACAAAGACCATAAAAAGGTGAAATGAGAAATGGTGTTAATTATACCCAAATGTTAGCTTATTCTAGATTTGAGACATGGGCATTTTCACCACTGTGCTGTATGGTCTTTATTTTAAATATTCCCAACTTCCAACCCAATGGTAATGTCTGTATATGAATACCAGTAGAGGAATTATTAACGCATACTGCACCTGTTTTATCTATAGGAAATACAGTGGACAAACTGAAAAAGATATTACCCTTAAAAGATGAGATGAAAGTACATTAGGATTTGTGCTGACCTTAGGAGAGGCAGCTTCCTTAGTAACCGATAGTGATTTTCACGTTGCTAAGATCAACAATGCCTGTTCATTTACTTTCACGACTTGTTGTCCCTAGAGCATAGCTAAACATTAATGCTGGACACAGTGGAAACTTGTATGTTGAAAGGTAGACAGTATGGTTCCCATGGGAGGTCTTTAAACCTTACAGAGCTATGAATAGGTTATATGTTACTCTCAATACATCTGAGATGGTTATTCAATTTATATTGTGCAAAGCCCTTTTTTATCCAACATTTTTTGGGGCTTAAATTCACTGCACAGAGACTGAGATCCCACAGGTGAATGTACACTGAGAGAAATGAGAGGAAAACAGCTGCCAAATGTCTGATGTATTGACCAGTTCTTGCAACATTACAACATGTGATTTCATCCCCAAGGCTGGGCAATAAAATTAATAAATATTACTTTGGGCAGGCTCCTGCAATGCCATTTAGAAGCTACCATGTTTACTCACTGCTCTGATGCATAATTTCATTTTCTAACATCTAAACATATACAAAAATACCAAAGACTCCCATAGAAACAAATTATCTCATTATGTCATTATGTCAATGGATAAACATAGAGCTCAGTACTGTAGATACTCTGTATAGCAGGCATGTCCAAAGTCAGGCCGAGGGGCCAACTGCGGTACCTGTTCAAGTTTTCACTGGCCTCAGCCATAAAATCAATTAAACCATTCACTACTAGAGCAGGGGGTGACACCAAACTTTCCAATCAGTGTCTTTTTTGTGCATATCTTAAGGGCTTGCTTCAAGTACAGCAAAAGGACTCCCTCAAGAACCACAGCTGCAATGTCAGCCATCAATATCATAATATTTGGATGCAGCATTAAGGTGAGTATGTGGGGAATCTTCTCACTGCAAACTGAGAAGCCACAGCATTCCTAGAGTCTTTATTAGTGTTATGGCAGTGTATGGCTGATGTTTTACAATATGCTGAGTATGTGTAAAGGAAGAGATCTGCCCCCATTGTATTGTTTGCATTTGATGTTAATACTTCCAAAAATGTCAGGCTGAATGGTCAGATTCACATAACCTATCCCTCTTGGCAAAGGTTTGGGACCACAGGGGGGGGGGGGGCACACCATCAATGTCTCTCTGTAAGGGCTTGTCCCCACAGGTGAAGATGGCCGTGGGTTGGCGCGGTCCCAACAAATTTCATGAGCGGTCACAGCATAATACATGTCAATGTAGCTGCTAGCTGGCCGCGCCCATGGATGCCCACGTTTAAAATGGCGGCTGCTCGCGACTAGTGGGGACTGAAATCTTGCGGACGTTTTAGAGATGGTGGAACTTCTTCTAACTCTGAGTTAATTATAAGGCTCCTAAACATGGCATTATCCCCACAGTTGCTTGAATGTATAAAGAAGATTTGGGGAGGTTACCCTAGGGTGGGAGCGATGTGATGTCACTTCCAGGAAAATTTCTTTTAAGGGGTGTATGCGGTTAGGAATATGGGTTGGGGGTCTCGCTTGTTTTAAGACCCTTGGCAAGGGTCTTAAGGAAAAAAGGTTGGGAACCACTGTCACTATAACATAATTGTCAGATAAATTTTGTTAAATTGTCAAAATAAGATTTTATCTTCGGCCCACACCCTACTGTTAAATATATTATTATATTATATGTATGACAGGAGTCATGATGTATTTACTATTTATTGACCTTTCAAAGCTTTTAGGCTGAACTCACATGTGCGGTTTCAGGGAGGGTGACAATCTCCAGCCCTGTATGGTATGCACACAGTGTGTGGATGTTTGGGAGGTGGTAGTAAATATTTGTCACCCATGTTAACCTTGTGGGCAACTGCCTGAAAATGTCCAGGGTGTTGCAGTTTTCAGGTAGCCTGGCAGTGGAAACGCGTTGTTTTTAACATGTGAATTAGCCCTAACTTAACACAGCCCCCGAGATACACCATAATATAATATAGATTTTTATGGTTGTAATTAAATTATAGATCAGGTCAAGCAGGAACCTTAACTTCCACAGGTTTGTGATCAATGATATTACATTCTCATATATGATAATTAAATGCAAAGGCAGTAAGGGCAAATGTCATTCAGATCAAGAGAATTAATTGTTGCGATTTTTAACACACATATATATATATATATATCATATAGCATAGAGCATTATGTTTTAGGTCCTTGCTTAGTGCTGAATATAGTCCACATACCAGCACAGAAGCCAATGATTCTTGGTTCTCTATTAATAGACAAATAGCCACTGTTAGGCAAAATATACACTATACATATATGTAATTTCCCAAGCTGCTTTCAGACATTTTCAGGTCTTCTAGATTAGGGCCCCATGGAGGTCCTATCGCGCTTAAGCCCGAAAACTGTCCGGCGGACGCCTAATGTTGCTTTGCCAGTCAGTTTACAACTGCCAGTGTGAATGAGCCCTTAAACTCACTTTTTTCAGAGCCTAAAAGCACCAGTTGTGTTTCTGGAGCCTCAAAACATTTTGACAATACCACAAGGCATATTTTGAAGTAGTATTGTCTGTGCAAGAGATAAATAAAGAGAACTAATTATAATGCAATGATGGGGAACATTACAGCATTACAATTCTTTTGCATTACCAAGTGATTGTCACCATGAGTCACCATTATGGTATTGTCTATATTTAAAAAAAAATTCCTTAACCTCCATGATGGTAAGATATATTTATTTATAACAGGAGCCACATCACTGGATCACGTAAGCAATCCCAAGTTTGGCACTTAGGGCATTTAAAATCTGTTGCAAGCCACACTTGGGATTGCTACCAGGGAGGTTAAGATCAATCAAAATAGGTAAAGCATTTTGGCTTGTTAAAGCGGTTGTAAACTCAAAAAAAAATCCCCCACATACATTACATGGACATATTACACACCTGTCAGCAGTATACATCTGTGAAAACTGCTACACAGAGAAAAAAAAGGTACTTACAATCTTCACTTCCTCATTCCCTAAGGCACCATCTTAAGTACTGGCACCTGAAACAATTTCCGCCCATTCTGTTGGACATTACTATAGTGCCCCTCCCCTGCAGACATATTTACCAATCCCAAAGGGTTTGGTATGGGAGAACAGTTCTGGTCCTTCCAGAGATCAATGTGCTGCATATGTGTGTTGCAGTTTGCATAGGAGACAGGAGTGAAGCTGAAGGATGATGCTGTAGGAGATTTGGGGCACTGCACTGACAGAACACCTCCCATGTGACTGTCATTGTTTACTTCTCTGCCCTCACAGGTCCTGTGTTCTCTAGCCTCCTACTCTTATCAGGAAAACACTTGACAGCTGGCAACACAAGAATGCTGAACTCCGAGACAGAGAAGGGAGAGGGAGGGGGGATTTTCTGCTGACAGAGAGGAGACAGAAGACAGGAGCTGCACAGTGAATCGGCTGTGACAGTGACGTCACAGAGGACAGGCAGAGCATTATGGGACTGCAGACACAGCTGGGATGATTTCCCGGGAGCCCTTTCAGCTATGACAAGCGCCCGAGGCGCAATGTCACAGCATGGGAAAGGTGTAACAGAACAACTCTGTCCATCTGCAGGGAGGTGTTACGTACAGACTGTCTCCGGGTTAATCCTCTCCCAGATGGTGGGGTATTGTGTGGACTGCACAGGCACCGTCACAAACAATGGGGTGTTACTGTCCTTGTTGATTGTATTACAGACTGAATGTCTGAGCTAATTATCTCCGATGACGGGGAGACCGGGTGGGAGTGGTCCCAGTAGTCTGTGTATTGTCACACACAGTTCTCCATCAGGTCCCCAGGGGAGGTCCTCCTGCATGGGGAATGTGTATATAAAGCCAAGAATCTTTCCAATAAAGGAGTTCTCTTCTTATCCTCAACTTGAAGCCTTGTCTCATGTTGTAGGGAACGGCTATAATACCACTAGCTCTTGTAAGAGCTGCTCAGAAGCTTGGAGGTCACGGGAGAAGGACCTATCTATTGGCAGTCTGATGCCGATAGTGCAAAGTGACCTACAATGTGGTAGGTCTGCTTTAAGTATGGTCAACCTGAAATATCACATTGGCAGTTACTTCTTCTTTTGAATAAATCCCATGGTCAGACCAAGCAGAACATCAGCAGAGTAGCTCCTAAAAGATCAATTCATTATTAGTTGCAATCAATTCAATGGATGAAAAAATTACTTGCAGCAATATGCAATATGGGTGTTTCTTATAGGTTAACTGTAGGTTCCAAGTTATACATGTTGTTTTTAGAGCATTACATTCACCATGTTGGAAACTTCTTTGTGAGTAGTAGCATCCAAGGACATAATTGTCTTGTTGTCTGGTTTAACCAGCCATGCAAGAGAAGCTGGGTAGTTTTTTCACCTCTTTGCTTTTGTTGAAACATCTGCCTATGTACGGTCAGATTGCATTACCTGAACCGAAAACAAGAAGCAATATTTTACAACTTTTACTGTAGACATGTAGTAAGGTCTAACAGATTTGATTTTTTTTTCACACAAAAAAAATCTTTCAGAAATAGTAGCCACACAATGACTTCATCATAGTTAAGTGGACTAGTCCTCCCACTTCTATGGTATAACAATTAATATTAATTGGAAAGGAAAACTTGCTCTAATGCTCACAATACAATATTATAAAGTTAGGCTATTTTGTACATTCTATGACCTGGGATGCTTGGGCACCATTTAATGTGCATAATAAAGTGTTATTTAGAATGTAATTAACTTGTTGGAATTCAGAAATTATGTTTAACTTTTTTAAATTTGTTAACTTTATTTTTTCTTACAGCTGAAAATTGGGTTGGAGTGTACACAGACAAGGACTGTTACCCGGTGCAAGAAACCTACACAAAGAATGACAGTATGACTACTTCCACGCGATTCTTTGACTTAGGGCTAGGCATAAAAGATCCATCTGTATTCACCCCTCCAAGCAGCTGTCAAACAGCACTTCCACTGTTAATGAGCAATGGCTGCTGAATGTTGCAGGCTCTGGGCAATATAAGTTGCTTATTATAAAGTATAAATTAGAACTCAGTTAACATTGAGAAAGGACAACATAGGATAATATTTTTTTTCCATTTTCAAATTAAAAGCTAGTTTTCTGCTGCATAAGTTTTTTTTGTGGACTAACTTTGCATTGCCTAACCGAAATAATTTATAAAGTAATCCTATTATTGGGACAATCTGTAAAAAAAAAAAAAGATGAAAAATCCTAATCCGTAATCATAGATTTAAGAGTAATTCTATAGTGAACTGTAACTTGTTCACTTGAATCCCCTAATGAGCAAATGTATGTACTGTAAGTTAAAGACTGAAATGAGGAACTGCTTTATCCTTTTTTTGTCATGGAAAAAATGTTTTGCAACCTGGGCATACACTTTTTGGGATAAAGTGGGAAAGGGAAGAAACCCTGTTGACAATGTTGACTAACCCTGAATAACAAACAATTTAACTATGTATAATTCAGCAAATAATCAAACAATTATTCCAATGGCACCATCATCATGACATTGGAGCTGGATTGAGCTTTTTATTGAGATACATAGATAATGCAACTGAAGGGTTGTGAATGATGCTTGACAATCTGAAAGCCAAACAAAACTGAAATCTGGACTTTTAAAAACCAATGAATTATATACTGTGAATACCCAAATAAAGGCAATATTTTTATTTGATTTAGAAATACATTTCTAAATGTTATCTCAGCTTTTCTTCAGAGTTATTAGGATACTAAATAATCTTTACACCAGCTGTTGTTTCTTTTCTCCATTTGTGGCCTTCTCCCTTTGTCTTACGTGTCTGTCATCCTGGTTCCATATGTTCTTGTTTTTTTACATATGCATGTAACTGTAAAGTACTATTACTGCCCCTAATGTAAATTGAAATGCTCAATGAATCACAAACACAAAATGGTGACAGTGTGAGTCGTTCATAATAAAATCAACATTTACAACCAAGGCTATAATATACAGAAGAATATACACTCAGAGATGGGTGCAGCTGCATAAATGACTTGATGGCTGTATTTAGGACCAGTATCTTTATAGTCTACACCCTCAATAAGATTCCCTCAACTATAAACTAAACCTTGTCTGCTTATCTTTGAGACAAGTGTCTTTGTTTTATTCAGGTAAGCATTGGGGGAGTGACTCAGTTTATATTCGAGAAAACACAGTGATATATAGGCATAGTTAATTAACAATACATAGAAATAAAGAGAAAACTACTTTAAAAGAAATACTGTACCATTCAGTTATATCAGTTATGTTGTCACACTACAGTACTGTCAATTACTAAGAGAGCTTTTTGTATGCATTTCATATTTATTTCCACTGATAACTACCATATTACCAATTCTATATATGCTATAAAAACAACTTTGAATGCGAACACCATAGTTTTATAGTTTGGGAAACATCTGATTGAAAAGGAGTGACACAAAATAGCTTTGGAGCCTGAAAACAATGACATGCTTATTTAATTGGGTTAATGGAAAGGTAATATATAAAGACTCATTACCAAATAACAATTATACATGAGATTGCTACTTAAAATTGAGTATGTTGGGCAAAATCAGACAGACATGATGTTGCAAATTACTTTACATTACTAAGCTGTAATTTAAAATTGCATGCGTGCATTAGGTACTACCCAATGCTAAAACTTCTGCCTTAACTTTTTAATTTGTTACAAACAAAATCGGGGATGGATTTTTTGTGGAAATAAACAGAAATAAAGGATATAGGCATATTTTATGTATGAATAACATCTGAAATACAGCTTAAAAACACTGAAAAAAATTAATTACCGTAATAAAGATCTTATTGCTGGACTATACCTGTTTTGTTTATTGAAAGTGGCACACACTACACTGTGGATAAACACATTTTCTGGTAATTTGTAACCAAATGTGCATAGCATATAATTCTGATTCCTTTTTTAACAAAAAACATAACTATGATGACTTGGGCAGGGATGAGCTGCGGAGAAATAGAGAAACAAACAAACATACCTGCGTACCTATTTCAACCAGAGGCCCCTACCTTGCCCCCTCCTAATACCATTCCCATAAGCTAAATAAAAAGACCAGACACTAACTTGGAGTTTTAAAGTGGATATACAACTGGCCACAGCTTTTATTAAATCAAGTGCATAAAAAATTAACCGTATAAAAAGCATTAATGCCCAAGGTCCAAAACAGGGTCCCCCAAAATCCACGATCCACAAACCGCCTCTAGCCATACCACCCCCACCCCACAAACCACCACTGATAACTTTAAGCCTTGGACTATCCAATAACCAGAGGGTCATTGACCCTCTCCAGGACTGAAAATCTCATAGAAAACTGGTGACTGCCCTCCCACCAGCATGTTACCCCATGAGGTTATTCCACCATGTCTTTTTGGATACTGTTAAGGACCCGCCACCTCATTCAGAGGCCCCCCTTCCCCCACAATGCCACTTCCAGAGCCTCACGAAGCCCAAAATGAAAGACATCACATCCCAACTCATTTAAATGAACATCAACCTGCTGAAAATAACACTTTGGTTCCTCCAGAAGCACATACTGTACTGACACCCCATCCAGGACCCATACATATTTGCTAAATTGCTTGCTTACTTTGACCCTGGTGCGGTTCAAAACTCTGGGGGAAACAGCTGACCTTCACTGTTGACGGGGGACAATGTCCAACCAAACGCACAAGTACGTGGAAATCAACCGCGAAAGAACAGCTTGATCTCCTGAATGAGTCTGTAAAACGCCATTCGGGTGGACCCCACAGCTGCACCAACCCAGTAAACTTGGCTATCAACCGGTCCCAGCGTAAACCGCGGATGCCCAGCCAATGGGGCTCAACTACTCTGCTGCTGAAGCGTAGTTGCTTCCTGTTGCCCTCATATCTGCTCGCCTCTCAGCCCAGAAAATGTAGGAATGGCCCATGATCCTACATAATTTCAGAAGCACTGGGATTCCCACCTGCCGATCCTTTTAATGACGTCGGTATGCAAACCACAGCATGCTGCTTCCATTGCCATGCCGATCCGGAAGGAATGAGTCTGGAAATCCTCCGCCCCCATACCCAACTCACCCAGAAATTTCCAAAAACATTTCCAAAAACTTATAAAAACTAAGGTTATTTACAAATGAACTCTTAAATATGAATTTTATATTCACCTGAC
>CM070036.1:98991249-99003107 GCA_036250615.1 Ptychadena robeensis
GAGCGGATCCCCTGAGTGGAACCTGGGGAAACGCCCGCCCAATTGCGTCAACCCGCAGTGCACCTACCCATCAAACCGGTGCTGGGACCATCCCGAAGCCACGAGGGGAGAGAAAACCAAGGTATCCAGGAGACATGGGTCCACGGCGCCGCTGTTCCTCCTAACGGGATGCACAATGTTCCATCGTTAGTACATATACATGTGTATATCCAAGAAAAAAACATAGGGATGGACCAAGGTATTTCAAAACATCTTCTTTCACATAACTGGACTAATAGGAAGGGCTTAAAACTAGTGGCTTCATTAATGCCGGGGTATACTGTAGCATCTAATAAAAATATCCATCTGGATTCCTCTTGTAGGAGGCGGTTGTCTACACTTCCCCCTCTAATTCCAACTGGGAAATGCGCCAGTGCGGCGAATGATATGGCATTGGAGTCATATCTGTGATGTATGCCTACATGGTACGATGGGATGGGATGGGAGTGATCAACTTTTTGCTTTTGATGTTCTTTATATGCTCACGGATACGAACTCTAAACTCTCTCTTAGTCTTTCCGACATAAAAGACACCACATATACAGGTTATGAGGTAAACCACCCCTTCTGTTCTACAGTCCACCTCGTATCTTAGTTTTGCCGTTTTTCCGTTAGGGAGTCTGGTTTCTTCCCCTATTCTGATGAAACGGCATTGGTTGCATCTGTCACAACTTCGGGTGCAGCCCCGTGTTTCCACTTGGCCGCCCCCGAAGTGACTGTGCACCAGAGTCTCGCGAAGGGACCTATGTTTGCGGTAAGTAATCTGTGGGTAGTCTTTCACATATTTTGTTATTCGAGGGTCATTTTTCAGAAGTGGCCAATGTTTAGTCAATATCTGTCTGATCTGAGAGGCTTGAGAGGAATATGTCATAATCACTCTCGTGCAATCGTCTGTAGTCTTTTTCTTACTCTTCATCAGTATTTGTTTACGATCTTTTTGTAGGCATTTTTTGTATGCCCTTTTTAGCATGGATTTGCCGTACCCCCGCTTAAGTAAGCGGTTTCTTAATGCTTTGCATTGTTTTTTGAAATCCTCCTCATGGGAGCAATTCCGTCTGAGTCGAAGGTATTGGGAATAGGGTATGCTCGCGACCAGCTGTCTGGGGTGAGAGCTGGCCGCGTGCAACACCGTATTCCCTGCTGTTTTCTTCCTATGTCGTTTGGATTTTATTGTCATTTGTGATGTGAATCTGTAGGTCTAAAAAGTCCACATTAGAACCAGAGTACTTAGTTGTAAATTTAAGATTATAGTCATTGACCTGGATGGCGTTTAAGAATCTGACTAACTCCTCCTCCGGGCCGGTCCAGAAGAGGAGCACATCATCTATGTATCGCCTCCAGATCAAGACATGCTGGGTAAGGGCCATGAACTCCTTGTTAGAGAATAGTTGTTCCTCCCATTCCCCCAGATACAGGTTGGCGTAGGACGGCGCACAGGCATTGTGTGTATTTATACTATTGTAATAAAGGTATGTACGCTAATCTCTCGACTGGAACTGCTTGAATATAAAATACTCACCTAAAAAATCCACTTGGGGTTGGCCACCCCTTGGGTATAGTTCCTACCCCTTCTACCAAATAGGGAAAGAAAGATAGTTCAATAATCCAACCAAGAGGTGTGTGGTAGACTGTGTGTTACCCTGGTGATCAGTGAATGAGCTGGAAATTATGTGAGTGGTGTTGCATGTGATTGTACCAAGTGAAACTAACTAAAAAAGAAGGAGCAAAAGAGAAACAAGGGGAAAATACAGCAAATGTGGTGTTGTGTACCTATTCCCTGATATGAGCATAATGTGTTTGTAGTGCTGTGTAGTGCTGTGTGGCCCATTACCCTAACCGTGAAATGCTCTGCGTGTGTGTGAAGACAGGCTGGGGGATGCGTGTGTGAGGAGAAGTGTGTTGGCGTGAAAAAAAACCTTAAAGTGTGAGATCAACTTAGCCATCTCTAAACCCTATATAAGTGAAGGTATAGGTGAACACATACAATATGGTGTGCTGGTGAATCTCATAGAGGGAAAGGGCCTGTATATATACCATGCCTCACTTGATTGAAGACGTCAGGTGTTAGTTCACTGAAATGATAAGAGGTCATAAATAGGTCAATAGGTCAGCATAAAGTCAGCGTAAAATAGTCTCAAGCACAGCAGCTCTTCCAAGGGTCTGGTTGTGAGGGCTTATCTTGAAGTGTATCCAGTTATGTCTTATGTCAGCTGCCAGACAGCTGATCCCAGGGAAAATTTAGGGCCTCATTCAGCCCTGGATATTCATTGGCCCTAAGGCAATGGATCAATTGCACCTCTTTCTTGAATAACTGTACAGTGTGATTACTTACTTTACAACCACTGTATTATTGTGCTGATACAAACTTTGTTTATACTTTTTTAATTGTACCTGCTCTTTGTCTTAAAGTCCCCCCCCCCCACTCTTATAGGGGTTGAGAAAAGTGCTCTGGTACAACCCAATCTGTAAATTGTTATACAATTTTTACTACATAGGTGGAGGCATACATATCTGTGAGATATTCATTGAAACAATTAATTATATTTGCATCTCCACATACAATTTTCACCTTTTGGAAGTTTGCTGGGTTGCATAAGGAACCCAGGCACACACCATGGCCCCAGCAAACTTCCTTCTGTGCACTTCTGGTGACACACTCCCTTACATCTTTGAGAAGCTGGGTGAATACTGGGAGTGTAGCGGAGTTGCAAACCGCATTACAGTTGAAACCTGTGACCTGGGAGGTTCAGTGAGCTGTGTGGGGTTATTGTGGGACACTGTAATCCGAGCTGTTGCCAGGCAGAGCAGGTGCCTGCATGTGCTAGTATGTAGTGTGTTACAAATCTAGTGCTAGAATATTCCTAATCATGTAAACATGACATGCCATTCTGGGAGTGTCACTGCCTGCCTAGTTTATATATAGTCTAGTTGGGGTGGAGCTGGGGTCTTCCTAGTGTGTCCTGAGAACTGAAAGGAGGAAGAGAGTGTCTCTGGACACTAGCCCTTGTGGGAACAGACCCTGCTGGTCCGTGGGCTGAAGACAGCTTGTCACAAAGATGTGATCTGTGATCTTCTTCTTGTCCTCTGGGGACAAGGACACCCTGGCCCTAGGTGGAGTTACCATCAGAGGAAAGGGCTAGGACAAGTGAGGCTGCAAAGGCAAGGCTGCTCCCAGATGGCTGGCATGTATGGCACAGGCTTACCTGGACGTGATGACATCAATAAAGTGGCAAGCTCTTACATCAAAGCTACGTTGTCCGTGATTCTTTATTGGGATGTGTACAACCACTTGTGCCCCCCAGTGTGTGAGAGACAGTGTAGGCTGAAGCTGCTCCAGGCCTGGCTGCGAAGCTATTGAGAGAAGCTGTTCCTAGCTGTCCCCAGAGGTGAGGAGATGCATGCTGTGATGGAGTACTGAGGTCTGGCCGCAAGGCGACAGTGAGTACCCATACCTAGTCAGCACAGAACAGAGGGAAACTTTCCAGAATACTCCAGAAAGTTGCCCCCCAAAGTTAACCTTGCAGTGGGTGGGGACCCCCACACCTTGTTAACAGGAGTACCCAATTACATTCCAACAAGTGATTCCAGGTAGCAAAAGTTTTGACAAACTGTTTTGAAGCTATGCATTTAAAACATAACATGGTGTTAAATTATTTTCTTGGTAGACTGTAGCCCTTTGCTGTGTGAGTGGAAATAATTATGGCTTCACAATCTGATATTGTTCATTGAATGGAAAAAAACATCTTTCATATTTGATAATTGTTACACGCACCATAATCAGACACTGAGTCTACAACATGACATTTTATTTTGGTTTCTGTGAAAGATACACTTGGCAAACATGAGTGCAGAGTCTGTGTATGTAGACAAGGTTTATAAAGGACGTCTCTAACCCCAAATACCACATTTATTACAGAAATGGCTGAGAAAACATGTGATTTATTATTGCGGTGAACTTGACATTTGTTTCAAAATTCCACAAGGTAAACAAATGAATTTTATTTTGCTTAGTTTCTTCTTTTTTTATCCCAGTTTGTACTGATTCCCAGTGATAAAAGAAAACACCCTACACATGGAAAAAAGTGCACCTAATCAATGATTGGGAAATAAAACTGTCATGTAAATGTGTCAAAACGTGAAGCCTAATAGTAGCTATCCCATCATCATCTCATCAATAGTGATGGCCGAACCTCGGCCATGTTCGTCCGCGGACGGGCGGAGCGGACATTTAAAAAAGTCCGCCGTCCGCTCGTTCGCGGACAGATTCAAATTCCCCGCTGCTAGGCGGGGAATTAGAATCTGAAAACCCGAATGTGACGTCAGTGACGTCACATCCGGCACCTGGAACGCATAGTTCCTGGTGTGCTTACCGGATGTGACGTCACTGACGTCACATCCGGGTGTGCGAGCCGGCTTTCCACTGAAAGACCGGGTTCTCTACCCGGTCTTCAGTGGAAACATTCTTCCTGCGGCGGGATCTCGCTGCGTATGATCCCACCGGAGGAAGAATAGAGGGCTCCTTCACTCCGGCGGACAGGGCGGTTCGAACACCCGTACTGTCCGCCGGCGGGAAGGAGGGCGAACATGCTTGTTCGCGGCCGAACTGTCCGCCTTGCGGGCAGTTCGGCCATCACTACTCATCAATATCTAATAGCTGAACATTGACCCTTGTGGTAACAGCAAAGCATTCAACATAGTCAGGTATTGAAGTAAACTTTTACTTACCTCTGGACCACATAATGGTGCAAAAATGCTCAACAATCTTTAAAAAAAGTAATACCTTACCTTCCTTGAGCCTTGGGATTTTACACTGTGTACATTCTGCCTACAGTACCATGAATGGTCACTAGATGGCAACATAGATAATTGTTTTCAACACTGAAAACAGATCTTCCTAGATCTTCCTAGACTTGGGAATGGAAAATCATTAAGGCAGTGATGTCTCCCTTCTCAAATCTATCTGCGCCTAGCTGAAGAAGGGATACCTCTACTTCTGAATCAGCATTTCATTGGAACAGCAGCGTTGGACTAGTGTTGAGCTCCAATATTCAAATATTGGCTATTCAAGAATTTACAAATTTCACGAATATAGCGGCGGATATTCGCAATCTTAAATATTTGCAATTCGAGTGTATGGCCATGCATTGCGAATTTATATTCGCAATGCAAAAATAAATACCACATGTGACCATTTTGAAGGTAATCACGATGCGATTATAATTGTGAATATATTTTTGCAATGCATGGTCGTACACTAGAATATTCACTAATATTGAATCAAATACTAGCAGAATTATTTGAGAAATATCGCAAATTTGAATATTACCTATGCCGCTCATCACCATGTGGGACAATTGGAAATACTGGATTGATTGAAGTAGGGTTTTTTCAAATCTGTTTTGGATAGATTGCAGGTATAATGTGTGTATTGACTTTAAATGCTAATGTTTTTTAGCAAAGTTTTACTTATTTTTTACTCACTCCTCCCAGGACTGGGCTTTACTCTTTTAATGTGTGCCATCCTTATTAAATATAGGGGTATTATTTCTTGTGGATGTAACAGTTGTTGGAACCAAGTGGAAGACGCTGCAGGTGTCAGATGAACAAAGGAGCAGTCAGGCATAAGGTACATATGTGAAGTCACAGGATACTGGCTGGAGCTTTAAGTGAAGATGTATATTAGATTGTGTAAATCCTTATTGTATTTGTTGGAAATAATAGAACTTTTATTGGGACAGAACAATTGAAAATATTGATGGTTATGTCCTTGTACTACAAGGTTGAAGAAGAAATAGATCTTGATGATCAGCATTCCGGTTGCATCAGTTTTTGAGATAACTATTGTATGAAATTGTATGAAATTGTTGGATATTGTGGGGCTCCATCTGATATATGAATTGGCTCCTGCTTGTTCTTAAATGGCCACTCTATGGTGATTTTAAAACTTTAGATTTTTTTGTATTATAAGTAAATGTTGGGTATTCTATTGTCTGTTTGTTCCGCCTTCCATCCCATAATAAAATGTGATTTATTTTTCTCATGTTGAATATTCGGGATACAAAGCATATTGATGGAGAATAGTTTACCATAATCTGGAATTTAGTATCATGATGTCTAGTCTAGAGAGAGAATGATATTACAATGGCAACAGCAGAGAAAGGCAACCAATAGCTACTGAAACAAGTATTCTGGTGAATGTGATGTCCGCATCATAACCGCAAGCTTGTTATAGATTAATACTTGGAACCATTTTGATTTTTTCGCTCTTTGTGTTGAATTGTATATTCATATTGTTGATATTAAAATTGTTTCTATTCCCCAAGAGTAATTTTTGGCATGTTTCTAAGCAGACAAAATCTTTATCTCAGCACATCATTTGTTTAGTTAGTTAGTTAAAAAAGAAGATATAAACCAAAAATTAGATAAATATAGTACCCTATTCATACAGGTTCGCATTGATTGATTCTTCGGGAAACGATTGCAGCCACCATTTGTTTGAGCGGGATCATGTTGGCAAATCCCTGTTCGATTGCCATTACTTTGGATCTTTGAATGGGGACAGAGAGTAAAAAAAAGGAAAAATATATCACATACTACAGTGAAGAACAATAGAGTTAAATAGATAGATAGATAGATAGATAGATAGATAGATAGATAGATAGATAGATAGATAGATAGATAGATAGATAGATAGATAGATAGATAGATAGATAGATAGATAGATAGATAGATAGATAGATAGATAGATAGATAGATAGATAGATAGATAGATAGATAGATAGATAGATAGATAGATAGATAGATATAAAATGCTACACTGTCAAAACTACACATCAGATCTGAAATTGAAAAAAAAAATTATGATGAAAATACTGATAATAGAACGGGTAATGTGATGAAGAAATTAGGCCATGAGGTTTTTCTTACCATAGACTATTCTAGCTATAACCTCTGCAAATAAACAGAAAACTTCTAAGTATCAAGCTAGCATGTTGAGAAATATAATATAAAATAAATACTTTACCAAGATAGTGGACAATGAAACCTTGTGTTTCAATGGCTGGATTCCCCGTGTTTCAATGGCTGAAACCCACTCGTGTTGTGATGGTTGGATTTTTTTGGCATTGTGATGGCTGGATCCTCCACGTATCCCTGTGCATCCCTTTTTAGCGAAAATTTTACCTAACAGACACACCCTGAAAACATTGGAAAACAAAGTTGTCCAATCATATTTGGACTAACCATATTATAATTAGGATTTTCCCTATAACCTTTTAGGCCACAATAATGTAATGTTACCATTAGGTAGCTGGATGGCAGTATGGTATAAATTATACAGCAAAATAATGGATATGTTTCAGAGTAGGTATTTTGTCAACAATGCCTGCTTGATTCTAGGATGAATCACATGCCTGTTAAAGTAACTAAGAATGTTTATGTATACAATGTTATCCATCCCAGACAGATATCATAGGCCTTTTCCAAAGCTCTACAATGTTCAAAGGACAACCTGTAATATCTAGTCATAAGAATGTCCATTGTTCTCAGACTGGACATCTGGAGATGTGTCTTGCATGGCTCTCCTCAGACTAAAAAATGGAGAATACAAAACAAAATGGATTATGTATATATGCCAATAGATATTGTAACTAAGAATAATGTGTTCAGGTACATCCTGAAGCCGGAGCTGAGCCCGGAGAGCCTGAAAAAATAACTTAGACAGCAGAGACATCTTGTGGCCATTCTATACATTACATCAAATAAATTTGATATGGAACACACTGTACCGATTTAGTACAGAAATTCAGTCTAAGGAGGTTAAATTACTTAATATTGCTTAGTAGAAAGAAGACCTACCGGGAAAAAAAAATCCATAAAAAAACACATTATTCAAGCAATATTAATATTTACCTGTTCTAAAAAATATAATTTACCTGTTCAAATAGATTTTGCTGATATCAGGTAAGTAGGATCTACCATATAGAGCCTTCCACCACAAGGTATGTGCTAACTTATTTGGGTCATTAAATTGGCCTTCATATGTCTAGACCTCATATCTTAAGCAAAATCATTGAATACTCATCTGGCTGACTTTTTAAATTGCAAAGTCCCATGAACATGGTATAAACATCAAAATTGCTACATATAGAGAAGGAATTGGGAACATTACAAAAATGTATATTGCTCTAGCACATATAATTGCATAAATTAAGTTCAAAATTGTTTAATTTTTTCAAGACAACAACAAATTTCACAACCATCGTTATTGTGTACATACAGAGTCTCTAGATTTGTTATCAAACCATCTACTTCCACATGCAAAATTTGTTAAAAAAAATAAACTATATAATAAATTAACTGTTGAGGTTACTGAAGTACTAACCCTGTGATTACCTAAGACTTTTCTATAGTGCTCATCAGATAGATTCCCATCAGTGTTTGTTGGCATAGATGTGTATGAGATCTTGGACATTTTTCTATATTTGTGGTATAGAGTATGCATGGTGAACTCCACCTCTTCCTCGGTTGAACCTCAAAAGCAGACTTCGTCCCCTTCCCGAATCAAGTTGGCAGCTGTGATATCCAGATGTGAAATTCCCAGCTGAAGTTTTTTTTTTTATGTCTTCTGAGCTGGCTCTTTTGTCTAGTCTTAGCTATAATAAGTATTACAATGATCATTGGAGACTATTGAATGGCCCTTTATAAAACACATAGTTTAGGATGTTGAGCTTCTCCAGTTTTCCAAAGTCCAATTTTGGAAAATTTTCAAGATTTCTGTTTAAAGAAGAAAAATGAACACATGCATTCACATGTACTGTTGTAGTTACCAAAAATGCCCTGAGGTCTGCTCCCCCAATTGTTTGGATTGTTTCCTAAAGGCCATAGTTTGCTTGCAATAGAATGTTTAATCTTCTCAATCGAAAGCTTCTATTTATTAATGTTTTTTACATATTTTCTTTTTTTAAATATTCTGTCCTAGCTATGAGGACTTAGGACCCCTATGCCGGGTGGCCCTTGCAGGCTCTTGGTCTGGCCCTTATATCACACATTTCACATTTAAAAACCCAAGTCAAAAAGTTCCCACCCCTGTACTAGATAGACTCTGATAAATTATACCTTCTTTTATTTCCTACCTTTTAGCTAGGGTTGCTATCTTTTCAAAATAAAAAGTAGCCTTTAAAGACATATGGGTACGGTATAAGCATTAAGAAATAAAACGACAGTAAAACACTGAAAAGCTGATTTCAACTTAAGGTGGGTTTTCACCTGTAGATTTTTTCATTCGATCAACGAAGAACAAACGATTTTCTGGTTGATTGAGCAAAAATCTAGAATGGCCAGTTTGTTTGACCTTGGACAGAAATCGTTCGAAAGGTCATTAAACATGTTGGTAAATGTTTATCGGTCATTGTAATTTAGAGTAAAAAAATTATGCACCTTTATTTCACTCGATATATTTTTGCTCGATTGCAACATTTAGCATGATGTATTTCCTGTTTGAGGGATTGTGAGTTGGATCTTTTTCAGAAAAAGGCATTTATTTTTATAGTTTGTTACCTATTATTTGTTCATACTGATAATGAAATAGTAATGCAAACGAATGAACTGAACGAAAGGTTATTATGGTTTCTTTTTTTACTTGGTGTACAATCCATGTATAGCTGAAATGAAATGTCTGTGTGTTGCAAAAAAAAATGTTTTAAGAATATTGTTGTAAAAAAAATGTCTCTGATTATTATTACAAAACTATGAGGGAGCACAAGGCTAGTAGAAGAGCTTTTTAGCATAGCAATACCCCATAGGGCATTACTTTCGAACAAAAAAACGAAGGAACCAGACAATTATTTTCATTCGATATTGGCTATGAACAAAAAAAATCTACATGTGTAAACCCACCTTAACTTATCCTTCATGCACTACAGACAGATGATTAGAGACTACAGGAATGCTATAGGAGATGGTCAGATACTGAGCACATTCTACAGAAAGCAGTCAGGTAATGTTCAAATTACCTGTAGCCAATTACAGGTCGCCTTGGCAATTGTGTTTTAGATCCAGGATTGAATGTAGCTTTTATGGCTGTGGCCGAAAAGTTTAACTACAGTCTCATCCCTCCAGATGACTTTGTGCCAGAAGGTTTGGGGTTTGTATATATGTAATGGCATGTTAAGGATACTTTGTGGCATTTGTGTAGTAATGGCTTTCTTCTAGGAACTCAACATTGCATCCCGTCTTTCTTATTTCTTACGTCTTATTGTGCATCTTGAACCAGGCACACCACATATTTTCAGAGAGTCCTGTATTTCACCTAAAGTTATTTGTGGGTTTTTTCTTGCATCCTAAACAATTTTTCTGGCAGCTGTGGCTGAAATTTTAGTTTGTCTTCCTGACTCTTGTGTCTCAACAGAACCCCTAACTTTCCACTTCCTAATTAGAGTTTGAACACTGCTGATTGGCATTCTTAATACATTTGATATTTTCTTTTTTCAATCCTTTAACAATTCTTTTGCTTCCCTTGTGACTTAAAATCCAAAAAACATCAGATGGAAAGGTCTGTCAGAAGTCGAAAAAGTCCTTGACCCTGTTATATAAACCAGCTAATTCCAAGCAAACAAAGCAAAGGTGAAGAGGTTACCTTTAATAGCCATTCTAACCATTTTGTGTCTTTATATATGTATATATATGTGTATTTATATAGACACCAGAGACAAAATTGTGGACCTCCACAAGGCTGGAAAGGGCTACGGGGCAAATGCCAAACAGCTTGGCGAAGAAGAGGAAAAAGGCTAAAGACGCCTGTCAGTCTCCCTCAGAATGAGGCTCCATGCAAGATCTCAACTTGTGGGGTACCACTGATGATAAGAAAGGTAAGGAATTAGCCCAGGACTACACGGGAGGAGCTGGTCCATGACATAAAGAAAGTTGGGACCATAGTTCCAAAGGTCACTGTCAGTAGAACACTACACCATAATGGTTTCAAGCATTGCACAGAAGGTTCTTATTGATGCTCAACTTTTCAGGCCCAACTGAAGTCTGCAAATTACCATCTGGATGATCCAGAGGAGGCATGGGAGAAAGACATGTGGTCAGATGAGACCAAAGTAGAACCTTCTGGTCTAAACTTCACTCAACATGCTAAAAGAATAAGAGTTGAATCCCAACAACACAATTCCAACTGTGAAGCATGGGGGTGGTAACATTTTGCTTTGGGGTTCTATTCTGCAAAGGTCACAGGACGACTGCACTGTATTAAGGAGAGGATGAATAAGGAAATGTATTGTGAGATTTTGAGCAACAACCTCCTTTCCTCATAGCATTAAGATTGGGTCGTTGCTGGGTCTTCCAACATGATAATGACCTGAAGCACACAGCTAGCATAATCAAGGAGTGGCTCTGTAGACCTAAATCCAATAGAAAATCTTTGGAGGGAGCTGAAACTCCATGTTGCTCAGCGACAGCCCAGGAACCTGACAGATCTAGAGGCAATTTCTGTGGAGGCGTGGGCCAATCCCTAGTGCAGTGTGTGCAAACCTGGTTACTACAGTAAACTGTCAGCCCTTGCAGAGCCCTGGGGGAAGTGCGGCGCCATTGGGGTCCCCAGTCTGGTTAATGGGGTCCCCGGGCAGCGCAGCCTCTCCCCCAGGATGTCACTTACCTGGGGTAGTGGGGGATACCTCTGCCATGGGGTACCCCCTGCCTGGAATCGGCAATGGCCGCCGCCGAGCAGAGCATGTCCGCATGCGCGGGCTGGAGATGAGACGCGTGCACGCGCACAAGCGTGCACAATTTAAAGAAACAGACACCCCTCCTCTCGGCAG
>CM070036.1:99018086-99032393 GCA_036250615.1 Ptychadena robeensis
CAGCGTAACGCTTTTGGTACAGAAATCTGGACCTCTGCGAAACGCTCAGGAGGTTAAAGTCCCCCAGCCTCTGCTGACCGCAGAGGGAATTCCCACTGTTAGTGACTCATACTCACCCCCAGTGTTCCTCTATTTAATTAATTTTGGGATGCCGGTCTCCTTCTTGGTGAGAGTGAGGGGCCCCTTCTCTTGTTCCTAGAATGTGCACATGCCCGCAATGAGCGTGGTCTACTATATTATACATATTTACAAATGTCGATGAGGCGTGGTTATAATTATCACTGCTAGTGCTCCAAAATCTCGCTACACATTAGCACATGGCCACAACTAACCTTTCCTTTTTTACAACTCTGTTAATGAGAACTATTTTACCACCTTACCAAATTACCAGTTAATAAATGGTTACACAATGTATGAAAGAGTATTTCCAATGTAATTGTAAGATACATTTATCTAACCCTATCACAATGTATATAGTGCTATCGATGCAATCACAACATAAGGGAAGTTTTGTAACCTGGTCAAAGATGAAGGTTGTAGCATCCGCAGACAAATATTGTTTATGATTCAAGTAGGGTAAGCAAATAGCTTTAGTGTGTACTTTACATCCTTATTCACCGAATTACATTCAAAGGTGTTTTTTTCTAGCAGAATTCTAGAAAGCTAGAAATGTAACACAATTGTACAGCACTTGCAATATTTAAGTATTGTAGGGCCCAACCCTAGCCATTGGTTTAATTTTGTTTTGAATTAAGTGGTAAAAGGAGCAGTATTTGTATTAAGTCTTCAGGTCTTTCTTAAAGAACAGCAGTGTAATTTTTAGGCCTTGTCATTTGGCATCATTCATGTGTTAGGCTAAGTTTCCATGGCAATATGGGCTGTGCTGATACCCCCTGCATTAATCACATGCCTTGATGGGGATGTTGATGCAGTCCATACTTCTAAATGACCTGGTGAACGCCGTGGAAACAGGCAGGAAGGCAAGTCATTTATATGTATGGGCTGCGTCATAATGCCATGGAAACTTAGCCTTAGCGTAACACACCCATGATGCCCAATGAGGGTTATTGTGATGTGGTGATAACACTACCCCTTTAATGCAATTGGCTAAATATGTTTTTTTGATTAATCGACTTTACAATGGATGCGTCATGTCTGGGAATTTTTTCACATTAAGCAGGACCTGCGTTGATATCAGGGCCGTTTCTAGCCTATAGGGGGCCCTATGTGAGTTCTTGCCTAGAGATTTGTTGACGGGAGGGTGGGTTGTGGTGGAGGAGATTTGTTGACGTGGGGGGGGGGGCTTGTGATTGGAGAAGAAGAAAAGTAACATGCTGCTTCTCCTTCCTCTTCTTCCTCTAGATTCACCACACACCTCCAACCCCATCCTCCACTCGTGGCAGCTTGCGCTGCTGGGATCGGGACAGGAGGGCAGCCGTGTCAGGGAGGGTGCGGACTTTGCATGGAGGCGCTGTGGAGCGGCTGGGGGCCCTATGTGCTTGCAAATTCTGCATAGTGGAGTTGGCATGTGGAGACAATGGGCGATGTATGCTATTCATCCAAATCCCCAGGTTCTATGTGAGGAAAACACAGGGTTTCAACATAGCAGAGACTAGGCCTAAAGCTAGTCTCGATTTAAGCACGATAAATTTTCGATTTTCGATCTTGGTCTTTTCATCGGACACCGATCGTAATCGGATCCAAACCAGTACCATATGGAAGGTTCGACCAGAATACGACCAAAATTGGCGATTTTTAGTTTCGATCACAAAACACAGGAGTCATATATAAACGTGTTCATCGAATACAATCGGCCCGGCCAAAAAACACAATTCTACGATTTTAGAAAAATTTTCCAACATGTCTGATTACATTTCGATCAATGTTTTGATCGGTATTGAACAAGTTTCGCCGATCGAACCATGTGTGCCAGTGTGTGCATACAATTTTAATTCAATCGCTGTAAACTTTGATTGTTTTAGGTCAATCAAATGCTAAAATCAAACTGTGTATGCCTAGCTTTAGTTTGTAAATGTGCCTAAACCCTTCTGTGTTTACAGCCTCAAATATTGGATTTCTAGAGCGTAAGATTGACGCTGCGGTCTGTAACTTCTATTCCTGCAAGTGTATTGAGAGTGAAAGTTAATGTCAGTTCTGTTCTCCTTTCTGTTGTTCTTGTTGGAGGTTTTGCCAAGAGGATGCAAAGCCCTTCCTTTATCAAGATGGTTCCTCCTCACAGAGAGACAGTGATGGAGGGCGAGGCAGTAACTGATAAAGATCAGCCACCTGGAGATCCCAGGCAACACTGCTTCTGAGTCCTTTTCCTTACAGTTTGTAGCTTGCAGAATTTAATTCCAATGTAAGGGTCGGACCTAGAGTCTAAAGAAATTCAAGGTAGAGGAATGTAGTTTTAAAAAAATAAATATTTGTATGTGTATACACATTTAAATAGTTTCTGTTCAAAACCATGTGATATAAACACAACATCAACAGATATAAATGAAACACATGTTAAAGCACCCTAAGGGGGTTACCTGTTCTTAGATTCCCTTTGGCAAGTTTTGAATAATATGTGAGAGTGCCTAGTCACTACTATGTTTTACAGTGTTCTGTTCTGTAGGTCAAAGAAAACATCAGGATGCTGCAGTTCATACTTTTTTGTAAAACAATTTAAGACTGTTGCGCAGGAAGTACAAAATGCTCTGCTAATGACTCCCTTTCTAACCTAATCTATTTTACTAACATGTTTGAAGATCTTAGAGACTGCCTTTCTGTTGTGTTAATCTCCCCACATGTAATGAGCGGGGACCGACAGATGAGCTGTGGAGAGCATCACTCAAAGTATTGGTGGGCACCCTTTCAAACTATTCTCATCGGCCTGTTCTCTGTCCGAAGAGCTTTGGGGTGACAGGGATCTGTGGCCCCTTGTGGTTAACCTCCTGAGCGTTTCGCCGAGGTCCAGATTTCTGTACCAAAAGCGTTGCGCTGTTTATCATTGAAAAAGACGTGTTGTAGGCCTGTAACTGACCAAAATCTGTCCAAAAACAGGTCTAGTAGACATCCTGAATATATAAAGTTTCAAACGCTTAAGTATTTTTTTAAAATCACATTCAATGATCAAATTTAATAGAAAACACAAAAATCTGCTATAACTCGAATTCATTTTTTTAATAAACCAAGACTGACAGGCGGCCTGATACACCGCGCCAGGAACAATGTCGCACGCTGGCACATTTGCCGGCGGATTACCTAAAGCTTGCCCATGGCTTAGGGCTCGCTCCTGTTGCATTGGGGGGAGTGCACCCTGTTGAGCCAAAATGCAGAAAAACTGCGTCTGTACTGCATTCATACATGCAGCATGAGCGCTGTTTTTCTGCGTCTTGGCGTCTCTGGCGGCAATGTGCAGCGCTGCAATGAAGACCGCACATTGGCAGCATCGCGCAGCTTCATATTATCACAGCGGACGCACCACTCAAATTGACACGATGTCTAATCTGCGCTATCATTTGAATGGGAAGTGTACTCTCTGCGTCTTTTTCCCCGCTGCAGACATACGTCCACCGCAGGGAAAAAAACGCTGTGGACACGCGCCCGTACAAAGTATTTACTTTGTATGCCTTTTCCTTTATTTTGAACTTGATTGGATACAGAAAAATCAATCCAATCAAATCCAACATGAAAGGAAACTCATAATAAGCAAATCCATGTTTTTTATGTGTTTTTTTTCATTTTGAATTGAATTGGAGTGAAAAGAATCGCTCCAATCAATGTCAGAATGAAAGGAGAACCATACAGGAAAAAAAATAAAAAAATAATAATTTTTTTTTTCACATTTTGAACTTCCCGCCCCTCCCCTTCCCGATGACATCATCGCGCACCCGCCGGCGTGATCACGGACACCAGGAAATGATGTTCA
This sequence comes from Ptychadena robeensis, assembly GCA_036250615.1. Taxonomy (NCBI): domain Eukaryota; kingdom Metazoa; phylum Chordata; class Amphibia; order Anura; family Ptychadenidae; genus Ptychadena; species Ptychadena robeensis. The sequence goes on from CM070036.1 coordinate 99,022,003, forward strand.
GACATCGGGGGACATGGGGAGAGATCAGCAAGTCTCCTGGGCTGCCTGCAAGCCATCTCAATGCAGGTAACAGCAGCCCGAGTTAATTCGGGCTAAACCATTTAAGCAACTTTATTTAGCCCGAATTAACTCAGGCTAAACACCCAGAAGGTTAAAAGGCCTAACTGAAAATATTGAATTAATGTGGACATTTAACAAGAACTCCACCCAAAAACCAACATCCACAATTTTTTGTGGAGGCGGTACATAGATTACATTTTACTGATTTGGCAGGGCCCAGAGGAACTCTTGGCAGAATGTGTGGACAAACTTCAAGTAAACTATGGACTAGGAACTAGGAATTTAAAATGTACCATGATTTATTTGCGAGAGAGGATTTTCTTTTTTGGACTTGGAATTAATGGTTTGCCCAACTGGTTAGAAACAGACCACTCTGTTTCGTATAAAGACAGCGGGCAATACCATTTTCCATGCCAATAACTCTCACCCACAGGCCCTGATAAGTAGTCTGTGTCCACTTTTATGTGGATTTGGTTATTCAGTATGACTGATCACCTTGTGTCAGCTGTTTGTGTTATGTAGATTTGGCCTATGAAATGACATATCGTACCCCCTGAAGAAGTCTTCAACAAAACGCGCGCTGGGTGAAATTTGCGCCATTTGGACTATTTTAATTGTCTAAGCACGTGTAGAGATGTGTACATCCGCAGCATTGCGCATTGTGTCTGATTGATAAGATGGTCATTACTTCATCTTTTGCACTGTGTATAATAAATTTATTGCTTTTACATATTGAGTGGCCCATCCCCTCGCCCTTGTCTATTGAAGGGGAAATTCTTGGTGATGTGCTTATGCCATTATCAACTTCTGTCTATTGTTTTTGGGATGTTGGCCACTATATATCTGAGAGTGTAGTTTTATTAATTATAAAATCTTACAAAATCCCCTGGAAAAGCATGGCATTGTGAATTGATTCATGGAATTTATTTACCCAAAAAATTAAACCTATACAGGCTTATTCTATATAATTAAACAATTAATTGTTATTCCATCATGGACTTACCTCTTGATGGTAATCTATTTTCCTCAAAAAGCATTTTATTTTTTAAAAATCAATTTAAATCCCAAAAAATTGATTTAAATCCCAAAAATTTGATTTTTTTGATTTTTAAAAAAAAAATAAAATCATTGATTTTTATCCACCCTGAGTCTGAGAACATAAATATAGACTGTTTTTACAAATTTATTATGAGTACATGTGTGCCTGGAAAGCCCTATTATTATGCCTATTCATGGAGAGTTAGGATGTAGGTCCTTACAACTTCTAAAAAAAACCCCTGGGTGTGGCACGTTAATTGAGTTCCCTCCAGGGGTGAGCTAGAACTCACTGGGCCCCATAGCAAAAAGTCTATACTGGCGTGCCATGCCCGCAGTTGGATGTGGTGCAAGTGCGGATTCATCCCACAGCGCACAGGAAACATGTACCGCTCCCATTGGTAAACAATGAACGCAGTTCGTGACTCATACAAACCAATAGTTTGCCAATAGTAAGTATAGGACGTGGTATTGCTGACATGGCAATTAGCGGGAAAACCGCGGTCGAACCCTATGGACACTAACACCCCGGTGTGTCTATAACGCTCCCCACAGTTTAAGGGGCGGTGTAGGGGGTGCTAGCAACTCCTCTCCAAATCCACAACTTTCCTACCGACTGAAGCTGTCTGACAGTATCGCTACCAACATGCACCCCCCTCCACAACTTCAGTATGAAGGAGCAGGGCTGTGGAGTCAAGGAGTCGGAGAAATTTTTGGATACCTGGAGTCGGAAAAAAATTAACCGACTCCTACTAAATTTAAATGGGAATTCTAAAAAAATAAATAAAATTAAGTTCAAATGTCCCAATTCACAAACACTCATAATGACGTACTTCTCTGCTATAAGAATAAATGCATGCAGTTCGTAAAGTTACCGCAAAACAAACATGTCACATGACCATGAAGCATGCTGCACATTGACTGTATGCGTGCGGGTGCGGCAGCGCCTTCAATTGTGTCCCACTGTTACAGGGAACGCAGCGCCCACTGTGAACCTAGCCGAACTCTCGCATGAAGTAAATGTTTTTTGCCGGACTAGAGACGCTTGTATAAGTGAAGGGAATGGATCGCCAATAGTTCAAGACTGAAGCTGTAAAACATTTGAAAAACCGTTGTATTTCAGCTGAGGCGACAAATACTTAGATTGTTAGCTTTCACTTTAATCATGACTATGGGATTCAAGGGAAATTGTGACTCATGTTTGAAGTGCCCCTTCGCCCTGCCTCTGCTTGGAGCCTTCCACTGCCCTTCAGCAGAAGATCAGAACACTAAAGGCAGGCACACATGGGTAGATCTGTAAAAAGATTTGAGTACAATCAATCAACTTGCTCGCTAAAGCTTGCCATACACACGCCGATGTGTGTAGCAGACTAGTCCCGATATCTTTCCGGGAAGCTAACGTGATGACGTCATCACGTTAGCCTCCCGTTGCATTATGGGGCCCCTTCAATCGGCTGGGCACCCTTTGTGTGCCGGCCATAAGCTGCAATGAAGACACCGCTTCATTGCAGCTTATGGCATCGGCTTTCATCGGCTCCCATCTGCCAGAGAAGATCGGACATGTCCGTTCTCTGGCCGGCCGAGAAGTGGGGCGACAGGGATTAGCGGCCGATTTTTAACCTGACCGACGGCGCGAGCGCGCACGCCCGTCGGTCAGATTAAAACTCGGCCGCTTATCGGCATGTGTATGGCTAGCATTTCTGTGCTTGATTATACTATAACCTGTTTACAAACCTACCTGTGTGTGCCTTACTTCGAGCAGGATCAATAGAGCCCACTCGAAGGAACTTGATTCAACTGGGTTCCTACATGTTGGAAAACCCAGCTCAATCTCCAATACTTTGCATGGAGACATGAGTCTTCATGGAAAGTATTGGAACAGCGGCGGCTGCTGCTGCCTTCTGCTCAGCGGTTGGCTGTCAGTGTGAAGGGGGTGGAGCCAGCACTACTCATTTGGAAGCTGTGTGAGTGAGGCTGCTTCTCCCCAGCTTGTGGTGAGTTGTGATTCACACACTGCAAGCTTGGGAGAACGGGTCCCCATTGAACGGAAATTGATGTGTCCATGTGATGCCCATTGATTTCTGTTCAATTTATCCCCCATCAATGACAGCGTGGTGCCTAGCTTAAGGAAAAAGCAGCAGCATTTTCTGCCTAACTTTCTTTCCCTGCTTTAATTGGCCATTACAGTACAGTGTTGTTTCCTAGCCAGTAGTTCTGTGGTTAACCTTCTGAGCGTTTAGCCCGAATTAAATCGGGCTGAGTTTTATGCATCATAAAACTCAGCCCCAGTTAACTAGAGCCGCGCTCTAGGTCTCGCCGTCTGCTTATGGCGGTCGGGAGCATCGGCATGTATGCCGATGCTTCCGGGTCCGTCCCCGATCGCGTCACCGGTGACGCGAAGGGGGCGGGGTAGGCGGCGCCATAGACCTCCGTGTAACTGGAGGGGCGTCGCTTTTCCTCAGCGTAAGTCCGGCGTCTCCAGTGATACCGGACTTACGTGTACGTCCTCCAGCTGAGCAGGAAGTCGCGGCGGAGCATATTGTGCTCCGCCGCGATTGCCCGTGGCACGGTAATGAAAAAACCGTGCCAAGGGCCAAACGCTCAGGAGGTTAATGTATGTTGCCTTCCTTTCCTTCAATGGATGGATAAAATACATTAGCAAATTAAATACAGAGGAGTGGTAGTCGGAAGTATCAGAAACTGAGGAGTCGGAGTTTGGGAATTTATCGACCGACTCCACAGCCCTAGGAAGGAGACGAGCCTACAGTCTGGGGAACCCAGGTGTCCGGAGTCCGGAAAGCCAGAAGCTGCAAGCCCCATTGTGGTCAAGGGCCCCATAGTGCTGCTTTGGTGATCCCTTCGCCACTGATTCCCTCCATGCTGTGTAATTAATCTGCACAATCCTGTTCTTTTTGATTATGTAAGAACGAACAGGTAATCCTGAAAAATCTCTTATGTGATAAATTTTTACGATCTTTACCGGTCTACTAATAATAATAGGTGATAATAAATAATAATACAAAAAATAAAAGACATTACTATTTAGAGCTTTTCCAAACCTTTCGCTTCCTCTCTTGTTTTATTCTTCTCTTACTTACAGAGAGTGACATGGCGAGAGTGTTATTCAAAGAGAAACAAATCATATAAAGAAGTTAATTGTTTTTACTTCCCTCAAAAGAGGAAGATGAATAATCTCTGTGTAAGTTTCAGGTTAGGGATTAGCAGTTTCCTAGGTAGAGTGCCTCTAAACCAGTGGTGGGCAATTCAGTTGACATGGAGGGCCACAAGTTCGGCCCTCTGTATCACTAAAGGGCTGCACATCACATTTTCAATCTATACTGACTTGTATAAGCATAAAAAAAAATTACAGCAGACAGAGCAAGAAGACATTATTTTTCTTTTTTTTAAATAACAAAACTTGTTTAATGATACTTGAAGCATTAGGGTACACTGTAGTGCGCTAATGCACATTTTGTGTCATATATGTATATCATCAAAGGTTATATGCCGCTATTCTGAGGTTATGTGCCACATACAATAATCCCCCGTTCGTTGTTGAAATAGTGTGAGCATAGGCACACATCTTCTTAGAACTGGATATTCTTGGTAAGGTGAGGGACTTGCTCAGGCGCTGTCTGGGTTGCTGGCTTTTATGTGCTCAGGCAGAGCGAGTTCCTCTCCCCCTCTTCCCTTGTGAAGAAGATCCTGGGTGAGAACAGGCGAGTTCCTATGCCCTATTCAATAACCGTTGGTTTTCAACTTGCTGCCCAAGAAACCTAAGTTGGGCCGCAGGTTGGGCACCTGGGCTCTAAATGGTCAAATCCTTGGCCAAGAGTTGCTGCTGGTTGTTTAAACAGCAATAGCTAGCCAAATGAAATTGCTTTTCCTTCTTGGCACCTGGATCCATTCCCTCTAATGCATCAGCCTCCAGCCCCCTCAGTATAACCACCTGCCTAAGGTAGCCAAACATGGACAGATTCCTGCCCAATTTTTGGGCTGATCAGCCGAAAATCGGGTGCGCCCACCTGGTGAGATCGACCAGGAATCTTCTGCATGTTCACGGTTCATTCCAGACATTTTATTGGAGGAGAATTGCAATGCACATCTGGGTGTACTAGAGTTTAAACTCCTACTAAATCATTAAGATAATTGATTGGATGGAAAGTAATTATAAGTGATAATATATGGAGTATGTTCTAGAGTATCAAACAATCTTTATTTAATGTGATTCTGTGGTTGGTTTTGCATGGTAGACAGTGTTCTCCCCAGATTTTTTTTTCAGCCGGGCGGCGCGATGACGTCATCGCGCCGCCTGCACCGGTCCGGCGGCCTCTCTGATAGGCTGCCGGCCAGCGGCAGCACACAAGTCCTCTGACAGGCGGCGCCTCCCCATTCTTCAGGAGCGCGCTGCAGCCACTGAAAGACTCGACGGAGTCTTTCAGTGGCTGTGGCGCGCTCCTGAAGAATGGGAGGCGCCGCCTGTCAGGCTGCTCGCCGCAGGAGGACTTGTGTGCCGGGCGGGGACCAAAATCTCCTGGGCGGGCCGCCCGGCCAATCTGCTTTGGGGAGAACACTGGTAGATTTTCACCATCTCTGGGACTTATCTGCCTGTTACAAAAAACACATTTTGTGAGTTGGAGTTGCAAATTAAGTAGTCCACAGGCCAGTATTAGTTTATTTTATAGTTTGCACTTTGATGTGTTGAGCAAGTTATAAACAGATAATTATCTCAGCAGCTTCCTGGACATGAGGAAGTGCAGATAGGCCACCATGTTATTTATGTACTTCTCTTCCCCATGTGACCAGTCTGTGGCCAAATAATTTTCATATTTCTTTTTGAAAGCTACTGCAAAGATGTATTTATTTTAACATTCCTATCCTCTTTCTAACAGAAAACAAATCTCTATGTCTGTGTTTTAAGACACTTTTATAGGCCATACAATGTCATAAGATATGTGGCTTAAAAAGAACTACCATTGCCTATATACATTTATGCCCGCTTTTTCAAAATCTTGCTTGCAATGCCATAGATATTTACAAGCATGTTTAGGTCCATGAGCATTTAATAAAAAAATGTGCTCTCTTACGGCTATCTGAGTATTGGTATATGGGCAGTGACGCCAACCACCCCACCCCCACCCAGCAATGTTAAGTTTACTTACACTGAAAGCCATCGGTCGGCAGCAAAATCGGCCGCTGCTTGGTGTGTGTATGGCAGCCTTAACTCTCGCTGATAATGAAGTAAATGTTTGTTGCCGGACTAGAGACGCTTGTATAAGGGAAGGGAATGGATCGCCAATAGTTCAGTACTGAACTGTAAAACATTTGGAAAACCACTGTCATTCAGCTGAGGCGACAAATACTTAGATATATTAGCTTCAACTTTACACATGACTATGGGATTCCAGGGAAATCATGAATCATGTTTCAGTGCCCCTTCGCCCCTCCTCTTCTTGGAGCCTTCCACTGCCCTATCTTCAGCAGAAGATCAGAACCTAAGCTTGGCACACACGGGTAGTCTGTAACAAAATTTGAGTACACATCAATTAACTTGCGCGTCACGGTGTATTGATTGTTACTCTAATCTGTTTACAAAAACCTACCAGTGGTGCCTTTCCTTCGGGCGGGATCAATAGAGCCGGCTCGAGGAACTTGATTTGAACGGGGTTCCAAAACATGTTGAAAAGAACCCGTCAATCTCCAATACTTGCATGGAGACACTTCATGGAAAAGTATTAAAACAGCTGCGGCTCTTGCCTACTCCACAGCTGTCGGCTGTCAGTGTGAAAGGGAACCCAGGAGCCAGCACTCCTCACTTGGAGCTGTGTTGCGACAGGCTGCTTCTCCCCGTTGTGGTGTGTATGTAAATCACACACTGCAAGCTGGGGTAAGGGTCCGCCCATGAACAGGAATCGATGTGCCCTGTGGTGCACATTGATTCGTCAATTGATACCCGATCAATCACAGCATGGTGGCCTAGCTTAAGGAAGAAGCGCCGAATCCTTGAACATAGCCACTTAGGCACAATGCAATGTGATTGATCATCGGGGGATCAATTGAACGGAAATCAATGGGCACCACATGGGTCACATCGGTTTCCTGTCAATTTGTCCCCATTCCACCTGTCATCTCCTACTTTGTTCCACCAACTCTGGAGTTTAGTTTTCTGTTATACGCCCCTCCCAACCTTAGCCGCCCACCCCCCACCCTTACTAGTGTTGGTTTCTCATTAGTCGCTCCCATTGCAGTATGTTACCACGTCGGTTAGTGTATGTCGCCTTGCTTCCGCCAATTTGATGTGATACATATCTTAGCATATTACAGACAGAGGAGTAGAAGAAATATGTGAGGAGTCGGAGTCGGGGAATTTATCGACCGACTCCACAGCCCTGGTCTTTTGATAAAATTTTGATATTCCGTTAAAGAATGTATTCTTATTTACCTGAGATACATGTCTGGTAGGTGCCTTCTATGATTGAGGAATTCATCTTTGCATTTTTCCATCATTAATAGACTGTATTACAATGACCACTGGGGTTTGTGTCCAGTCCCCCTTCATTTATTACCACAGATGTTCAAAAGTTTAAATTTGCCCTCCCATCATTCTTTTTATCCTCCTCATTAACGTCCTTTTTGTTTTAAACAAAATATGTATATGTCAATTAATGTATTTTACACCCAGTGATATGACCAGGTTTCTGTGGTTTTTAGTACAATGCAGATCCTTAGTAGGAAGGGCGTACAGGGTACTGTACAAATCTTCCTGGAAATATCACTGTACGTTGCACATTAGACATATGGGAAACATCTCTGCAGATACAGAATCAGCCTATACTGACATACCGTATAGTATAGTGCTGGTTCCCTATCTGTGGTCATGTTTCTGATATGTCAGTATAGTGCTGGTTCCCTATGTGTGGTCATGTTTCTGATATGTCAGTATAGTACTGGTTCCATGAGCTGCCCAGAGCCTGCTGGGATTCACAGTTCTCTACTTCAAGACTGTTCGTACAGAAGGTAGATTGTTGTGCGCTAATGTGCAGCAAAGCAATGCTGATGCATCTATGTGTGTACATTGCAAAGCAAGTGGTTGGCCCTCGACTTTGTTTTTGAGGTGTGTATTTAAATTTGTTACCCTTGCTGTTGATCCTTTATAGTTTACTGGTACCACACCAGTCCAGTCTGTTGCCACATGGCAGCTCACTTATTTAAAATAGCAGCCTAAAGCACCACAGTGTAGAAATAGTAAAATTTTTGCAAAACACCACAACAGCAACAAGTACATGACACCAATGTTGCACCAATGGGCATTTCACACATTCATTTCAACAGTAATGTGAATGGACTCTTAAGCCGGGAACATACGGCTCGATATAGGGGAGCCGTTCAAGGTTTCTGTCAGCACTGCGATGACGTCATTGAGCTGCCGCCCAACATCAAAGCAACTGGTGATGCTTTGCATGGAGACCAGCAGTCCCCATGCAAAGCAATGGACATCGACGTGATTTACGGTCATGTCCGATATCCCTGTTTTTGAGCGGGATAAATTGATTCCGCCCGAAGACAGGGATGGCTGCATTAGATATGCCCCAGATAGATGGCCGTGAGTGCACACAGCGCTGGTAGCCCCCCTCAATCTGGCCGATATCTATGCATGTGTTCCCTGCTTTAGTGTGAAGGCATTCTTATTGGCCAACATTGCCAGTATATTTTAAATCAAAACAAGGCATAATAAATTGTTAATGAATACATACAACATTATTATGCGCATATGGACTAAATGGAGGCATCAAGTACCTGCACAGGATTTTTTAAAGATTTAGCATCATAAACTGATCATCAGCCATTAGCTTTACTTTGTATGGGGAATGATGACAGAGATGTAGACCACCATTCCATGTGCAAGAAGAGATTTCTTAAGAAGGAGCTGGAGAGTGTGCTTAGTTACTTACATAATAGTTTTTTGTCACACAAGATGCTCTGTCATCTATCACCTCTGGTGAATATCTATAGCATGTGTATGCTGGTTCCCCATTCTTTCTACATGGGAAAGACGCCTGAAGCATGAGAAATAATTCCCAGTGACCGTTTAATGATTGAATACTTCAATCAGAAATGAACCTTTGCAGTAGTGGTGGTCATCCTAGAGTTGAGATTCAAGAGACAGACCCGTGCAGGGAATATGTACAACCTATTGTGTTACTCGTCTGCCCTCCAGGTGTCTGATGTTGCATGTTTACTCTGTGGGTTACGTCCTTTCATAAGCTCATAATAAAATGTGTTCCGCAAACAGTAAAAAGCTGGGTTGATTGATGATCTATTGACAGTATACATTAGACCATGTGACATATTACTAAACTCACACAGAGACAACTATGTTTTCTGCTTCCTCCTTCCTCCAGTGCGTTGATACAACCTTCATCTACAACACAATCAAGAGAAACATAAAGTGTCTGGAACTCGGCCAGCAGCATGTGATCTATGAGAAAATACTTTTGTTTTCTACAAGTTATGGAGAGTCGCAGGAGGAAGTGTGACTGATTGTTCTGACACACAGGCCTACACTGTGAGTATTGTAGTCCACATGCATTGATAATATTACGTCTCTTATGTCTCAGTTCTTTTTTATTACATTATGGAATTTGTAACCTCTGCTTAGCATGCTTTAACATTGTGGTTTGGATATAAAGTCTCAACTGCAGTAGATAGCATAAACTATCACTTACATGTGCATTAACAATACTGAAAGCGGAAAATAATCATGTGAGTTGTGGCTTTGTGTGTTTGTTTTATATACATTGATGAATAGTTGTATATACAACATACAGAAGATTTAATGTAGTCTGCACTTGAAATCATAATGTACTTCCTTCCGTATGTGCAGTTATATTATGGTATATTACGGAGTTTACACGTATGACAGGGAGGAGAGCTGTTCTATCTGGTCTGGAGAGCATTTGACATTCCTGGGCCTGATTTTTGGAAATCTTAATCATTTGCTAGGCATAAGGTAAAAGTTAGCAATGTTAGATGCGTCTAAATGGCACTTAAAATTGGGGATGGCCCTGTAATAGTCTTTGTCTCTTAGCTGGAGGGTATGACATTGGCAAGCAAGCACCCTTCTCTTAACCAAGATGACTACTTACGCACAGACATACTGCAAAAGAAGCAACCTCTTCTCTTCTATACCAGTCCTTAGCTCCTTGCCTTTGGTTAATTTGAATAGCTGTTCAAGGCAGTGACATACAGTGGAGGAAATAATTATTTGACCCCTCACTGATTTTGTAAGTTTGTCC
>CM070036.1:99032493-99058944 GCA_036250615.1 Ptychadena robeensis
GTCATTGGACAAACTTACAAAATCAGTGAGGAGTCAAATAATTATTTCCTCCACTGTATGGCTTGTGAAGTGAAGATGTATTCTATATCTGGGAGATAAATTCTAAATGTTCTGGCTCATTTTACTCTTTTATATGTCAAATGGCGTGGCTTTTCCACTGCTTGTCTTCCATTTTTTGGGCATTAACAACTCTTCACTAAATATGACCAATCTTCGTGGTTAATCTAATAGATCACTTGTATTTCTGAATATTACAAGGACTTCTATGACCCTCTATATTTGTAGAAGGTCCTAGGTGTGCTACAGTGTGCATATGGGTGTTTATATCAGGGTGGATTTTATTTAAATCAAACTGATTTATATCACAATTAAAATTATTAGTCAGTAAGACTTGATTTCAATCATAGTTTTCTACATAAAGAATAATTCTTGCTGGTATAAATTTAATATGCAAGTAGATGATGATTTTTAAAATAACAACTTTTCATATTAGTTTTTATTATTTTATTATTTTTTTTATCCCCAGTTTTGATTAATCATTCATATTTGGACAACTTTTCTGTTGTACTTAGGAAGAAGAAACATAATCATTACCTTAATAATAACAATTTAAGTAGATTTATTCAATTGAAACAATAACACATACAGCATATGTTCTTTCCTTTTCTCAGCATTGTTCATGGTATAACGTTTTTGCTGTGAAGAAGAGCCATGTGATCTCTGCTGAGTCAAATGAGTACTGCAAAAGTAAACCAAGCATCTGTGATAATATCAGAAATTGATGATGGCATAAGCACATCACCCAAAATTTCCCCTTAAATAGACAAGGACGAGGGGACTCAATATGTAAAAGCAATACATTTATTTTACACAGTGTAGTAAATGAAGTAATTACATCATATCAATCAAAAACAATGCACAATGTTGCGGATGTACACATCTGTACAATTTCACCCGCATGTTTCGTTGAAGACTTCTTCAGGAGGTACAATATGTAATTTGATCATCCAAACCTACATAAAACAAAAACAGCCAACACAAGGGTAAAGACCCTCAAGGGTCACATCCATAGATTAATATAGGGTGGAAAGACATGATTTCTCAAGATGGTGTCCCCAATGCACCGACACCAGTGGGGAACGCAGAGCCGTGGTGATCTGCGTACAACAAGACCGATTTTATAATACACTTCACTTTGGTAAACATGATCAATTGATGGTTTGGATGGGTCTTGTACGCAGATCACCACGGCATTTATGCTGTTAAAGTTTGTCTTGGCTCTCTGTTCCCCACTGGTGTCGGCGCAGTGGGGACACCATCTTGAGAAATCATGTCTTTCCACCCTGTGTTGATCTATGGACCTGAGTAACCCCTGAGGGTCTTTACCCTTGTGTTGGCTGTTTTTGTTTTATGTAGATTTGGCCTATGAAATTACATATCGTATCCCCTGAAGAAGCCTTCAACGAAATGGGGAGCTGATAGAAAGGCAACAGTTACTCAAATAATCACTTGTTATAACCAAGGTATGCAGAAGATCATCTCTGAACACACAACATGTCGAACCTTGAGACAGATGGCCTACAGCAGCAGAAGACCACACCAGGAGCCACTTCTGTCAACTAAGAACAGTAAACTGAGTCTACAATTTGCACAGGCTCACCGAAATTGCACAATGGAGGATTGGAAAAATGTTGCCTGGTCTGATGAGTCTCGATTTCTGCTGCAACATTTAGATGGTAGGGCCAGAATTTGGCATCAACAACATGAAAGCATGGATCCATCCTGACTTGTATCAATGGTTCAGGCTGGTGGTGGTGTAATGGCTGTGGGGGACATTTTCTTGGTACACTTTGGGCCCCTTAGTAGTAATTAATCATTGTTGCAACTCTACAGCCTTCCTGAGTATTGTTGTTGACCATGTCCATTGGCTACTTCCAGCAGGATAATGCACCATGTCATAAAGCTCAAATCATTTCAGACTGGTTTCTTGAACATGACAATTAGTTCACTGTACTCAAATGGCCTCCACATTCACCTTATCTCTATCCAATAGAGCACTTTTGGGATATGGTGTTAAAGGAGATACGCTTCATGGATGTGCAGCCGACAAATCTGCAGCAGCTGCGTGATGCTATCCTGTCAATATGGACCAATGTCTCTGAGGAATGTTTTCAGTACCTTGTTGCATCTATGCTACGAAGAATGAAGGCAGATCTGCCATGGCCCCTTTGTGACTTGGCAAGATTTGCCGACTCTTCTTTGCAGAAACACTCCAAATCTGTCAGATTGCAAGGACATCTCCTGTGCACAGCCTTCTTCAGATCACCCCACAGATTTTCAACTGGATTCAGGTCTGGGCTCTGGCTGGGCCATTCCTTTAATCTTCTTCTTGTGAAGCCATTCCTTTGTTGATTTGGATGTATGCTTTGGGTCGTTGTCATGCTGAAAGTTAATCATGTTCAGCTTTCTATCAGAAGGTATGGTGTTCCTTTGGTGATGTGCAGTATTGTTTTTGCACCAAACATATCTTTTGGATTTATCGCCAAAAAGTTCAACCTTGGTTTCATCAGACCATAACACCTTTGCCCACATGCTCTTGGGAGACTTCAGATGTGTTTTTGCAAAACGTAGACTGTCTTTTACTGCACATTAGCAAAAGAACACCATACCCACAGTGAAGCATGGTAGTGGCAGCATCATGCTTTGGAGCTGTTTTTCTTCAGCTGGAACTGGGGCCTTAAGCCCCCCATACATGCCCCGATTTTCTGTCCGATCAATTAAAAACAATCGATTTTTTTGCATCGGTCTTCCAAAAATTGGTCAATGCCCACATGGTTTGACCGAGTAACTTTGATCGAACTTTTGGGAATAATCGGTCGGACTGTGATCGGACATGTTGGAAAATTTTTCTCGATCAAATCTAAATTGTATTCAATCGGCTACTATTTATGACCCGACCAATTTAAGTCGGATCTAACTAATTATCATACTTTTACTTCCTGCTTCAAACATTGTGATGTGTGTAAAATCATCTGCCAGGTTGTGCTAGGATATATGTATGTTTTAACATTCTCCTGTATTTCTCTTTTTTTTTTCTTCATGTGACTAAACTGAAGTTGAGACCCTGTTTCCCCTATGATTAGCCATTCCCATCAAAGGCACCCCCAGATTTTTTTCACAAAAATTTTAAATTAGCCCCCCCACCCCCAGAACAGACACCCACAGATACCTGGCCCTGGCCAAAACTCCCATTCGGGTGGTACAACTGTGTGCCTCAAGCTGCTGATCCTGGCCATAACCCTTCCACTTCCGATCAAACATAAAATCGTCCGATGCAAAATGTTCGATCGAAGTAGGTAAAATCGGACAATAATTAGTTGCTTTATTTGGGGGTTTAATGAAATACAGTCCGATCGATCAAAGATCCTCATATCGGAGAACATCGATTGTTTTTAATCGATCGGACGGAAAATCGGGCCATGTATGGGGGCTTTTAGTTAAGATAGAGGGAATTATGAACAGTTTCAAATACCAGTCAATATTGGCACAAAACCTTCAGGCTTCTGCTAGAAAGCTGAATATGCAGAGGAACTTCATCAGAAGAAGATTAAAGTTTTAGAATGGCCCAGCCACAACCCAGACCTGAATCCCATTGAAAATCTGTGGGGTGATCTGAAGAGGGCTTGTGCACAGGAGATGCCCTCATAATCTGACAGATATGAAGTGATTCTGCAAAGAAGATGTGGACAAATCCATGCTGATAGGCTCATACCCAAAAAGATGGAGTGCTGTAATAACATCAGAAGGTGCTTCAACAAAGTATTCGTGTAACTCTAATGCAACCACATTATTTTCTTTTTAGAGATTTAAGTTTGTTTTTCATGTAAGTGGTACAGTTTATAGGTCACATTAAATGTGAAAAAAGCTCTGAAATTATGTATCTTTGTCTCATTTTTGCAGGAACCTGACATTTTACCAGGGGTGTGTAGAATTTTTATATCCACTGTATATATATATATATATATATATATATATATATATATCATGTATTTATATATTATAAAGGACCCACCTTCCCACCCATGTACATTCATGGTAAAGATAGGTCAGTTTTTTTGCCAAGGATACTTTAATAATGAGGATTATTATTAGGGATATTGTTCATAGTTTAACTCTAAACTGATGTGCCATAAAAGGCGTAAATTGAAAATCTAGTTTTCCTTGAATTTTTGGTTTTATGCAATTTTAAGACTTGAGGTTTCTATGATCTCTATTTTATCAATACAGTCTGCTCTTCTACAATATTCTATTGCATTTGCTGTTTGCTAAAATATATATATATATATATATATATATTTTTTTTTTTTACTTCCAATGCAATATAAATGCAAATCCATTTGTATTTCTCATCCATTAACATAAAACATTGTGCCTTGAGTTTTTCTTTAACCATGTCTCATGATCTGGACTATCTTTATTGCTGAGTTTTTATCATTATTGCTTTGGTCACGCTTTCCTGAAGTAACTCTGTTTTCATATGACTGCTGCACCTTCACCTGCCAAAGCCTAAAGGCAGTTGTAATTTTGGAATAGCAACATGGTTGTTTTTGTTTTTTAACCAAATATCCTATATTTGTAGTATATACATTACTAATCGATTACTGTATTTTTCGCATCCAGTTTTTGAGCAAGAAAACCAGAACAAATATGTTTAAATGTTCAAATCACTTGGAAAAACAAAAATCTCCTGCAGTGCCCAATTTCAGCCACAAAATGATGTCACTAGAAAGCACACTTCAGGCAGAAGGGGGGGGGGGGGGTTCTGCACTGTTCGTCTCCCTTCTTGTAAGCTGTGAACTAAACTGTGATTGCAGCTAACAGGCAGACATAAATGGAAGCTGACTGCTCTCTTCTGTACTGCTTCTATCAGCAGGGCTCTATCGGTAGAGATGTCGGGAAGCAAAGGCGGGCTTGTGCATTCGGACTATAAGATGCAGGCACTTTTTCCTCCCGATTTGGGGGGTTGAAAAGTGCGCCGTATAGTCCGAAAAACATATTAGTGATATCAGTATGGTTTGTCATTATTCGTCAGTATGGTTTGTCAATATTTTTATTGTGCTATGTGCTTATTTTTTTTCTCTTTGTGGTTGTTTGATTACCTTCTTAAAGTAAGCATTTCAGACTCAAATCAGCAGACTACTCCCGTTATTGTATCCTGGTTTGTCACTATTGGATTTTGGTGCTGAGCCCCTATGCTCTCTACTCGGAACTGCCTGTACGATGGTGTTCTGCCTTTGTGGCCTTTGTTTGGAGTTATGTCAGCAAATTAGGTTATTGTATCTTCCCCTTCTCTTCTGCCCCCCTTGCAATGTTTGTGTTTTTATCCCATTTAATGGTATTTATTCTTTTCTATATATGCTGGATTACATATTTTTTTTTTATTGTGTTCTTTCCCTGAGTTTGGCCCTTGACAATCGACGGAAAAAAGACGCGGTGTGACACGTCCTCCAATTTATGGGGGACGTGTCATTTACTTGCCCCCAATTTAAATTTAAAATGTTGCATGTTGAACTGAGTTAATTGAAACCCAGTCAGTACCAAATTGGTAATTACTGTATTTTTCAGACTATAAGACGCACCGGACCATAAGACGCACACAGTTTTTAGGGCAGGAAATCCAGAAAATATTCATCCAGATATCCAGATTTATTAAGTTTTCACATCAATTGGGTTAATGCAGTGAATTCAATTAAGGCAATATTCAATTCAGCCAGCAGGGGTCACTAGCAGCAGTACACTCTCAAGCGTCTTCACACTGATCACACTGAACGCTCGGGAGGAGGAGGAGGGAGGGGGCAGAAATCTGCTCTAAACAGCTGTGATTGTGTCCGTGGGAACTGCCGAGTTATTGCGGTTCCCACTGACACTGAGAGAGGGAAAAATGGCAGTATCTCTCCCTCTCTCTCCATTGCCTAGCAAAGCTTTGCTGACAGGCAATTTTACACCAGAGCCGACACCAGCCGGCATCTCTCAACTGACAGTTCCCCCAGCTCCCCCGGCTAATCTCCGTGCCAGGGGAGTTGTCGGGCAGCCAAGATGCGACCACCAGCGGCCGAGTGGCCGCGGGGGTCGCACATTCGGACCATAAGACGCAGGCACTTTTTGCCCCCAATTTTGGGGGTAAAAAAGTGCATCTTATGGTCCGAAAAATACGGTAAGTTTAAATTACAGCAGATAATGTTCTAGCATACATTTCTGATCAATAGGTACCACCTTAGAGCCCTCAGATTTTAGATGAGATTTTTAATGATGAGATCTTGAATAAAATATGTGAATACTACATGGTTTGCATCTGTCACTTTTTTATTTGCATGTGTAGTTCTCCCTAAGATATAAGCTGAACCTTGACTTTATATCAAGCATTGTCCTGAGGGCATATACGGTAATTCCTTCCACGCTGAATGACACTCAGCTATGAAGATCTGTTATAATACACAATCCAGCACACCACACCCTGCTTCTTCCAACTAGGCTTTTATACTCTTTTTACTGTGCAGGGGATCCGAGGCACAGTACAGTGATTGGAGATCTTGCAATGTCAGATTGTAGAGATTGTACCAACTTTTTTATTTAGTTCAGTAGGTTAAACAGCTGTGACCTGTTACCCTGATTTTAATAAATGTCCTCAATGGTCGGAGAAATAAACCTTTCTGAAGAAGCCTGAAAAACCCTTCCTCACCATGCCTAAAACTTCCTTGGCTGAAGTTGGGCTTGATTTGAGAATGATATGAAAAGCTATTGATTTCTAAAAAAAATGCTGGTCGATGTGATGTGGTTGTGTTTCTTTATTTTCAGAGATGAAGATTGTTGTAAGTGATGATAAAGGAGGAAAGTTGGCACTCTTATTGCACTCATGATGAACCAGCAGATAGGTGACCCAGATCACTCCCAGAACAGTGTTTTGGGTTCTCGAGGCTCCATGCATGATGCCCATTCCATTACCAGTGCTGAATTTGTGGCCAGGCTTGAATCCTATGAGAGCTCAGGGAAGAAAAGTATATCTGATGTCAGAAGAACCTTCTGCCTCTTTGCTACCTTTGATGTTTTGTTTGTCACTTTGCTGTGGATCATAGAACTAAATGTGAGTTACTTTTCTGTCTTATTTATAAGAAAACATAGTATGTCATAGCATGTTAATGTTTGTGAGTGGTGAGTTGCAGTTGTAATGATGATTGCTATGTAAACCACAATTTTCTCGTTTAGGCAAAAACTAATATTATCGAGGCCTTGCAGAAAGAGGTTTTACAATATGACTACTACTATTCATTTTTCGACATATTTGTAAGTATGGGCTTTAAAACTTTAGTGTTAAACCTATATAATACAAAAGGTACAATATGTTGTGAACAAGCACAGGCTGTAGAGTATTGACAACATTTACACAATCTACTTTATCGTATTTACAACTAAACAATACAAATGGAAAGCAGGTCCACCCACTACGTGATACAATGATTGTGTATGGGGACTTTTAGAGACTTGCTTACCCTGCCCTACAGTCCCGCAAGCTTCATTTGCCAGATCAAGCAGTGATCGTCTATCTTCCGAAGCTGCAGTTCTACTTTGGTCATGTTGCCTGTCCAGTCGTCAACGTTATACCATAGAATGATTCTTCATTATTTGTAGTGAAGTCTAGAATTAATTCATATCTCAGAGGCAAGGGGGAGAAGAGCAAGGAGCCACACTGTAGATCTCATCTTCTCTACTAACAGCAATTCTCCCCCCCCCCCCATTGCACACACTGGAAGGATGAGAGAGCGGTGGATCCTTGCTGCATTCTTCTTGTCCCGACTCCTCTCAGCCCACACACTGGAAGGGAGAGGGGCAGCCCTGATCTTAGCCACTCTCTCTTCTTGTCAGGGGGTATGTGCTGGTGGCAGGAAGAGAGAAGGCATGTGAGCTGAGCCAGAGCAAACCGCTTCTCTAGATGCATAGTAATCCAAATCTCCTGCCTTTGGTGTTAACAGTTCTGTAGTGCAGTAGTCCATCCTCCTTAATGTGCAGTGCCTCCTTTTAAACGAATTTATTCAGAATGTCTGCCAAATATCTTAAGCTAAACATGAGAATACAGCCCAAAAAATTAAGGCGCAGATTAGAACTTTACAGGAGCGGTAAGAACAATGATAGAGAAGGAAGTATTCAGGAAATTGTGAGTTAACTTTCTCTCTAGGCTGCTGGGTTATATACAGGCCCCCTAGTAATGGTGTCTGTACAACACCTGCAACCTTTCATGAATAATCCGCGTGTGGAGAACTTTTTTTGTACATTGTCTCCACGTAGTGTATTCTGATGTGGATAGTCGCACTCCAAAGCTGGCTGTGGTTGATCGGTGGTAGTGGGTAGTTTAATCCTTTTCTAACGGTTTTGGTTAGTATAGTAGAAAGAGTGGGTCCCACTGGGGAAAAAAGGCTCCCGTGGAGGCACCCTTTTATTTGTTTCTTCTTTTTCTTTTATTGTTCAAAAATCTGTCTTTAGATGTATTGTATACTCCTCATAATTTTAATACATGTTTTAAACCAGATTTTGTTTTTTTAACAATAAAAGAAAATGTTTTAGTAACAAAAAAAAACAGGCGCCTCCACAATAGCCTTTTTTTCATTGGGATCCACTCTTTTCTACTATACAATGAGAATACAGAATGCTCTTAGGCCAGCACCTTTGAGATGAGGTTGTGCTCATATTTCAAATGAATTTGAAGGTATGTGATGATTCTCTCTATGAATCTCTAAGGAATGCCCCAGCACTTTGCTATAAAGAATTTACTCTGTTCTAATGGGGACCTAATGGACTGTTTAATTAGGATACTTATAAACCATTTCCAGTGTTTTTCTTTCTTTACAAAATCAGTCTATATTGGTTCCCTTGTACTATATTCCATTGAAACTGAACTCCATCTAAAGTTTAAATATACAGTTGAGTAAATATCCTAAATTACTTTCTAATTAAATTCTACATGTATCTAAGGTGTTCTGCTTACTGTTCTGCTTATATAACGAACATCTTAAGTCATTTAATTATATTTTATATTGGCCTGTGTATGGAGTCAGATGTAGCCAGTCCATTACTACAAAAGTGGTTTCCATTGTACAGAAAGCATGCATCTGAATACAAATACATACAGCTTTGCAAAACATATGCAGTAGATACATGTAAATTGTACGATTATATTGATTTCAAAATGGTATAGTTTGTTTTAACTATTTTTAATGGATACTTTTTTCATACAATAAATAAACGTTGATACTATGATACTGCCACTATGTTCCTGTAAACCATGGGTGTTTTCAAAATCCTAGGGAATGGTTTAGATGTAACTATTTCTATGTCTTTTAGGCTTTGTTTCCATTGGGTTGGGACCCCTCCGCTAAGTGTGTACACTTAGCGGGAGGTCCCAACGCAACAGATAGACTTACCTGCTCGGCGGAGACTCTGTCTTCATTGCGCTGAGCCGATCCGCCGGTGTAAGGCTGAACGTAGTCGAGTACGTTCAGCCTTTACACCGGCGGATGTGTAAACAGACCATCTGCTGGCAGGCAATCTCTGTGGGATACGTCGGGACCCCTGCTAAGCGTATACGCTTAGCGTAGGGGTCCCGACATATAATGGAAACAAGCCCTTAGGATGTAGGCATAATATGTATGGATAAAGGAAGATCAACAATAGTTATTTGGTCAACATGTATGTACAATGTATGGCAGCACACCCCTTATATTCTGTGATAGGGTGACAGCACAGGTTAACAGTTGAAGTTGTCGCCCCATAACAGATGTGGTTTTCGTGGAAGGCTTACCAGGCTATATTTTAACCAAAGCTGTGACCATTTAAAACCTTAATCTTATTTATGTTTTAATCTTACATATGATTCTTTTTCACAGTTGCTGTCATTCTTTCGATTTGTTGTGCTTATTGCTGCATATGCAATCTGCAGACTACGCCACTGGTGGGCTGTAGCAGTAAGTGTCTGTTTTCACTTGTTCCTTAAAACGCTTGTGTAATTTACATACAATCTTTATAGCTTCATTCGAGTTCCAGCTCTGCTTTGCTTTAGCTGGGAAAATGTATACAGAATATTCATTTTTTTTCTTTATTTTACTTTTCTTTTGTGAATAAAATCCAAATCAGTTTGAGGTTTACCATATGACCATAAATGTTAGTCCTTCAACCACCCGACACAAACTTTTGTGACAAATTAATTTTATAATATTGGGCTTCTTTACAAGTCATGCTGTCTTTCCACAAAGCACATGAGCTATACTGAAACAAAGCTCTGGCTAATGGAAGTATAGCATGTGCAGAGAAAAAGGCCTCCTGGGTCAGTATTGGGGTCCTACCTAGTTTCCTGGAAATACTCCTTACTCTATTTGCTTGCAATCATGTATTGTCATGTTTTTCCAAAACATAAATTGTATCTGTTCTATCCTCTAGGGTGAATAATTAGATATCTGTCAGAAAGTTCTAACAGATTGTCTGCTATTGGCACAGGTTTTTGGTCATGTAATATTCTGTATATTGTTTATTCATCTGATGGAATATGTATGGGGTTTATAAATCCAGTAATGCTGGTGTTGCCTGTTTAAAAAAAAATTAGTCTTTACTGAGCTATTCCCTCTTAGAATTACTGTTTTTGTCTCCTTAAGAAGCCCTCACAATCTTTCATCTTTTTCCTTCTCCGCTTGCTGTGGTGACCACTACATAATTTGAGTAGAGGTCATAGTGGATGATCATAGAGAGACCATCTGATGCCCAAAGTCACAGAATTTTTGAGGGGTTCAACCTATGGGAATAATTGGAGCAGTTGCCACTGTGATTGGAAGCTACAAATACTAAATTAGTTTTGGAGTTGAGCTTAGGCATAGCCTCCATTGAGCATCATGGGCACCATGACACCTAATGGGGCACAGTTTAGGATGTATATTGTGGCCCAAAGTAACAATGTAAACAAAAGTAACAACAAAAAACAATGGGCAATGTCTGCCCCAGGCCCCAAAAAATTTCCGCAATAGAGAATTGCCCATAAATAGGGAAGAGGTGATTAAACATGAGTAGGGGCATGATTAAACCTAAGTCTGGTCTCCATTGTGTTTTCATAGGTGTCATGGATGTGTCAGCCTGATGAATCCATGACAGCCAGATCCAATTTTTAATGCATTGATAACGTGCCTTCATTATTACTATATGTCAAATGCATACAAAAGTGTTCAAGAACAACAGGTGCATTTTTTATGCGTCATCTCATGAGTCCATTGTGTTCAATGCAGGTATTTCAAAGCAATAGAGAATAGGCCTTACAGTGTTACCATAACTTTTCATTTTCATCCTATTCTGGAAAAAATACATTTAATTAGTCGCTTCGTTACAAGCAAGGACATTTTTTGTTAATATATATTTATTAATTTTGTAGCTAACAACAGCAACAACTTGTGCCTTCCTCATAGTGAAAGTTATTTTATCTAAGGTAAGCTTGAACACATAACCATATGGACATTTGATTTAATGTTACTGTCTAATACATTTCTGAGTGTGTCATTTTTTTTACCAGTTATTTTACCAAGGTGCTTTTGGATATGTACTTCCTATCATGTCCTTTATCTTGGCCTGGATAGAAGCTTGGTTCCTGGATTTTAAAGTTTTACCCCAAGAAGCGGAAGCGGAAAACCGTAAGTCATTACGATTTTGGGTATAGAAAAAATAAATCAAAGCTTGGGTCGCCCTTCGCATTACGTCTGCACTGTGCTTAGCCAAGGTGGGATAGCTGCCTGGGAAGCAGCTTAGCTCACATACACAGACAGACAATCCTATGCCTCCTTTGTGTATCTGAGCTGGGCTGAAGCTGCACTCTCACATACACAGAGCAGAAGCAGAGCCATAGGTAAGATCCAACCATGGGGGTATGAATCTTCTGAAGAGCTGTGTATGTGAGCAGGCAGCTTGAGCCCAGCTCAGATACAGTGCTGGCAGAGCAAAATTCCCCCTGCGGGCAGATCCCTCTGCCTGTGTATGTGAGCTTGCCTGCAGCTGCCCGCTAACATAATCAGCTCTGCAGAGTGGGACCTGGAGGCAAAGAGGCTGTCAGAGGCAGCCTCTGATAGCTTCCTCACTTACTTAAACCTTCTTTACCAGCTGGAGCACAGAGCTCCAACTAGCAGAGCAACCAGTTCATCAGTAATTTGCAGCAGACTAATCTAAATGGTAAAAAAAATATGGCAGATGCTTTTTAATTGGTAAATTTTTCTCCAGACATCCCCCCCGACCTGTACGGCACTTAGTGACAATACTTTGGATGTAACTAAAAGTAGAGATACACATTTTTAAAATAGCTTTGCAAAAATACATTTCTAGATTTCTCCAGCGATATTAACAATTCTAGGCCAAGTCTCATTCCAATATGGATAAGATTGTGTTGTGTGCAATGAAGGGATTTTCGTATTCAATATTCTCAATACCTAGTTTTTGTGTGATAGCCAGTATTGCAGGTTCTTGCAGTTTTGTGTGGTTTTGTTTAGTATACATTAGCTATGCATAGTAAAGATAAGGAAAAGATTTGTGAATAGCTTTTCATTATTGTTCCTGCTATTGCCAGAATAAAAGTCTTGTGGGATTTTATTATCCAATTTTGTTGTTAGCTAGAAAAAATATAACAAATTATTTATAATCAACTGTTTGGAAGACTGCAAACTATCAATACTACTGCCCAGCAGGTTGTTACACAGAGTACAGGGCAGAATGCAGAAATGTATTCTACCAAGAAAAATGTTTGATGCAGAAAATTCTTTGTCACCATAATTTTTTTAATTGGCGCATATATAGTATGTAGTATTGATCTGCTTACAGGTTGACTAAACTAAAAAAGTCTTTTGATGGCAAAATATTTGATTAAAAGAGAAATTTGTCTTTGACTACAGTTTAGGAATTAGGAGTATATATATTATAGGCAACAACATTGGTAGTGCCCTATTGTCTGGTTTTAGTTCTCTGTTATTTTAGAATCCTCTGTTTCACTGAGAAATAAAAATTTTTCTCTTAAGGCCCCCATACACGTGTCGGATTCGCACCGGATTCCGGCACGATCGATTCCGGGCGCGTGCACGCCAAACGATCGTGCCGGAATCGCATGCAGCCCACCTGGTCCGATCGTTCGCATCCGATTGATCAGGGGCTCAGAATCGGATCCGACGGAGAACCAACATGTTGGTCTTTCTCATGCGATTCTGTCCGGATCAGGGGGAGTTGCCATTTGTGAGGTGGACAATCGGACACGGATCCGTCCCAGAATCCGTTGGACAAGGTGGTATGCTGCGATGGATACTCTTAATTGGCCGATTGATCACACCTGCCATTCCCGGCAGAATCGCCGGAATCGATCGGATGATGAATCGATTGGACATGGAATCCGACACGTGTATGGCTAGCTTTAGGCTATGTCCCCACAATATTCTGTGATCCTAATCGCGGAAGAAGATCACTCAAGATTTTCCACTGCCGCAATTGGGCACGATTTTGGGCTGCAATTTTCTGCCGCCCCCAATCACCCCTTATAGCTCCCATAGAGAATGAGTGGAAATGAGACTATTCAAATGAATGGGCGTGATGAAAACAGCGGGTGATTGTCTAAGTGGGGACAGGCCCTAAGTTTCTGTTATTTGATGAAAATTTGGATATACAAAGCTCTGTAAGCAGTTAGGACCGATGAATAGGCTGTCTGATGACTTGTGACATGTAAAACATGTATACACAACTTGCCTACATCAGGTCTTCTTTCAGGGACAGGGACCCCTAATAGTAAAAACAAAGTACTCCCCTTTCCTGCCTGCTCGCTCCCGATGGAAGAGCGATGCAGAGGTGGTAGGTCCGCTTTAATGACTTTACAGATATCTTCTCTACTATCTGTGTTAGTACTTTAACATAGGTTACTATAGTACTATATACTGTATCTATAATAAAGCATGGTACTTGTGTTGCTGATTAACCTCCTGAGCGTTTCGCCGAGGTCCAGATTTTTGTACCAAAAGCGTTACGCTGTTTATCATTGAAAAAAAATGTTGTAGGCCTGTAACTGACCAAAAAACACGGGTCTAGTAGACATCCTGAATATATAAAGTTTTAAATGCTTAAATATTTTTTAAAAATCACATTTAATGATCAAATAAAATATAAAACACAAAAATCTGCTCAAACTAGAATTCATTTTTAAATCAACCAAGACTGACAGGCTGTCTGATACACCGGACCGGGAACAATGTCGCACACTGCCACATTTGCCGGTGGATTACCAGCAGCTTGCCCGTGGCTTAGGGCTCACTCCTGCCGCATGGGGGGAGTGCACCCTATTGATTTAGCTGAGACAAAATGCAGAAAAACTGCGCCCATCCTGCATTCATACATGCAGTATGGGCGCTGTTTTTCCGTGTCTTGGGACACCTCCATTGGTCTCCGGTGATTTGAGGTGCCTCTGGTGGCAATGTGCGGTGCTGCAATGAAGACGCGGCATCCCGCAGCTTCATATCATCACCGCGGATGCACCACTCAAATAGTGCAGAGTGGACACTGTGCCATTCATTTGAATGGGAAGTGTCCTCTCTGCATCTTTTTCCCTGCTGCGGACTTACGTCCACCACGGGGAAAAAGACGCAGTGGACGCAAACCCTTACAAAGTATTTACCATTTATGCGTTTTCCTTTATTTTGAACTTGATTGCATACCGAAGAATCAATCCAATCCAACATGAAAGAAACATGTTTTTTTTTTTTAAAGTGTGTTTTTTTTTTTTCATTTTGAATTGAACTGGAGCGTAAAAAAAATCGCTCCAACCAATGTCAGAATGAAAGATAAACCATATGGAGCAAAAAAATTTTTTCACATTTTGAACTCCCCGCCCCTCCCCCTCCCGATGACGTCATCGTGCACCTGCCGGCGTGATCCCGATCATCGCCATCTGAAGATCAGTCAGCGGGGCACACGGAGGAGAAGAGCAGGGCTGGGCTGCCTGCAAGCCATCTGGCTGCAGGTTTCAGCAGCCCGAGTTATCTCGGGCTAATCCTTTTCAGCAACTTTATTTAGCCCGAGATAACTCTCTCCCAGAAGGTTAAATATTAGGTTTTATCTGGCAAATTTTCTAGATAATTTTACCATGATCAATCCGGATAAATACCTAGAATCTATACAGATTGCGGCAGCTGTCATTAAGCAATCCACCTAAAGAATTCCTAAAGAACCAACGTATCCAATGCCTACTTTGTCCTATTGGGGCAGACATAATTGGGTGCTGCCTGCTCCCACTTCTCCATTCTCCATAAGACAGGATGAGAGCTTTGTGTACAGTGCTTTTTTCTCTTGTCAACAGGAATGATCACTAAAAAGATTATTGTATCTGTGTATGAGGATTCAGCCTAAATCTTGTTGTAAACAAGTCTCATATTCAAGGTCTACAGAAGTCTAATGCCCCCCCCCCCCCATACATACACAGATTTAAGCATCCGACAGACTAAAAACGATCAATTTATTTCAATTGTACAATCTGAGATTGATTGATGGAAAATAGAATATACTCCACATGGAATAACCAATTTTTGATCGATTTTTATTTTTCATCGTCCATGAAATTGATTGTTTAATTGGGCGATTATTTTTTCAATCAGAAGTGCTGTGTACTATGCAAATGATCAAGAACGATTAAAATCCGTCGGTTACAAAATAATTTGTACTCAATTTGTACTCAACCGATCAAAATTTTCCAACATGTCCAATAATGTTTTGATCGATTTTTTTTTTTCACAATTACTATCAAATTTAGTTGATCGGACCATGTGGGCATGCACCAATTTTCAGTCAAGCGGACTAAAAATTGATAGTTTTTAATCAGTCGGCAGCTAATATCTGTGCATGTATGGGGGCCATTATACAGTCTTTGCTGAGCTTCTCAAATTTTTTGTTGTTCTTGTATAGTTGTCATGCTGATCTCCTGGTTTATAACATTGGTGATTAATAGCAAATTTCTAAAGAGGAAGATCATAAGTAAATGATCAGGATGTAAAGTATATAAATACATGCATATATTACTTACATTCCATATGTTATGATGTAAAGAGTCATGAGATATTCTACCCTCTGCATTACCAATGTAATGTGCAGCTTCCTTCCTTAGTTATTATATCTGGGATCAAGATAATATATTATGTTTGTTGTTGTTACTAATGGTTGTGTATCATCATATAATAATCTCCGAGGTGTTCCCTAGTTTCCCATAGGATTCCTTAGGCTATGTTTGGTACATTACATGTATAAAGATCATTCCCAGCTCCTATCTAGGACAAGAGCTGAATCAGTGCAGTGCATAAGCTGCTTTGATTTAAAATGATGTAATCCTTATATTGATGTATATGGTATAATCCTACATAAATGAGCTAGTGACCGTATTTTACTGCAGAGGAGTATGGAGAGGTGGATGATAGAATATTATTTAGCCTCTTAGGTGTTTTGCATGTGTAAAAAAATAGGTTTAAACGATTTTTCTTAGTTGTGCAACAATATCTCTGTCAGATTTTATACTTTAAATCAATTGTTTGCCCAATGTCGTTCAGTGGCACCAATCCATACACATCTGTCCCTTTCACTCGCCTGATGTACTCTATGGCTCGAAGTCAAACCCAACTGTTCTATGGACGGTTGACCCATTACGATAAAAAAACCTTACCTGTAATGAGTAAATCCTGAGTGACTTTCTCTTCCCCTGAGATGTGGTGCTGCCACCATGCTCACAGCTTTCTGGACTGGCAATTTAAAAGGAACAAATTAGTGATTTTATCACACTCCCTTTACAAGCCTTTGGATATATGTTTTCACCAAAGTAAACTATTATATCTAGTTTCCCATGGCATTACAGTAGGTGGCCACCCGCAATGCTAACAGCAAGAAGGACTTTAATCAGCAATTCTTGTTCTAGATCTTCTAGAAACCTTCTGTTTTGTTCCTTTTTGAACATTAAGACTGTGTGAGTAGAGATGTACAGAGTAAATTCAAGAATTGCAGAATGCAACCTGACCTGTTTTTTATTTAAATCTTCAAAGTTGGGCACGTGATGGAGATTTCTCTGCAGGCAGCTAGAATGTATTTGTTCACAGCAGATGGCATGCAACTAATCTCTTCAGATTTAGAAGACCAAAATAATCCAAATATGTATTCAGTAAAATATGTTTTTTTGGTACCTGTGGTTTTGTTAGTAGCCTCCTGTTTCCCCCTGCATAAAAGCAAAGTAGAGGAAGAATCCCCAGACCCTTTCTAAGGCAATTTGGACTCAATGCCCAATGCTGTCTTTTTTAATTTGAGTTAAACATTTTAAATATTGTATTAAATGTTCATGAGGATCGTAAGTCATTGGTTGAGGTCTCGATGTGTATGCACTATGGCTGATTGACATTGTGCCAAGCAATTTGTTCTTTTCCTTGCAGAGGGGAGTGGAGGGACGTAGGAAGCAGATATGTCTTTCCTTCCGTCATTCCTTGACCAGTGCAGAAAGGCAGATACTAGTGACTGATTTTATTTGCAGTAAAAGCAAATGACCCTTCACAGTTCACTTTGCTGCATTTTGGGAGACTATTCAGAATGCAGTTGTGCTCACAATTATTCAACCCCCACTGAAATTGAGTGTTTTGGCCATTTTGACATTGATTTTGATCATTTCAGTCATCTTGTTTACAATGAAATGAAAGAGGCACTTGTAAGTCAGACAAATATAACATAACATTAATAATGAAATAACCACAAATGTCTTTTCTGTGCTCACATCATTATCCGTTTTATTCAACCCCCAAGTGACATTCATTCTTAGTACTTAGTATAACATCCTTTTCTAGTTTTAACAGCTTTTGAACGTGAAGCATAGCGTGACACAAGTGTCTTGCAGCCATCTACGGGTATCTTAGCCCATTCTTCATGGGCAAAAGCCTCCAGTTCAGTCACATTCTTAGGCTTGTGTGCTGCAACTGCTTTCTTCAAGTCCCACCAAAGGGTTCTCAATCGGATTTAAGTCTGGTGACTGCGATGCCCACAAATGTTACAGCCTTTTATCTGCAACCATGCTCTAGTGGACTTGGAGGTATGCTTGGGATCATTGTCCTGTTGAAAGGTCCAACGTCTCCCAAGCCTCAGGTTTGTGACAGACTGCATCACATTTCCTTCCAATATCTCCTGGTACTGAAGAGAATTCAGGGTACCTTGCACATGCTGAAGCTTCCCTGTACCTGCAGAAGCAAAACAGCCCCAAACCATGATTGACCCCCCCCCCTGCACCACGCTTCACCGTAGGCAAGGTGTTATTTTCTTCATAGGCCTTGTTCTTCCTCCTCTAAACATAGCTGTCTCCAAAGAATAAGAAGAGTCGACTGCAGTATGCCAAAAGACATGTGGACAAACCACAAAAGTTTTGGGATAGTGTTCTGTGAACTGATGTAACAAAACTAGAACTGTTTGGGCCCATAGATCAACGCTAATGTGAAGCATGGTGGGGGTTCAGTCATGCTTTGGGCCTGTTTTGCTTCTGCAGGTACAGGGAAGCTTCAGCGTGTGCAAGGTACCATGAATTCTCTTCAGTACCAGGAGATATTGGAAGGAAATGTGATGCAGTCTGTCACAAACCTGAGGCTTGGGAGACGTTGGACCTTTCAACAGGACAATGATCCCAAGCATACCTCCAAGTTCACTAGAGCATGGTTGCAGATTAAAGGCTGGAACATTTTGGAAATAAATCCGATTGAGAACCTCTGGTGGGACTTGAAGAAAGCCTAAGAATGTGACTGAACTGGAGGCTTTTGCCCATGAAGAATGGGCTAAGATACCCGTAGATCGCTGCAAGACACTTGTGTCAAGCTATGCTTCACATTTAAAAGCCGTTATAACTGGAAAAGGATGTTGTACTAAGTACTAAGAATGAATGTCACTTGGGGGTTGAATAAGACTGATAATGATGTGAGCACAGAAAAGACATTTGTGGTTATTTTATTATTAATGTAATGTTATATTTGTCTGACTTACAAGTGCCTCTTTCATTTTATTGTAAACAAGATGACTGAAATGATCAAAATCAATGTCAAAATGGCCAAAACACTCAATTTCAGTGGGGGTTGAATAATTGTGAACACAACTGTATATAGTAAATTTCATAATGCAGGATACATTAATATGGTTTACTGTGTTTAAACATTGCAATAGTGTGATCCTCTCCTCTCAGAAACTCTCTGCTTTGTCCCATTAGACTTGCTCCTACGTTTTACTCTTTCATTAAAGCCCTAAAAACCCACCTCTTCAGACCGGCCCACCCATCCTCTTATTCCTAACATCACCAGCCAGTTAAATTTCACCAACCTATTGTATACTTTGTTCCCCAACCTCGTAGTGTATGTGTCCACTCTGGCATACAGAGCATCATGGACATGTTGGTGTGAAGTGTCCGTGACGCCCCATCCACAGATTGCGGGCGGATAACTATGTTCTGACACTGCGGCGGTAATGGGTCCTAAAAAAAAGTCATCCAGCATAATTGTTGGGACCTGAGAATTTTTCAGAAGAGGATGAAATCTCTTCACTGTCCAGACTCTTCTGGTACAAGAGTGTTGTGATAACTTATTCATGTTTAGTATTTTCTATTTGGTTGTCAAAGGCAATTTCTTTTTACATTCCCATGGTGCCAAGTTATGCTCAACCAGTGGTCTCACCTATGCCCCCCTTTGATTACAAGGCTGTTTTATATGTAAGATAGATATCTATAGGTGAAATTATTTCGGTATGCTTAGGAGTAATCTCCAGAGCTACTGCTTAGACCAACATATAACCAACAAGCACTAATAAAAGGACTGTGTTAGTATTCTGAAGGTTTTTTGTTTTTTTATTATTTTTTTTAGGGCATTTTATGATACAAAGTGTTTCTGAACGAGCTCCTCTTTTGCTACCTGGACCAATCTCAGATGGACAGTTCTATTCACCCCCAGAATCTCCTGCAGGTATTTCAATATTTCCATATCTGTAGACTTGCTGATCAAGCTTACAACAGAAAAAACTGTGCTATTTGTGCTGCTAATTTATAAGTTCTGTGCAAAGTACATGTTTGTCTGTCATAATCTCTTTGGGGTTTGGAATTTACTGATGGACAACATACTGATTTTCTGATACCTGAAAGTCATAAAGCCTAGCAAAGAATAGGAGATAAGAGAAGGGACTTTGCTGTTCATTGCAGCTTCAGCTCAGCATCACTCACCAACAATAAGGGCGACTGACCAGCAAACGCGCCATGAGGTGTCCACCGGTTGTTTTTCAGGCTTGTGCTCGATAAACTGGTCACAGGGCCATTCTCAAAATGACCCGCAAGCGCCTGTACAAGTTTGAACGGTAATGTAAATGCAGCCTTAAAGGGCTTCTAGTGGGAACAAATGCTGTATTTTTCAGACTATAAAACGCAACGGATCATATGACGCACCCAGTTTTTAAAGCAGGAAAACCAGGAAAAAAATATTTGATATATAAAAGTGTTCACATCAATTGGGTTAACGAAATTAATTAAATTGATGCTATATCAAATTCAACCCGTAGATTTCACTAGCAGCAGTACACACACACATGCACACACACAGCACATCACCTGTTCACTGATCAGGAGAAGGGGGGCAGGAGGTTGCCCAGTCTTCTCTCCTCTCCTCTGCTCTCCCTCTCCTGTCCTCTGGCTGCCTGTGTCTGTGGAAGCTGCAGTGATTGCAGTTCTCATGGACACGGAGAGAGGGATAGGTGGCAGTTCATCTATCCCTCTCTTCATTGCTTATACTAGCAGGGCTCTGAGCTTTGTTGGCATAAGCAATTATACAGTTCAGATGGGAGATCCAGCCGTGGGCGGATCTCACATCTGATAGCTCCCCGGATTATCTCCTTGCCGGGAGAGCTGGCGGGGAGCCAAAGCGCCACCGTTTGTGGCCGAATGGCTGCAGGGGTCGTGCATTGAGACCATAAGACACAGGCACTTTTTCCGCCTGATTTTGGGGGTGAAAAAGTGCATCTTATGGTCGGAAAAATAGGGTATATCAGAACTACTATTATTGACTTTACAGGTGTAGGGTCCAAGGATGTCACTCTCCTAACATTACCAAACTGTAACAAGCACGCCGCAAATGAAATCTTGAAAGTCTGAATTACTGCATGTACCAAGCTAGTGAAGGTCAGATCTGAGTAACTACTTCTGAGCTTACATCTTTAAAAACAAACTTGCACTGGTACTTGTATTTATCTTCCACATTCATTTTAACATAGTTCTCACATTTTATTAGAACACTGTTTCAGTATACTCATATAACGGCTCAACGCTATTTATTTTTTGAGGGATTGATTTTTAAATATTGCTTTTTTTCTGTCAAGTGTAACTTCAAGCGTATGCTTGAATTTAGTACTTTTATCCCTACTAGATGAGAATGTCAAACTTGTGATTTTTTTTTATCTCTAATTGAGTGTGTTTGAGGCTCCACATTTTAGTGTAATGGCTCCCTCCTGTGGCCACTTTATAGTATTACATATTATTTAATGTGTGTGTATATATATATTTATATATATTTATATATATATATATATATATATATATATATATATATATATATATATATATATATATATATATATTATATATCTATAAATCTATATATACAGTGTATATATATATATATATATATCTCTTCTGTTTGATTAGTATTTCTTGTTGTAATGTATTACTTATCATTGCTTTCAACCATGTTTACCTTTACAGATTCTGATGAAGAAGCTGACGAGAAGCAAGACAGTGAAAAGCTCCTGGTATAAGGGTATCAAGGTAAAGAATCATTACTTATATAGAGGAATAATGTGTAATAAAATCAGTTATATAATTAGGGCAATATTTATATTGTATAAAAGATGCCTAAACTGGACCAGGTGGTTAAATGTTCAGCCCCCCCCCCCCCCCCCCATCAATAGGCCCAGGAATAGGGATGGGCTAGAGCTTTGACTCACATATTTTATCCATGTTGGCAAGAATATTTAAGTCTTTGACATGTATACTCTGTTAGGGTGTTATGGTTATGTTAATTTGCATTTGCTCCAGAACTCATTGTATGAATAAGGTTGTGTTTACTTTCATTTATTGTGGCTCCTGATGTTTTAAGATGATCCTATTAACACAGTAGGCAATCTTTTTTTTTTCAAAGTTCCTAAAATGCTTTCATGTAGCAATATTTAACTTGTTAAATATTTCATAGGATTTGCCCTATACATCAGAGTGTCTGATTTCCAAAAAGTACTTTGGGTTTTTCCCACCCTGCTGGTTGGAGCTTTGTGCTGAGTCCACCTCAAATACACAGACAGAGTGATTTTTTGATGGAATGCATTTTATAGCGGCAACTTCAAGCGCACCTAAACTCAAAGATCAAAAAACGTACTCATTACTTTAATACTTGCCACTGCCGTTAGTTCCCTTTTCCCTTTGTATCTGCCTACAGAACCACCACATTGACTTTGTGTAATTTCAATGTTTTCTCTGGATTGTATTTTCTTCCTGCATGTGGTGATATATGCAGTAGTTTATATATCAGGATTGCAATGATGAGGTTTTTTTTAGGCAAGCAAGTAAAACAAGACGCGTTACATATGAATATTTCATCCATCATGAAAATGTGTTGTGCTTCACTGCTCAACTTACAAACAGCTCTACAAAAGTGAAGGTGCACACCCTGTGTGCTGTGATCAGATGCTGAAACACAGTTGCTCTCCATGGCTGCATTGGTCTATGTTTAACTATTTATTTTTTTATTGGATTGATGCTGTGGTTGACCTTTTAAGTCTTTTGCTATGTTGTTTATACATGTTTTACATACCACCCAAATAACATGATTTACTTTTCCTATTTTTCTTTTAGAAAGGTATTCTTACAACATCTAATCAGTAAGAAGCAACTGCAGTGAATCCTCAGCGGATTATCTATCAGAGCACTATTGGCAGTTGGTGAAGCCAGATTTTGTCATTCAGCTGAAAACAAGTCACAGATGCTGCTGTGCTGAAAGGCAAATAGCTGTCTACTTGGTCCCCTTTAAGGTTGAAGTCGACATAGGCTATTAATGGCCATCTTCATCAAAGACACATTCGCCGCATACTTTGACGTTTGGCACTGTATGGACTCTTGCCGCTCTGTGCTTTCACTCATAGAAAAAAATGGTGTAATGAAAAGGGAGATCGGATTCTCTCCTGACATGTCTATTCCTGTGCCTTTGTGTTTATTAAAATGCTGGCCCCTGTGCAGCCCTATAACACATTGCTTGTGACCTGTAACTGTAAAATGGTGATTTTATTTTCTACTACATAGTCTACCTGTTTACCACATGTGAAGCTCAGTTGAGAGTGGCATAATGTGAATAGCTGGCAGCTGTAGTGTCTTCGGTGGTTGTTATTAATTGTGAATTGCAGAATTGTGCATGAAAGATGGTGCAGGGTCTACGAGGGCTTATCCCCAAGGTTAAAGTCCAATCCTGCCTAAAATTTGCCTCCGTAAACCTTCATAACCTTTCCTACTGTATGACATATGTGTTCATGTGTACCTCAACGCTACTGAAATTCTTCTGTTTATATGATTTTTGGCAACTGTTTTTTTATTTATTATTTGAATGATAAAACCACACTACCATTGATTGTTCAGTCATGATTTAGTCTTTCTGTTTCTGGCTTAGCCTGCCCCCAATGGTTAAAAAATTTGCACAATTTTTTATTAGCACACTGCAAAACACTAGTGCATTGGCCTGCATGTTCTCTGGAGAAGTTTAGTTGGAGCGCTGAAAATTGGGATTGTATAACACCAATACACAAAATGTGATATCCTATGGCTTCTGTCTGTTGCCACATGACATAGAGCTAAATGGGTTGCAGGAATTGAAAATGGCTGTGATGCCACCCTTTTAAAATAATTTGTATCCCATAGTTGACTGCATGGTCAGCATTATATAAATAAATGTATTTAAATTGAGCTGAAAATACATTATCCAAAATTAAAACCGTTAAGACTAAGCCTGGCAACCCCTATATAAGCTATACTGACCATGATTAGGTAAATATTAGCATGTTGGCTCAGGTTGTGCAGTGCTTAAAGTCGATGCTATGAAACTCAAGCAGGCATCTTTTGAACAAGGCAGCGAACTTATTGCCATGTATATTGTGTGCTTTAAAGAAAACCTGACTTCAACTTTTAGTCATGATTGTTATTACCAAAACTGCTGGCACTTAAGCTTTATATACAAATGAATGAAATGTACAGACCATTCACTACCTATAACACTGCATACTGGTTCTATTTCTCATCCATGGCTTCCGAGGAAAGGGAAAAGTCAAGGTCTTGTGATCTAGTTAAAGAAATCCAAAGAGTTATTATGAGCATTTTTCTTGCTTACATTGCTTAATTGCATAGTCTAACTTCATGATATTTAGTGAGCTTTAACATATCAATTTATATTTATGAACCTACTGCATCTCACTGCAACACTGCTGTACCTTACAGGTGAAAAGATCACTGGTTGAGACACCTGAAATATTGTCCTGAACAGCCATCAAGCAACTAACATTTTTTGAAGGTTACGAATAGCAGCCTACATGTATTTTCCTATGCCTGGTGTCTTTTTATTAACCTCCCTAGTGTTACTGGCTTTTCCCGCCATTTTTCATGGCACGAAAAAGCCGTTTCCCAGGCAACTGCCAGCTCTCCTACCGGCTCACTCCATTAACATGGAGGTCTATGGCGCCGCCTCCCCCTGGGCCAGAAAAGCTCCATGAGCCTGCAGCAATGCAGAAATGCTGCAGGCTCACAGAGAGCCAGGGATTGCATCCCGGCACAGGCGCAGTTTGGGCGAAACGCCCAGGAGGTTAAAGGACCTCTCCCATGCCACAGTTGTAATTAAATAAACATAGGTCATGGGCCTGAAATAATTAATCTGTTCCCTCTACTGTGAACTTCTATTAAAGATAACATATTGCACTAAATGTACACCTACATGAAGCCATAACGATGTTGTGTCTAGGAGCAGCATGTGTGTCATTTTTCTATGTATACTTGCAGTGTTAGGTCAGTTTGGTAAAAGTAAAATATTGGTGTGTATGGAGCAATTTTGGGTGCAACTCTCCTATGCCTATAGCCATCTGAAGTAGCACAGAAAAGTCTAAAACTGGAGCATGAGAACTGCTTTTTTTAGGTAGGTTGGCTCCTGTACCAATTACATGTACACTCCATGTACGTACTGGTTATGATATTGCCATACATTCAGTCATATAGTACATTTGTGTCTATTCTGGAATTCATACAGTGGGGAAAAAGTATTTAGTCAGCCACCAATTGTGCAAGTTCTCCCACTTTAACAAATGTGAGAGGCCTATAATTTTCATCATAGGTACACCTCAACTACAGAGACGGGGGGGAAAGAATCCAGGAAATCACATTGTCAATTGATTTTTAAAGAATTTATTTGCAATTGATGAAGGAAAATAAGTATTTGGTCAATATGAAATGTGCATCACAATACTTTGGTTTATACCTTTTTTTGGCAATGGCAGAGGCCCATCCCTCCATGCAGATCTCTTCTAGAGAAGTGATGTTTTGGGGATGTCTTTGGGCAACACGGACTTTCAACTCCCTTCAAAGATTTTCTATGGGGTTAAGATCTGGAGACCACTCCACAACCTTGAAATGCTCCTTATGAAGCCACTCCATTGTTGCATGGGCGGTGTGTTTGGGATTATTGTCATGCTGAAAGACCTAGCCATGTTTCTTCTTCAATGACTTTGCTGATAGAAGGTTTTCACTCAAAATCTCACGATACATGGCCCCATTCATTCTCTTCTTTACATGGATCAGGTTTTCATGGTTTTCATTGCAAAAAAATTTCCCCAAAGCATGATGTTTCCACCCCTATGCTTCACAGTAGGTATGGTGTTCTTTGGATGCAACATTCTTTCTCCTCCAATCACGATAAGGTTAGTTTTCTACTTTGGTTTTATCTGACCATATGACATTCTCCCAATCCTCTTCTGGATCACCCAAATGCTCTGTAGCAAACTTCAGGTGGGCCTGGACATGTACTGGCTTTAGTAGGGGGACACATCTGGCACTGCAGGATTTGAGTCCCTGGCAGCGTATTGTTTTACTGATGGTAACCTTTGTTACTTTGGTCCCAGCTCTCTGCAAGCCATTCACTAGGTCATTTACTAGGTCCTCTCTTACAGAAAACATTTGACCTCTATCATTGCCAACAAAGGGTATATAACAAAGTATTGAGATGATCTTTTGATATCGATAAAATACTTATTTTCCACCATAATTTGCAAATAAATATCAGACCGTGTGATTTTCTGGATCCC
>CM070036.1:99058991-99072122 GCA_036250615.1 Ptychadena robeensis
CCCCCCCCCCCCCCCCCCCCCCTCCATTTGTTTCTCATAGCACAATTGGTGGCTGACTAAATACTTTTTTGCCCCACTGTATACAGTTCCTAGTTCAACTCTGATATTGCAGATGTTAAACTCGGCACATAGAAAATAATGACTATTCAAGATGTATATTTATTGTTCAATGTCATTATTCTGTATATATAGTTACATATATAGTTAATCTATCCATGAAAATATTTAGCTAAGAGATAGTTTTAATATAGCCACTAAAATACAGCTTGGAGTATTTACAGAAGCTCTTTGCAGAAGAAAGATATATGTTTTGCAAGTGTGTATGTCAACTGACATTCATTGTTGGATTGGGTTTTTATAAAGCTGTGATTTTCTGCTAGAAAATGCTATTTAATGTGATAAATATACAGGGAATTTTTAAATTTTCCTTTCTGAATATTTACTGCTGATACTCTTTGTCAGACTTTATTTGCCATACAAGTGATGTTTTTGATTATTAGTAAATATTTGATGTCATTTTAATCAATCATCAAATAGTTTATACTCCCCTTTATTGTATCCCCATCGCCTTGCTTAGCTGCTGGAAGAATTAGAAGGTCGTCCCCAGTAAGGGGATTTTAGTTTTATGGAGCAGCTTATGGCTGAACAGAGCAGAGGTCAACCAAAGCAAAAATACCAGTATTTCGTTTTGGAAAGAGGAGTATCCATGTGAACCTGTACTTAACCCTGTATTGGCATTGCATTTGTTTGCTTTATGTTTTTTTCCACCAGTGTAATATCTAAAATATTAGGGCCAATAACAACATATATGATAGTGCCTTGCTCTCTTGAGGGTATTAAGAGTAGAAGATCTTTAATGCTATAAGAACCAATAGGCAACACACTGGTGTGAACAAGCTATTTTGTGTGTACAGTATGAGTTCACGCCACAGAAGGTAAATTGTAAACTTTAATGGTACTTTGTAAATAAATGTAAATACGCAGATCAAGATGCACTAATTATTGCTTAATAAAATGCTTTTAATTTACTAACAAGTCTCTTGTAAGCCATTTTTTTCAGTATAAAAGAATCTTATTTCTGGTCTACTATATATACTCAAATCTATACAAATGTAAGTATAAAAAGAACTTTCCAGCCTTTCCTTAATAAATAAACACAAATAAAATGATACATGCATACACATGCACTGAGGGTGCTCAGCATACAGCTCAGCATACACCTTACTGGGAGTGGAGATTAAATAATTGCTGCTCCTCATTCAAACCATCAGGTTGTCCTGCTGCTCACTTGTTCTTTTTGTGGCTTCCTTATTTCGTATGTTCCTACCTGAGATGTAAATATTCAGTTTTGTACTCACATTGAGGCTTATAAAGTCATTCCCAACAAAGGTTGCAGTATTACAAGTCATTCTAACTGAAATTAGTACTCTGCAATCAATGCTCATATGAATCATTAAGTTACTTTCTTCATACTTCAAATGTTATACATCATACATAATGACCCCGGACCATCCTCTCCCCCTGATGTTTCTCCCCTTGAAATAGGGCTTACAGTGGGTATGGAAAGTATTTAGACCCCCTTAAATTTTTCACTCTTTGTTATATTGCAGCCATTTGCTAAAAGTTCTGTTTTTCCCCCATTAATGTACACACAGCACCCCATATTCACAGTAAAACACAGAATTGTAAACATTTCTGTAGATTTATTAAAAAAGAAAAACTGAAATATCACATGGTCCTAAGTATTCAGACCCATTGCTCAGTTTTCAGTAGAAGCACTCTTGTGATCTAATACAGCCATGAGTCTTTTTAGGAAAGAAGCAACACGTTTTTCACACCTGGATTTGGGGATCCACTGCCATGCACAATTGGGTTTAAATCAAGGTTCTGGCTGGGCCATTCAAGAACAGTCTAGGAGTTGATGTGAAGCCACTTCTTTGTTATTTTTGCTGTGTGCTTAGGGTCATTGTCTTGTTGGAAGGTAAACCTTCAGCCCAATCTGAGGTCCTGAGCACTCTGGAGAAGGTTTTTGTCCAGGATATCCCTGTACTTGACTGCAATTATCTTTCCCTCAATTGCAATCCTGACCCTGCAGCTGAAAAAAACCCCACAGAATGATGTTGCCACCACCATGCTTCACTGTTGGGACTGTATTGGACAGGTGATGATCAGTGCCTGGTTTTCTCCAAACATGCCGTATAGAATTAAAGCCAAAAAAATTCAATCTTGGTCTCATCAGACCAGAGAATCTTATTTCTCACCATCTTGGAATCCTTCAGGTGATTGTAAGCAAACTCCATGTGGGCTTCCATGTGTCTTGAACTGAGGAGAGGCTTCCTTCGGGCACTCTGCTATAAAGCCCCGAATGGTGGAGGGCTACAGTGATGTTTTTTTTTTTTTTCTCCAGTCTTACTTTGACTGATAAGTTGGTTAATTTTGCATGTGTATCCATATTGCATTGCTCAATTAAAACAAACTAATTTCTATTTACTCGAAAACAGTTGTCTATATTGTTGCACTTTTCATTTCTTTGAAAGTCTTATTGCTACTTAGCCTGTTTTCTGTTCCAAAAATAATTTACACGAATATACAGTACATACATTACACACAATATATCTAAATAATAATACCCTTAACGAAAAAAGAAACAAAAAGATAAACATATCCATCCTAAGAAAGAAAAGAAGAGAAACAGAGAGAAAACAAAATTCTGTCTCTGTGCTCTTCAGGTTGATCTGAAGAAAAGGACTGCACCTGGGTTAAGTTCTGGACTGGGTCTGTTGGAATTCCAGCACTGGTTGTTCCACTTTCGAATTAAGGATTACTTTAGCCTGAGAGGAAGCCTGTGTGTGAGTGGTTTGAAAGAGGCATCTGTTGCAGAGTGCGGGTCAAAAAAAAGTTTGTTGAGCAGAACTTTCTTTATGTTTATATATGTTTTTGTGTGTGTGTCTGTATGTATACATACTGCCGCTACAGCCTCAGCACATCTATAAAATATAACAGTAAAGGACTATGCTTGTTTCCTATGAACCTGAGTCTGCTTATACAAGTCATATTCCCAACTTGAATATGCCCCCCTGTTCTACAGGGTATTCCAGGATCCTAATCTAAAGAAATAATTTTTACTAACCATATTAGCATTTCATCTGTAGAAAAATAATGTGTTAGTGTTAATGTGTACATAAAATGTTATTATTTTTATGTTTTGGTTTGTGGATGTGCTTGATCAGCACTCCACCCCAATAGTGAGGGCCAAACATTAGCTATGGCTGTTCGCGAACAGGCGAATCAAACTTTTGCAAATACCCGCCGTTCTCATGTTTGCGGCGAACCTCAATTGACTTTAATGGAGGGAGAACTTCTCAAACCTTCAGGTCATATTTGTAGCCAAAATACCAATAAAAAAGTCAAAAGGGTGCAACCACCTGGACAGTGTTATGCCAAATGGGAATCAATGGCTAAACTTCCTCAATTTTTTTTTCAGGTTTAATGGACAGAAATGATATCTAGATTAAAGATTTTGCCAAAACTTAGCTAGAGTGGGCTGCCAGTCTGACAGTACCTTCTGCAGTGCATCACATTTAGTCAGATCTCTCTGCAATGCATAATACAGCATACCCCACCCCCAGAGAAGGACTTTTGTGGCTCAGTAATAAGGAACTACATGTAATGGAACACCTTAGCTATAGCTACAGATCACTGGATGGAGCATAATAGCAAAGTAGCTAAGCCATCCTTCAATCAGCAGCAGCTCTTCCTATCTATCTAGTACTGGAGACACAGGATAAATGTAAAATGGCCGCCGGGCTGCTTCTGCAGAAGCGAAAAATGTGTAATTGGCTGTACTTTCTCACCTTACTCTGGGGTGAGGGGTCACACTTTGTCTCCAAGTTAAGGTAAAGGGGGCGGGTTGAAAACCCAAAATCTTCTCCAGCATTGCGAACTGCGGACATACTATGTTCGCCACAAACTGTCCGCCAGGTGAACTTTTCGGCCAGCACTACACCCCAACAATATAATTTGGAGAATTAAGGCAGCTGGAGAGGGAATTAACCCTATTGTTTATGTGTATGATAGACTATTTCAATGTATTGATAAATCATATTTCATTGTGTCTCCATAATAAGGCTGATGGATCACTTCCATATCTTCAAATCAATGGATGAAAACTCCCAATAACTTTACTGGATGAAAACTCAAAATCTGGCAACATTCTGCCCCTCCAACGGCAGGCTCCTGGAGCAAGGGGATTTGGAAAGTCAACCGTGACATCTACCTTCCTAAGTCTACTTTTGCCCAGCAACCAGCTGTGGTGGAGTGTCACTGGATTCAGATCCAGATGAGTGGAGGGAGTGAGACTAGAAGAGTCTCGCTCCTCCATCTTACATCCTGGAGCACAGGACACTCCAGGTATGGTGGTGCAGGAGCGAGAAAGAGAGGAAGGTAGGTAAGAGTTTTTTTTAGGGATCAGTTTGCCCAGATACATGTAGGTAAGTAATGTGTAAATGTTTTGTTGGTGTTTTTTTTCTTTTACAGTTTCAAACTGCTTTAATTGCTCATAACATGAATGTTTTTACAAGTGACACTAGGGCATTTGTTCCTGACACTAACCAAAGATTCCTCACCAATTTACAACTAAAAATGGGGGTACTTGTTCCCTGCAAAGCTGTTGACCCATGTGATGCATACTGCTGCATACTGTATAGTGTTGATATTCCTTGCCTTAAGTGCAGCTTTCTGTGCATGCTCCCCAGTATTGCAGTGGTATACATTCCGTTTATGTCCAATGAATATATATTACTGTATTAAAGGCTATAATTTTTCTCATTTGTGAGTGCTTAGGTGGAATCTCATTCTGCAACACTGCAAGAGCTACAGCTAGAGAGAAATGCCTGCTGACGTTTTCTCCGATTGTACAGCTGAAATCCTATCCTTATCCTATGGATAAGTCTACAAGCATTTTATTGTACTGCAATGGTTTACATTTTTATGGAACTTATTTTTGAGGTTACAGTAGATTGATAAACAAATCTTACCATCACGTTGCAGCTTCCTGTTTTTGATATAAATTGCTTTGACTTTTTATCTTAAACTTGACTGTTAATGAATAGTGTTTGCAGCATGTTGTGGTCTAACTGTCATTTCACTTAGTTAGAAAGGTAAAGTACAGCTTTACATTAATTAAATTGCCATAGTGTTTCATAGCATATCCTTGATATGTACATGTTGATCAACCATAACAATATAACTGTGTTGTTTTATTGACCCTGGTGCCATCCAAATTGCTATAACTTATCAAGGAATAGACTCTGCAATGATCTCAAGGATCAGAGATTCCCCACGTAAAAGAAAAGTATGTACCCAGCCATCCATATGGTCGCAAAAAAAACGTCATCAGACAGAGTCACTTATTTAAGATATTCCAGATAGCCTACTCAAGTACCCATTGTAAGTTCTTGTGGTGGACAGGGATTGGCATGGGTACTTTGACTGTTCTGTGGTTATACACACTCATATGCATTGATCTTTATTCTGACTCTGCCGTTGTGTGACCAGCATCAACTTTTTTAACAATTTGTGCTACAGTAGCTCTTCTGTGAGATTTGCCAAATGGTTAGATCTGCCATCTTGGAGATACTCTGATCCACTGATCCAGTCATAACAATTTGGCCCAATTTAAAGTTTCTCAGATAATAAGAATTGCAAATTGTTTCTGTTTAAAACACATGACCGTTTGGATCTGACTGTCTTTTTGCAACCTACATTTCTCTACCTCTTGACAGGATCCATTGCAAGGAGATATCCCATTTTTCTCCTTATAAGACGCTCCTGAGGAGCTCCGAAGAACCGCAGGGCCATTCTATGGAATGGGTAGCGGTCTCCTGTACCTGTACCTAGACCAATTAACCATTACTTGAAAGGGTTAATAGATAGTCCTAGAAATAACACAGCCATTCTGTCCAGCACTGTTCATTGTCCTTTGCAGATCCACTGACTGACCGACCAGGACACAGGGTGTGCTTATTCATGCCTGCACAGTTCTTACAGTCCCAGCTGTGAGGTATGGTATCTGGCTTAATTGGAGTGGGGGGCACACCCATTGACTTACCTGATTTAACCTGATACAGACATCAAATTGTTCTTGTTTTAATGTAATGGCTTAAATATAAATATATGTCCAGCCATGGTAGAGTAGGAAATGCTTTTAAATCTCAAAAACCAAATGGTGGATTTCATTTAATAGTAGTGAAAAAGCTTA
Organism: Ptychadena robeensis; assembly: GCA_036250615.1. Taxonomy (NCBI): domain Eukaryota; kingdom Metazoa; phylum Chordata; class Amphibia; order Anura; family Ptychadenidae; genus Ptychadena; species Ptychadena robeensis. Next base: position 99,065,251 of record CM070036.1, read on the forward strand.
CTGAGGTAAAGCTGTGTTTATGTGGAAAACTAAAAGACAAACCTCCAACTATTTTGTCTTGAATTGGGGCTTTATTTATGCAATAACTACTTGTGCTAGAACTATATCCAGGAATTGTTGTGATGATACAAAGTCATCTAGTCGAAATTGTGTTTGATTTTGTAAAATATAATTACATCAGTGCATACAATATCTTGAAAGAAAGGTACACATTTTAATAAAGCACAGATTTATGTTTCCTAGCAGTATACATTTGTAGCACAGCAAGCATTTAATGATGTAAAAAAAGAAAGAGTACAAATATTATATTTAGGTTGCATTGTTGAACTAATAAGATCCCCTTGATAGCGGTGATCAGTTTGGCCCTACAGAGAGAAGGATGTTGTGATCTATTGTCCTTCTGCAACACAATATTGGCTGGCTAATGCTTTTTCATGTGATCCCTATGACTGTTGGAAAATACAGGCATTGGAGTCGCAAGTGCTCATTGATGACACTGGGGACATGTGGGGGACAAGGTGGGTTCAAAATGTAAACAGATTACTTTGTACTTGTCAACAAATTTGTACCACTGGCACCTTAAAATGGAATTTCATTTGCTGTGATATACGAGCCAATCTAAAGCACAGTTCATGAAAATACATGCAAAACATGTCAATATGTGTGATTGATCAACGACCATAGAAAACATCCAAATAATACTTGTTAAAGGATACAGTTAGCTGTGAATGGGGTCTTAAGGACCCTTCCTATTTTAAAGATAAAGCTTAATAGTAAACTTGGTCAAATAATAAACGTAATTATATTTACTCATATCAGATCCTAACCTTTCTTTTCTAACAATCCATTATTTCTTTCAGATACTTATTAATATTATTACACTGCTTTTTAGTACACTGGTTGTTTTCCTTTACCCAGCTTACTAATATACCGTACTCTATCCTTCATATAGCCAGCTGCCAAAAATTAGTATTTACAAGTTGTTTATAGAGAGGCAATTCTAGTGCCCTGTGTTGTAGCCAAAATGCACTTATTGGTATGCCATTCATAATGGCAACACAAATGTGTAACAAAAGCTTTATTGCCTTTACCTTATCCTAAAAAAAATACATGAAAATTGTTTGGTAAAAATTTGTTAGTTCAGAAAAGAATGTAGAAAATAAAGCATTTTTTCTGAATTTTAAATCAAAAATTTTCTAAAGTTGAGTATTTGATGATGTTTTTCTCAGTCATGGTTTGGCTTTGGACTTCAAGAAAATCAGAAGTGGACATGATGATTTAATGATGTAAAAAAAGAAAGAGTACAAATATTATATTTAGGTTGCATTGTTGAACTAATAAGATCCCCTTGATAGCGGTGATCAGTTTGGCCCTACAGAGAGAAGGATGTTGTGATCTATTGTCCTTCTGCAACACAATGTTTTTCTCAGTCATGGTTTGGCTTTGGACTTCAAGAAAATCAGAAGTGGACAATACAGGAAGGTCTTCATAAGTAGCATAGCATAGGTAATTTGTGCCTCCCGATACATTATAGGATTGAAACTTGGGGTATCTGGAATAAAGAATACAAATAACTAAGCAAGTATTGGTGTGATTTTCTATTATTTACACACATAATTCACCTTTAGAGGCTGAAACCGTTTCAGATGAGATGCACAAAATTCCACATTAGCATGCAAATTGCACGCAGACTGAATTTAAGTAAATTGGGCACAGTAGCAGACAAAATTTGGCTAGTGTTTTTACTAATCATCCTGATTATCTATGAATATCTGAAATAAGGCATTGTACATAGGCTAGATGTTTATTCACAAAGATGATTCCTTTTTTTGAAAATACAACGTGTATACAAATGTTCCCTGAGGTTGTTTTGCAATCTGCTGTACTGGAGTTCTCCATTACTTGATGTGGGCAGGTTGACACTGATGTTTATCTCTGAAAACCCTTATCCATTCCTGGGGGGAGGGGGTGAGAAAATATCTTAGAACATAGGTGACACATTCTGGCCCATAAGGGCCATATTTGGCCCACCAAACAAATATTTTTGGGCCTGTGGCAGATGTGCTAGATCAGCCTTTCTAGCAGTCCCCCTACCAGCTACACTCACTGTACCTCCATCCTGCCACTGTGGGAGTAGAGAACTACAAATCCTGGCTGCTCAGTGGTGCATTCCAATGACATCACAGTGAGCACCTGCTGTGTAGAGTATTCTGTGATCTGTAGTTTACCCAGAGATGAAGGACAGAGGCACGATGAGTGCACCAGGTAGGGGGGCTTCAGGGAAGGCAAAGCTGGGGAGACGGTTTCCAGAATTGGTCTGGAGGAAGGTACAGTATACAAACTGTTCACACAGGGATTGTCTCAGAGCTGTTATTCTCCTAACTAAATCTGGATGCTGAACTTCCAGAAACAGGACTGCACCAAGTAATTTTGCTCAGTCCTGTATCAGTATATAAACATTAGTTCAGGTAACCTCTACTTTTGGGAACAAATACTTACCATACTTGTCAACTTTACTGTCCCTGAATAAGGGAAAATTACAGGAAGCAAAGCTTGTGACTTCACTTACGGTTATTTGTCATGTCTTTTCCGCGTTCCATATACCAGAAGTGCTGTTACCGTCACTTTCGGTGTAAGGAGACTTAAGTCTCCTTCCTTCTGTTTCGTGGCTGCCTTATGTCCCACCCCACACATCATCTGCACAAGCAGAGTGGGAACTTAAGAGGGAGAGTAACAGCCCCTTTCTCCTAAGTAACCCCGATTTCAAAACCCCGGAAAAAATCCAGGATTTATTGAAATTGGGATTTGGCCAGTAAAGCCACATAAAAAACATGACTTTCCCAGCCAGAACGGGAAGGTTGACCGGTATGATGCTGAGTTGTGCAACGCCATTCCTGATATGGGAGTGTCAGTATACTCCACTACTAAGGTTTGTTTACATACGGGACATCAGTGCTGAGCAAACTGACACATGCAGTCTCTCTCCCTGTCATTCAGGATCTGAAACAGGACTGCTGAAGTCAATAAATGTGTTTGTGGGCTACACAGCCAGGCTCCTCTCCCCTTCCTTCTCCATAGAGCAGAAGGATGGGGGCCTTTGTCTGTATTACAATTGTCTGAGCATTTCACTGACGTCGAGTGGTGGATCCAGGAAGAAAGCAGAGGGTGCCAACAGGTAAGGTACACAGAGTATATAGCTCAGAGTTACTACTATAAGTAAATAAAATCTTTACCGTAGGAAGGTTATTAAGCCAATGATTATTTCAAATATTCTTCTGGCTTATGACAAAATCAAATAATCTTTCACAGTGGGGGATTTCAATAATGTAAGAAGTATGCATACCTTGAATGTACTCATCCCATGACACAGACACATTTCTCCATCTTTCTCTGGATGTACCCTGATTGTACTTGCATGTAAATGTCTTCATCAAGTCAGATTTTGTCACCTTTATCCTGCTGCTTAGTGAATATGTCATTTTGTCTTGACTTTGTCGAATTTCCCCTTGTTCTGACTCCACCACCTCCTCACCTTCAGCCCAAACCACTGTGATCCCATCTGGGTAAAAATTCTGCAGATTGCATGTGTAAATCGCAAAGCCCTCTCTAGTCACCTCAGCATTACTAGATTTTAGGATTGTCACTTTTGGTTCCTTTTCATGATGATCTAAAAAGAACAATTAGTAGAATACAAGTAAATATTGTTTATGTAGGTTTGAATTTCAACCTATGTTCAGTAAATCTTGAGGAAAGGATGAAAAGCTTAGTCCGGAGTTAGGATTCAGGACATTTTCCAAATGTTCTTTATTGTTGACAAAATTATAGATTAAAAAAAAAAAAAAAAATTGAGGTTACACCTTTTTGATAAAACACATTTCTATTATAATTTTCATGGCCATCAGACAGTCAAATGAAGTGATTTAAAGCGGGCCTACCACCAGGAATCTATGTTTTCATGAATGGCACTACAAGTGCCAATAATAGGGAGGAATGCAGTGAAAAAAACCAAAAATGTACCTGTAATGAGCAATTTAGGAATATAATCCGGTAGCTCTCCTCACTTCCTGGTTCATGGTCAGCAGAGCAAGGCAGTACGTCACAGGAAGCTTTGATTTTTCAGTGAACTGCTTTGAAAATTCCCATAGAAGATCACTGAACGCCCCCAGTGGCCACCCGCGATATTGCACCCCCATGTGTTTCATGTGTTGGCTCCACGAACCAGGAAGTGATGGGAGCTGTGTGGTAATCTTGTTAAATTGCTCATTACAGGAAAGTTTTTGAGTTTTTTTACTGCATTCCTCCCTATTATTGGCACTTCTAGTGCCATTCATGAAAACATAGATTTCTGGTGGTAGGTCCACTTTAAATCATGCCACCACTTGACTAAAAGCTGTGGAGGACTAATTTCCTACTGATTATAATTTGTCTTAATGTTATACTTTCCATATGTTAATTGGTAAAGTGTAGCAAAACGTTTGCCCATATAGTATATTTAAATTATATTATTTAGTTCATTTGATTACAACAGAAAAAAAAATAACCTCTTTTTACTGATGATGTGTATAGAAAAAATAGAAGGAGGGGGGTTAAATCCCCAAAGAACAACTAGTGGGAGCCAAAAGCTATTTTGATTCACGAATAGGGGTACATTTACACTGGCGTTTTTTAACGGCCTGGTAAACGACCCTTAACCGTGACCGACCAGTGGATGCCACATTAGGCGTCCGCCGGTCGGTTTTTCGGCTGCCGTCCCATAGGACCTCTATGGGGTCCTTAATTAGATGCCCTGTAATCACCTGCACTGTTTTGCAGACGAGCACAGGGAGTCGTTTCTCCTGCGGCTGCGGGAGCGTGCTGTTGGTTCTCAAGCTGAAAGCAGCTCGAGAACCGACAGTCTAAACTTAGCCTAAGGGTATGGATATGTTGGACAAAATCTTGGTACTTACTATTTCGGCTGTTGGGGCATGGGCAATTGATTTAGAAGATATATATATATTATATATATATATATAGGTTTTGAAGTGGACAGTTAATGGAGAAGTAATCCACACCAGTCATTTAGGCAAAGGATATACTTTTTACCCACACAACATGATAATTACTTGTATTGAAATTTCCGTTAAACAAAAAATTTGATTTTTATTTGGCCATATCATCTTTATGCTTAGGCATCAAATAAGAATCTGATGTTTCTCTGAATAAATATGATGGAAAATTCAATAATCTCTATTGTATGTATTTTTTGTTGTAAGAGTAAAATATATTTACCTTGAACGTAGTTACTTTCTGAGACAGATTTCATTACCCATTCATTTCCATTTGCTTCATGTTTGTACTTGCATGTGTATGTCCTTCTCAGATAAGACTTTGCCACTTTTATCCAACTGCTTAGTGAATATGTGTTACTTTCAGTATTGCGTTGAATTTCCCCTTGTTCTGATTCTATCTCTTTATCACTCTCAGTCCAGACAACTCTGATCACACCAGGGAAGAAATTCTGTAGATTGCACATGTAAATAGCAAACTCTTCTCTATTGACATCTTCATTGCTAGACTGTAATATCATGACCTCAGGCTTCTTTACTGGTTGAGCTAGAAAAGACAATAAAACCATGAGTAAGAAATTCTATTTTACTTTCAGAAGTGGAATCCAAGCGAACATTGATGGCCCTATTGAGGAGATTCTCTTTATAATTTATAGACCAATCATACTAGAGATTCTAACCCTTCCGTACCCAAAAAACTGAACTTTTCAATAGAAGATACTTATTAAAAAGATATTTTTAAGCTAAATCTTCTTCAAAGATCTCTTTAGCCATTTCCCTTTCTGGGCATGGCAGAACCTCTTCTTTAGCACTGCAGAATTGCTTTTAGTCCATTCCTAAAGGTCTCACTAATCCATTTGGTAAAAACTCCTCCTACACCCCAAAAGGGCCTCGCTATTGAATTTCCACATAACAACCATCTTCTGTTAAAAGAAGACAGAAGTCACAGGATCAGAGGATTAGATTGTGAGATCTTGGATTTAGATTTAAAAGGGCATTAAATTTTTTAACCTTCTATCTTTGTTAACCTTCCGCCTCTTAGCGAGACTGAGGATGCCTTTACCCTGAATACATTCCTTAAAGCATGCATTGTACAGTCCCTTTGGTACACAGGTTTACATAGGAAACTGGCGTTACCATTTTAATTAATGCGCTGCATTGTTTTGTACATTTTAGCCTATTTAAAACACACTGCAGTATGCATTTTGGCTTTACTTATTTTTCTAATTGCTTAAATTGGAAACGTAAGTGCAGCCACAAAAAATGCTTACTGCAAAATTAAAAAAATCTATTGCAGTGCACTTCAAAACACACCATATGAGTTCTTACATGTTGTTTCACAGAATAAAATGACAAGTGGAATTGCAGAGTAAGTTGACAGTTTAAAATATTTAAAAAAAACTACTGTATTAAAACTATAAAAATATAATCCAGAGGGTATTAGATGACAAAAAAGTTGGGGGATTCTTTTTTTTTTCTGGGCGCGTTTGAAAAAAGATTGCGCCGCAAAAACTATGCCATGTGTTTTCATGCAGACGCGCATGCGGTTTCAGCCGTGCGATTACAACCGCATGAAAACGCAAAGTGGAAACAAGCCCTGGATACAGCTTTCTAGAGAGAAAGCTATATTCAGTCCAATTAAAAAATTCGCGCCATCTGCAGATCCCTGCGCCCCCGGTGTCACATCATTATGTCTGTGACACCGGAAGGGGCAAGGAGAAACCGACAGACAGACACAGTAAGTTTTCAAACTGGAACCGCTCTGAGCACTATATTTTATTGAATACAGTGCTCAGAGTCATTCAAGTATGAAAACTTACTGTTACT
>CM070036.1:99078543-99101502 GCA_036250615.1 Ptychadena robeensis
CCTGGTAACCAGCAGCCACGATAGACGACCACTTGACAATCATGAGGATTGCCTTCACAGAAACACACACACAAAGTGCTTAAACTGCAGACTGTCAGCTTTGATTTGAGGGCATTTACATCTAAATCAGGTAAACAGTGTAGAAATTACAAGAGTTTGCATATGTGCCTGCCACTTAAGAGACCAAACGTAATGGGACAGGATACTAATAAATCAAAGTTTCCCTTTTAAATACTTGGGTGCAAATCCTTTACAGTCAATAACAGCCTGAAGTCTGGAACGCATAGACATTACCAGATGCTGGGTTACATACTTATTGATTCTCTGACAGGCCTCTACCGCAATGCTCAATGCTCAACTCTTTGGTTGCTTTTGCAGTATGCTTTGGGTCATTGTCCATCTGCACTGTGAAGTGCCGTCCAATGAGTTCTGAAGTATTTGGCTGAATTTAAGCAGATATTATATACTGAAACACCTCAGAATTTATCCTGCTGCTATTGTCAGCGGTCACATCATCAATAAATACAAGGGAAGCAGTTTCCATTGGCAGCCATACATACCCACTCCATGACACTACCACCACAATGCTTCATTGACGAGATGGTATGCTTAGGATCATGAGCAGTTTCTTTCCTTCTCCATACACTTCTCTTTCCATCACTCCAGTACAAGTTGTTCCAGAACTGTGAAGGCTTTTTTAGATGTCGTTTGGCAAGCTCTAATCTGCCCTTCCTGTTTTGAGGCTCACCAATGGTTTAAATTTTGTGTTAAATCCTTTGTATTCACTCTGGTGAACTCTTCTCTTTGACACACATACACCTACCTGCTGGAGAGTGGCCAACTTTTATGAAGGGTGTTTTCTTCACCTGGGAAAGAATTCTTCGGTCATCCACCACAGTTGTTTTCCCTGGTCTTCCGGGTCTTTTGGTGTTGCTGAGCTCATTGGTGCGTTTTTAATTATTTATAAGAATGTTCCAAACAGTTGTTTAGGCCATGCCTAATGTTTTTGCTTTTTCTTTGATGGGTTTGTTTTGTTTTTTCAGCCTAATGATGGCTTGCTTCACTGATAGCGACAGCTCTTTGGATCTCATCTTGAGAGTTGACAGCAACAGATTCCAAATGCAAATAGCACACTTGAAATGAACTCTGAACCTTCTATCTGCACATTGTAATTGGGATAATGAGGGAATATCACACACCTGGCCATGGAACAGCTGAGAAGCCAATTGTCCCATTACTTTTGGTCCCTTAACAAGTGGGAGGCACATATGCAAACTTTCGTAATTCCTACACCGTTCTCCTGATTTAGATATAAATACCCTCAAATTAAAGCTGACAGTCTGCAGTTAAAGCACATTTTGTTAAAGCACATTGCCAAAATTGTTAGAATTGTGTTGACGTCCCATTATTTATGGATCTGACTTTATATTTGCAATAAGTTGGTAGTAAGAAGGAAACACAGGTGACAGAAGACAATCTATTTTTTTATCAACAATGTTTTTCTTATGCTATTAGAGATACCTAGCAGCATATCATTCCTATCTTGTTACATTCTGGTTGGTTGGTATACATCTGCTTGTATCACTTTTTGCACAGATGTCTCACTGTTCTTATATCACTGTGGGTTGTACCATCTGGCACAGTAGTAAGTACCTTTATCTTGCTCTGTTACTTGGTGAATTGTCAGTTTATAGTCATCTGAAATCAGAAACTTGTTCCTGTCAACTCCATCTTCATAATATTTTGTGGAGGATCGCATGTAGAGAATTCTTTTTGGTTCTGCTTCTTTTTGAACATACCAATGTACATCATAGTATATTGATAGATCACATGTAATGTGTGCTGATGACTGTCCATCTCCAGTCTTAGTTATAGAAGTCTGATCTTGTTGTACTGTAACTTGTTCTCCTGTTGCTACATACATGAGAGAAAAAAATTATTTAGTTTTATTTACTACTGAATGTTTCATGAAGAGCTGTGTATTGTACAGTTGTACATCTTCCTTTTTAAAGCCCCCCATACACGTTAAGATTTTTCAAGTAAAAATCTAAACGTGCATGGGGGGCTTAAATCATATAATATATTATCATATGTATATAATTAATAAATCATCTATCTATCTATCTATCTATCTATCTATCTATCTATCTATCTATCTATCTATCTATCTATCTATCTATCTTCATATACTTACATGATATAAGGAGGACAATCATTAAAACACGCAGGTACATCTTTGCTGATTAAGTATGAAATATTCTATGTAAGTAGATGTAGATTAAAAAAAGTATTCACTTCCTCTGTTCTGGTGGTGACCAAGTTGTGACTCACAGGAACAGTATTTGGTGAAGTTAGAAATTGATAAGAAGGTATGTTGCAAACATACTGCAAGTGCAGAATTCATTCAATTCCTCCTAAATTCACAGGACAGCAACTTACAGCAATGTTGACAGCGGTGATCACTAATGGGTATGTGAGGCACAAGCTTTTGACAGTGTATTGGTGAAAAATAAAGCTGCATTTATTAAGTTGCAATTATACTTTTATACAAGCCTATTTTCTAAATACTATCCCTACAGCATACTTTTATAGGGCATTGCATATAAACTTAAAAATAGGCAACAAAATAAATTAAGACAGAATAGGTAGTAGAGTTGGTATCCTAAAGGCTTATGAAAATGATAAGATATCTAACATTTTGCTCCCTTGTTATAAATATAATAGTGTGACTTAAAATGATTTAGACAAATTTTTTTTACATGTTTACCTGAAATTCTGTATCTAGTTCAGTCTTGACATTGCATGGTCCATATAAGCTCTATGGAATCATCCAATAATAAGTATGGTAAGGTTTGTATAGCTGGGGGAAATGCTGTATCTGTTTTACTACCGTATTTATTAGAGTATAAGCAGAGTTCTTCAGCCCCAAAAATGTGCTGAAAAAGTCGCCCTCAGCTTATACTCGAGTCAGAGTCAAGGGTCTCACGTACCTGTCTGAGTCACTTGCTCACAAGAAAAGCGATCCTGAACACTTCAGCAAATAAAAGAATTTCACAAATTCAACAAGGGGAGGTGGGGGGTGGTTGTGAAATCCGATGGATAGGGAACAAGGAGTCCCAATCCTCTATTCCACATACACCTTCACCTCACAGATTGTTCCCTATACGAAACGTAAACCTGTTATATTCTATAACAAATATGATCCCTATGATCCTTAACGTATTAACAGAAAAAAGGTACATGAAAAGGTGTATTCAACACAAAAATGTCCATTCAGCATAATTAAAGGCTTGTCCAGCTAGTTTTTAATGTCCATGTCCTACATTACATTGCATACATCCTACATTTAATTATTATTATATTATTATTAATTATTTGCATTTGGGATCTGTTGCTGTCAACTCTCAAGATGAGATCCAAAGAGCTGTCATTATCAGTGAAGCAAGCCATCATTAGGCTGAAAAAAACAAAACAAACCCATCAGAGAGATAGCAAAAACATAAGGCGTGGCCAAAACAACTGTTTGGAACATTCTTAGAAAGAAGGAACGCACCGGTGAGCTTAGCAACAAACCAGGGAAAACAGTCTTCACAACAGTTGACCAGATCAAGAATACTCTCCAGGAGGTAGGTGTATGTATGTCAAAGTCAACAAGAGAAGACTTCACCAAGAGGGTTCACTAAAAGATGTAAATCATTGGTGAGACTCAAAAACAGGAAAGTCAGATTAAAGTTTGCCAAACAACATCTAAAAAAAGATGACTGAATCCTGTATTTTTCCCATATTTACTGTTTACAATTTTCTACTCAAAATGGCCCCTTCATCACCCCTCCCACCCTGAAAGGAAGATGGCGCATGGAAAGAGCTGTTCAGTAATTATGACATTACAGAGGGTGGAGGAGAATTATTCATATGGACATAGCCAATTAGATGATTATGATACTATGCTCACATGATCCTTAGAACACTGCCCAAAAGGTAGATTATAAATGCTACAGTGTGTTTGCATTAAAATCAGAAATACTTTCATAGATCAAATAGAAAGTGTCTGTGTTGCTTCTCTATCTGTCCATGCATGGCCTATATCTAATGGTTAATTTCCTAAGCATACCACCTCATCAGTGAAGCACGGTGGTGGTAGTGTCATGGTGTGGGCATGTATGGGTGCCAATAGAACTGGTTCTCTTGTATTTATTGATGATGTGACTGTGGAACAAATGTTTTTCTGAAGAATTCTGAAGTGTTTTGGGCCATATTATCTGCTCATATTCAGCCAAATGCTTCAGAACTCATTGGACGGCACTTCACAGTGTAGATGGACAATGACCCAAAGCATACTGCAATAGCAACCAGTTTTGAAGGAAAAGAAAGGGAATGTTATGCAATGGCCAAGTCAACCACCTGACCTCAATCGGATTGAGCATGCATTTCACTGAAGACAAAACTGAAGGGAACATGCCCCTAGAACAAGCGGCAACTGAAAACAGTTTCAGCAGAGGCCTGTTAGAGCATCACCAGGGATGAAACCCAGCATCTGGTGATATCTTTGCATTCCAGACTTCAGACTGTAATTGACCGCAAAGGATTTGGAACCAAATTTTAAAGCGGTTTTAAACTCAAATTAAAAAAACAGACATACATTAAACAGACACAATACTCACCTGTCAGCAGTTCAGATGCTGGAAAACTGCTACACAAAAAAACTCCACACTATACTCACTTCACTTGCTTGCAGTTCTTATGCCTGCATCTTAGCTCCTGGAGACCTGCAAACACATCCGCCCTCACTGCCCCCCCTCTCCTACCCCCCTTCACACCTTCACCCCTCCTGTTTCTTCTCTATCCGAGCTGCAGAGACTCATGGGGGGGGGGAGGGTGTGAAGAGGGGGATCAGCTGCTGGGGATCAGGAGAGATGTCCCAGACACCACTTCGGCTGCCTAGGCATGACGTAATGCAGTGGGAGGGGAGAACTCGTAATCAGCTCCCATCCAGCTGTCAGAATAAGTTTTTTTTTTAGAATTAATGATGTCAGTCATATCGGCTGAGCTACAGCTGATAGTGCTGAGTGACCTCAGGTCCGCTTTAAAAAGGGAAAGTTTGATTTAGGATTTTCTGTCCCATTACTTTTGGTCCCTTAACAAGTGCGAGGCACATATGCAAACTGTGTGATTCCTACACCGTTCATCTGATTTGGATGTAAATACCCTTAAATTAAAGCTGACAGACTGCAGTTAAAGCACATTGCGTTTCTTTCATTCCAAATTCATTGTATTGGTGTATAGAGCCAAAAAATGTTAGGATTGTATAGATGTCCCAATATTTATGGACCTGACAATATACTTCTGCATTTAGTCTTAATTCACATGGCTGTCCATGTGCTGCTCCCAAACACCTATGGATTGAGTGGTTGCCCATAGACCTAGAAGTGGTTGGCCTTCCTGTAACTGACCATGTAAATCAAGCCCACTTTTCCCACTTTGGCGATTAATCGCCTGCGCTTGCGATTTCCAATCGCCAGCAGAATAGCCTGCCAATAGCCTACACTACTTTCAATGGACTTGCCCCCATTGATAGGATTGCACACAATTGTGATTGGTGCGTGCAGGCAATCACAAACTGCAGCTATTCAATCTATGTGGAGGCGATAAAAAAAAAAAAAATCAATCAATTGCCAGTGCGGGTGATTAATCCCCTAAGTGGGAACATAGCATTAATCATTCACAAATGTGAGCTCTTTAAGTTTATGTTTACCAAACAAATAAGTTATATGGCCATAGAATAGGAAGGTATCAGAACCCCTATTAGGTTTGATTTTATGTTATCACTGAGCAGTAGTGATGGCGCAAACCCAGAATTTGATGTTCGCAAACCTTTCTGGCCACAATAGTGTTGGAAAAGTTATTTCAATGGGACTAACACCTGACAATGACATGACAGAGGGGAATCCATGGCAACTCCCAAGAACTTTTTTTCATCCACGCAATTATCCGCACGAAGGATTTCTTACCAGATAGTCAAGGGTTTGATAACATAAGCGGGGGGAAGCTGGAGCGCAAACTAACAACATGGTGGTAAATGCCTGTGTGAAATTCCACTGCAAACAACCTGTGAAGATCTGCTTTCACGTGCCTACAGCTTTTGAGGAGACACTGGGTGGAGATGGACAGTGTGGAGGACCCACCTGGGGGATAGGGTCAGTTATGGCGGACATGGTGTGGTGCAGGTGCAGTGGGGAGACTGGTGGAGATGGACAGGGTGGAGGACACTGGTGGTGATGGTAGTGTGGAGGACACCTGGTGGAGATGGTCAGTATGAGGACATGGTGGTGGATGGTCAGTGTGGAGGACACTGGTGGTGATGGTCAGTGTGGAGGACACTGGGGGAGATGGGCGGGTGGAGGACACCTGGAGATGGTCAGTTGGGGAGGACATGGTGGTGATGTCAGTGTGTGGAGGCACTGGGGGGAGATGGTATTCCCATGGATGGAGGAGGGCTATTCATGAAGGCATGTAGATTACACCAGAACAGCCTAGCGAAGTTCCCTATAGCAGCTAGCAGCAGCAGCAGTCAGCAGATGCTCTCTTTCCAACGCCTCCTTATCGCAGAATGGTAAGGCGTCCTGTACTGATAGGTTATAGGGTGGTTGTGGAGGTGGGGGGTGCTCATTGGCTGGATTATGTCTGCTGTCAAAGTTTCTGCAATGTTAAAAGATAGGGGGCGAACCAAACTCGCCATATGTTCCCGAACATGGGCGAATGCGACAGTTCGGGCCATCACTACTGAGCAGATTCAATTAAATTTATTCCTGTACAGAGTAATATTTCTTTTACTTTTGGTAATTATGATTGATGAATACAAATACTATGTTTTAAGAAGGTTGTGTTGTGTAAAAACTGTGCCACACACTGATTGTTTGGAGAGCTTTTTAACTTGTTTAGTCTCACCACAATCTTTATCATTATACTACAAAAAACATTGTGATACTCAATAGCTGCTTATGTGTTTGACTTTGGAAATAGTAAGCTTCTTGTGGTGAATGGTTCCTGTACATCTGGTAATAAATATGAGACTACCTTTTCATAGCGTATATTATTGTATAGACCTCTTCTTGTTTTATATCAATGTGAATACCATATCTCCAGTATGCACCGAAGTAAGATCCTTCATCTTCATCAGTCAAATTCTTAATGGTAAGTGTATAGTCATCTGACTTCCACACAGCCAGAAACCTGTCCTGGGGGACTCCAGAGTTATAATAAATTCTGGAACTTACTTGTTCCATGAAGAGAATATTATTTAATTCTCCATTTTCCTTCTGTACGTACCAATGAACATATCTGTCTCTCTGGACATGGCATGTGATGTGAGCTGATGACTGTCCATCTCCAGCCATAGTGAGAGATAGCTGACTGTGTTCTATACTCACTGGCAAGGCTGTACAAAATGAAAAAGAGTGTTTAATACAAGGCAGGAAGGATTTCAATTACTAACACTAATGGTCTTTCAGGTGAATTTATGATACAAATAGAAGTATAATAAAAACATAAGTATTTTACAGACATACCTAATGGTATGGAATAAAAAGTTATAATGCACAAATACAGCATTGCTTTACTTGATTGGAAAGATGACTGCTACAAAAGAGAATTAATATTCTGAGTTATATAATAAGCAGTAGTGTGACGCTACTTCCTGTTTTACCCATTAATTATCATAAACAGTTTCAGGGCAAGTCCCCAGATGAGGAGAGGATACCACAAAATGCTAAGTCAATTCAGATGTTTGTAAAAAAAAACTATTTTCTATATAGAGTAATTATGCCTCTTAACACAATGCACTGTTCAGCGACAACATTAGTTTCTATCTTTTGAATGCGTTTGTACAAGTAAGTTTCAAATAGGTGACGTGTAATGATACAGGAGACGGCTGGGGTTGGTTTAAAACTTTTTTTTGAACACACTGAGACCCAGTGGGGTCTCAACTTCCAGCAAAACGTGGCATTAAAGTCCAGCTTTAGGCAACTAACAGTCCAACAGAGTAACAGTTCTATCTCTAGTCCAGATAGTGAACCGGTCGGCACAGCCGTATTTTGTGACGGAACCTCAATTCAGCGGGGACCACAGCAGCATGATCGACCCATAGGGCGGGTAGGGCATGGTAGACAGTCCTGCAGTAGGGCACGCTCCACAAGCACAGAGGCCGGCGGTCCGCAGATAAGCAAGTGCGGCCCAGCAACAAGTGGGTGGGTACCACCCCAAGTGGTAGTGCCGGCCCACGTACTATTTTGCTCCCTGGCTTTACGTACCCCGGTGCTGGCACCTGGAAGGTAGGTCTGGCAGAGGAGAGTGGCACAGTTCAACCCTGTCTTACTTCCTCGATCCTCCGAGTGAGCCCTGCCTCTTCCAGGTGGCTCTCTTTTATCTCTTCCAAGGGCCCATGGGCATGCTGGGACACGGTCTTAAAAGGACGTTCACCCTGCACACACCCCTGCACCCCACTACAGACATTCTCTGCAGTTATGTGTTATTCAGCAATAATATGTTATTGGGGTTTCAGAATTCATAATGAGCCAGTCAAGACTCTACATAAGAGAAAGGTTAGTATTCAAAGTCTAGCCAGACCCACATTATTAGAGCAATATGTAAATAAAAAATAAAAGTTACCTGTGTGGAGATATCTCTATAGTTCTCTCCTCACCCCTCTGTGGATCATCTCCTCATCGCCGTGGCAGACTATCGACATCTTCAGCAGATATTCACGTTGATTTTTTTTCCTGCTTTCAATTTGTGTCCATTGAAACACATTGTATCTGATGTTATTGCCTTAACTTATGCAAGCCTGGAAGCTAACACTGAATCTAAAATGGCGGCTCCCACAGACGTCAGCAGGATAGCTAAATATACTGGTATATATTTAAGTTTTTTTTTAGCAACTTTGAGCTATTGGGACAGTTTATAGGTAAGTACAAATATAATAAATTTATTTAAGTGTTTTTTTTTAGTTTATTTTTTATTTTATAATAATTTTTTATTAATATTATTTATATTAATATTATTTATATTAATATTATGTCCGTAATTCTTAGATTGGTCTATTACTTCGGTCTAGTACAGGTATGTTTATTCAGCTCTGTAGGATTTCCAACATGAGTTGAGGACACAGAGCCTGTCTGCAGCTGAAGCTGTCTCAGAAGCTGTGAGTGGAGAGGGGGGTGCTAGCATCTCCTCCCTCTTCTTTTGTGCTAGGCTGCCACCTTGCAGCCTCTTCTCACGGCTGGGTCCCAAGATGCTGTCCACCGTGTCCCCCTAGCTAGGGACCCGACCGACAGTGCTGGCAAACAAAGGGTGCCTGGCCGATTGTGACCCAATGTTTCGGCTGATTGACTGCACGTGATGACGTCATCACGCACGGTCGATCAACCAAAATATCGGGTCACAATCTAAATATGTATGGGGGGCTTTACTGACCACTATCTGCATCAACCCTTTACTTTCACCTCAATTAGTCAAGTGTTAAAATATTTATGTCCTTGTAACTTTATAAGTGTGAGTCTCAAAACCAGAATTGTATTAAGTCTGAAGAAGGGATCTGAGACCTCCCAAAAGATTGCTTTTGCAATGACTACACTTAGCAAATAAAGGGTATCACTTAAACGCCAAACTTTTTGTATTCATCAATTGCTAAAAGCTCCCATACACGGGTCGATTTTTGACCGATATATTGTAACACAGTGACCCCAATATCAGCACCCCACACTGGAATCTCTTTAATTGCATGGAACTTTCATGTTCCTCTGCTGGTATTTTTTTAATTCTGTTCTGGGGCTGGTTTCACTGGGAATTTGCAAGAGCTGCTCTGAAAAGGAGAGGTTTATGTTTTGTGTAGAAGCCAGGAGGCTGTAGACCTACATTGTGGTATTTTCTATTGTTTTTCCTAAAGACTTTGGTTTTGGAGTTGCCTCATTGGGAGCACCGTTTGCAGCTGAACCCCCACTATATATATATATATATATATATATATATATATATATATATATATAACATCTTTTTCATAATGTACTTGTTGGAATGAATGTAAGAATAAAAAAACACAACAATGTTGTGGATAGTCAAAAAGATGACTGATGAGCAGATTAGATTCGGCTTTCAGTTATGGTACCATATCCTGCTTTATGATGTTACTCATCAGTTACTGGAAACAGCTTTGAGTTTAGTGTCAATATAGGTGGGGATAACACAAATAAGCCAATATTTTTTATATACACTGTAAGATATCCAGGTGGTCCCCAGTTTATGTATTGTAGAGTTCTTTTTAATTTGAATGCGGCTTTTTAATTAAGTGTAAGTGGTTGTGGAGTTGTATATCTGTAACTTTCCCACACCTGTGTAAATGCTGGTAACTGCCCTTCTTGTGCACAATATTAATCTCCTTGTAAATTATTGCAACCACATGTCTTGGTTGGTTTCTCTACATACCGGCTTGGCTTCTCTGTAAGAGGGCAGATGAGTTGGTGAAAATGTCAAACTATGCAGATAATGCCTAAGTTGGACAAAGATTTCCCCTTCGAGACGGAGGAGAAAATTATCGACCCTGACGGTCGTTATCTGTTTCATAGGGGTAAAATCCGAGACGTGCCTGTCACCCTGGCCACGGTGTACTTCCCTAACAAGGGGCACGCCCCCTTATGCGTAAGGTCACTACCGCCCTGTTAGATTTTGCTAAGGGGATCCTGGTATTGGGTGGTGATTTTAATCTCACCATGAATCCAATCCAAGACAACTCAAATAAACGCTCCTCCATACCATGCCGAACACTGAAATTTGTCAAACAAAAACTAGTTGACTTGAACCTGTTTGACACTTGGCAGACTCTCAACCCAGATGGTAGAGATTATTCTTTTTATTCTCCAATGCATTCTAAATATTCCAGACTATATTTTTATAACCCAAAAAGACCTCCCGCGCCTCGCGGAGGCCAAAATAGGTAACATGACGATATCTGATCATGCACCTATCGTATCTAGATAGAGCCCCATTTCACTGGAAACTCAATCCTAACCTTTTGGCGGACAAATGCAGAGTTCAAGATATCGCATCGGCTCTGGAAGACTATTTCAAGCTGAATGCGATAGAGGAAACTCACCCGACTATGGTCTGGGAAGCTCATAAATTTTCCATTAGGGGTAAATTAATCTCACTTGCATCTGCGTTACGTAAGGAGCATAACAGACATATAGCGGACCTATCACAACGCATTGACAATCTCGAATTGCAGCATAAAGCATCCCTGTGTAAGGGTTCTGCAAGATCTGGTAGATGCACGCAACGAACTGTTGACAGCAATTAACTACAAGATTCGGAGAGCCCATACTTTAAGAACTGGCACTTATTATGAGGAAGGTAATAAATGTAGTAAGCTCTCCGCCAGAGCTACGAAGCTCAGAAAGGCTAGATCCTGTAAGATCAAAAATCGTAACGGTGAATTGGTCTTCTCCTCACCGGATATCGCACAATGCTTTTTTATTTTTTATTATGTTTCTCTTTATAACTTGAATTCAGAGGCACAGGTTCCTACCACCTCTAGAAACCAGAGACTGAAGGACTACATTGCCCAGTCTGGTATGCCACAGTTGCCTGAGTCAGCTCTTCAGACTATGCAGACCCCCATTTCTGACACGGAATTCTCAGATGCCCTTAAGAGTATGAAGCCGGGTAAGTGCCCAGGGCTAGATGGCTTCACTACCCAATACTATAAAACATTCCAGACTATCATTCAACCACATTTCCTAGCAGCTTTTAACTCGTTGTCTAAGGAGAGGAGTCTCCCGCCTCAATCTCTGTCCGCGGACATTTCAGTCATCCCAAAACCTGATAAAGACCTATCACTCTGTGCCAGTTATAGGCCGATATCCTTATTAAATGTGGATCTTAAACTTTTTGCGAAGATTATCTCCTCCAGATTGCTGCCTTATTTGCTGAATCTGATCTCCCCGGCTCAGGTGGGCTTTGTTCCTGGAAGGGAAGCCCGTGACAACACCACATTAGCATTGAACATAATCATGGAGGCTAAATCTTCAGGTAGGGAGTTGATGCTTTTATTCACGGATGCGGAAAAAGCTTTCGATCGATTGGCCTGGGATTATATGATAGAAGTATTATCTTACTTAGGTCTCCCAGATCGCATGATGGATTGGATACGAGCCATTTACTCTTCTCCCTCAGCCAGAGTTAGGGTTAATGGGCTTTTTATGACCCGTTCGATATAACGAATGGGACCAGACAGGGCTGTCCCATGTCCCCAACAATCTTTATTTTATCCTTAGAACCACTGGTGCGCTTGATTCTGAAAAATAGGCTAGTTCAGGGACTAATGGTAAAAGGGAAAGAGCATAAGGTGGCGGCCTTTGCCGATGATTTATTGTTTTTCTTAACTGACCCGCTCCACTCCCTGACTGAGCTATTTAATCTAATGGAGGAGTTTCAAGAGATTTCAAACTTCAAGATAAACATGTCCCAATCTGTGGCGATGAGTATATCTCTGCATCAGAAGGAGGTCTCGTATCTCACGGACCGCCTCCCCTTTACTTGGCATGCTTCCCACCTCAAATATTTGGGGGTCCTTTTGCCTAGGGATCTCTCACAATAGTATAAGCTGAATTTCCGCCCGCTTCTAGACAACATTCAAACTGACTTACACTCGTGGAGACTGTTGACGTTTTCATGGCTAGGCAGAGTGGCTTTGATTAAAATGATGATCTTGCCGCGCATATTGTATTTGATGCAGACAATCCCGATTTTCCTGGACAAGACTTTTTTTTCTACAGTAGACAGAATGCTCTCTAGATTTATTTGGGGTGGCAAGAAACCGAGAATCAGTTGGTTCATGCTCAAATTGCCTAGACATAAAGGGGGCCTTGGAGTTCCTGATATTTTACGATATTACCAAGCAGTCCACTTACACAGAGTAAAGGATTGGTGCACGCATTATGACACACACCCGTGGGTTCACCTAGAGTCCGCCATCTCTCACATCCCACTGCGATGTCTGGTATGGCAGGGTAAAGATGCAATCCCTAAGTCGATGTGGGTCCACCCCCTTGTTGGTCCGACCCTACGCATTCTACATGCCCTCTGCTCTTGCCTGGCTCTCACCACCTTCCCTGGCCCTCTCACACCGGTTTGTGGAAATCCCAACTTCCCCCAGGTAATTTATGGGAATTTCAAAGAATCTGGAAGACACCTTTCCAACTTAGACTAAGCGATGTACTTGACGGGCAAGTGTTAGCCTTAAAATCTGTGTTAGAAGATAGAGCCCTCGCGGACTCTATCCCTTGGTGGTCTTATCTTCAACTGAGGCACTGGCTAACACACCACCCTCATCTGGATTTCCTGACCAGACCTCACACGACATTTCTACCAGCTCCTAGAGCCGGACTCGCACCCTAGGGTTCAAGCTCTGCAAACTCGTTGGGCGGGTGACCTAGAGATTACTGTACCCAAGGGTATGTGGGAGGACATATGGGTGGCGGCTCATAAAAGTTCTTTTAGCTCCAGACAACAAGAGACTAATTATAAGTTTTTGTCATTCTGGGACCGTACACCGGTAGTGCTCCACAGCATGAAGCATACCTTTCCTGACATGTGCTGGAGATGTAATTCCTCAGTGGGTTCGCTCCTGCATATTCTTTGGTCATGTTCTGAGATTGTAAAATTTTGGTATGAGATACACAAGTGGATGTCCCACATTTTACGCAGGGACCTCCCTTTTTCGCCTGCATACTTTCTAATGCACCACCAACGACACGTTTCTCACCCAAAGCCGAAATCTTTGGAATGTCACATGGTAAATGCAGCCAGGACCTTAGTTCCCAGACATTGGGCTTCTTCCACTGTTCCCACGATTTGTGTGTGAAATGGAAGAAATATTATACAGTATACAAGACAGACTGAAACAGTTTAGTGTTATTTGGGCTAGATGGCACTTTTTTTGTGTCCTCAGATGAATACAAGGTCTTCGCATCTATCCAACCATGAGAATGTATAAATTTTTCGACATATTCATCCCCTTTCTTTTTTTTGCTCCCCACGTATTTACACTAAGGTCCTCCCTGGTGCTTAACAATATGTAGAACTTCTCTGCACCCTGTAGAGTTCTCATTTGATATGTACTTTTTGGTTCAAGCTAACCATTGCAATGTTTTGATTGTATTTTGATGCCTGTCTTCACTACAGTTGCTAATATATGTTTTATGTATATGCATACCAAGCTATTGTTAGAAGATGTATTCTCATACTCCCCCCACCCTACCTATCCCACCCCCACTCCGTTACTACCCGTTAAGGTGTTTCCTGACTTATTTGGCTTTCTTTTCACGTATATTCTTTTATTTTTTCTTTGTATGTACTCAACATGCTCTGTATGTGTTATATTATTTTTTCTCAATAAACTTGATTGGAATAAAAAAAAAAAGTTGGACACTACTCCAGAAGTCTATGTTTAATGGATCTAAATTTTTTATGTATTTATTATGCATGTGGAGATACCCTCACTTATCCCTATGATTAAGCCCTGGACATGAACCCTGGGTAAAGGCGTCAGGGTGGAGTGTGGAGCTGATATTATGTAATTCGATGTTTTGTATTTTCCCTGGGGCTGTTTTGAAATAAAGTTTTAACAATTTTAAGAAGACCAAAAAGTGCGGATTCCATAACCAAAAAACGGAGATTGTGGCTACAAATTAATTCATTGCCTGATTTACAACTGTGTAGTAAAGAGAGGTGAAGTGCAGATAGTTAAAATTAATTGTTTCATCTTAACTGAAGTACATAGCCTGAAGAGGTGATCCTGAGTTCACTTCAAGCATAGTTCATTTAGTTCACAGGCTACAATACAAATCTGCATTTTGAGACACATTTGTACACAAATTTCAGTCATAATTATTTTAACTATAAGCAAGTAGAGGTGGTTCAGGCAACATTTTCTTAAGTTCCTTTTGTCCTTGTGAAGCATTGGTTGTAGTTCTTTTATAATGCTCCGTATGCACATCTCTACATGGCTAAAATTGAGGAGGAGTTAAGAGCAACATACCCCATAAAACCCATGGCCACAACTTGTGGGTCTGCTCAGAGAACTAAGTCAACCACCTGCGAACATGCACGGCGATTGATAATGGGAATCAAATAAAAAATCGATGGTGTATGGCTAGCTTAAGCCTTCAATTTCACCTCTATTAGGCAAGTGTCAAGAAAAAAACTATTGTTGTTTGTCTCATCACTCCAAATGACTTTATACTTTGTGGCATTTTTGTAGTAATGGCTTTTTCTGGAAACTCGAGTCCTGTATTTCACCTGAAGTTATTGGGTTTTCCTTTTTTGGCAGTTTCTGGCAAAAATTTTAGTTGGTTAAGGTTAAGTTTCAACAGAACCCCTAATTTACCACTTCTTAATTCTTTGAACACTACTGATTGGCATTCTCGATTACTTTGATATTTTCCTTTATCCATTTCTGCTTTATAAAGACCAACTAACTTTGCCCGCAGATCCTTTGACAATTCTTTTGCTTTACCCATGACTTAAGTGCCCCATACACCTTTAGATCACTCCATACCTTTTCCTTTAGATCTACCAACAACTATGTAGTATAGTAACCTCCCTGATAGAATACATAGTGATTGGAAGGTTTAGAAAGGTCCTTATATTACATGGTTTTGATAGAAGAAAATTTGATTGTACAGAAATTATATGGTAAGATTGTAAGGTGTATGGGGGGCTTAAGAATCCAAATTAATCTTCAGTGCAGCACTGGATGAAAGATGCAAGTGTCTGTCAGGAGTGCAGAGTCCAGGGATTGTAAACCTTTTATCAGTGTCATTTGGGTAGTTTGTTGTGTAATTATAATATATAAAACACAGTTGTTTGACAATAAATGTCTCCTATACCACTTCAAATAGTCCAAGCTGTTCTAAAGCATCCTAATTACCCTGATTAATTGGGAACAGCTGTTTTAATCAACTCAACAGGTGAAAAAACAGCATCTCTCTGCATCTGGTTTGTAGACAGTCATGGCTGAGACAAAGGAGCTCAGTGAGGACCTGAGGCAGCACATTGTGGCTGCTCATAAGTCAGGAAATGGCTACAAGGCTATATCCAAATATTTTCAGTGCTACAGTGCAAAGTATTATTAAAAAATACAAGGTGTTCCGCACTGTGGGAAATCTCATAGGATGCTGTCAGAAGCCACCAGTGACACCTGTGCTGGCCTGGAGGATAGTGAGAGAGGTGAAAAAGAATCCAAGGATCACCCCCAAGGATATCCTGGTCAATCTGGGCTCTGCTGGTGACAATGTCTCAAAACAGACAATCCAACAGACGCTGCACATTGCTTCATTCAACGGATGCAGACCAAGGAGGACGCCACTTCTCTTGATAAGGCACAAAAAACTTGCTTGGCCTTTGTAAATCCTTATCTGGACAAAGAAGAAGACTTCTGATCTTCTGTGTTATGGTCAGATGAAACTAATTTTCATTGGGGGTGTTTTTCAGCCAGTGGACCAGGAAAGCTAATCACAGTAAACGGCGCCATGAAAAAGAGCAATACATGAGGATTTTCAACAACAACATCAGGCAGTCTGCAGAGAAACTTGGCCTTGGGCACCAGTGGACATTTCAGCATGACAATGACCCAAAACACACAGCAAAAGTGGTGAAGAAATGGTAAGCAGACAACAACATTAACGTTTTTGTGTCCTGACTTGAATCCAATTGAGAATCTGTGGAGGGAGCTAAAAATCAGGGTGATGACAAGAAGAGCCATCAAACCGAAAGATTTGGAGCTCATTGCTAAAGATGAATGGGGAAAATACCTGTGGAGACATGCAAAAAGCTGGTCTGCAATTATAGAAAGTGTGTGATTGCTGTAATAGCCAATAAAGGCTTTTCTATTGATTATTGAGAAGAGTATAAATAATTTTGGACATGACACTTTTTGTAAATAAAAGCTAAGCAATGTTTTTTGCCACAAAAAAGCCTCTTGTAAATCGCTCCAGCTCTGTGTGTATGTGAGCTCTAACATACACAGGCAGATGGAAAAGCTGCCCACTGACATAAAAAGTGCAGTACAGAAGTACTTCTCTCCAACTCAGTTTTTGCTAGGCTGGGCGAAACAACCACCTGCAGCTGATTTTAAGGGGAGAGGGCGCGTCTTATAGTGCAAAATATAGCTGAAGTTATTTTATTGCTATACAGAATCATAAATGATTATTGAAATATAGTAAGAAAGCTTAAATTAGGACATGATTACAGAAAAAAAACATAAGAAGTAGTGAAGATTAAAAAGTACAACAAAACAAATCAAACACAACATGTGTAAAATTCAAAATATATATTGCTGGTTATTGTTTGTTGGAATTTGTAAAGTTTCCAGATAACATAAAGGTGTATGACTAGGAGGGGCTATTATGGGGAGGAGGCCACAATATTAATGGAAACTCTATATTAATGTTACATGAAATATGATAAGATGGATAAGTTGCCTATTGTGTGCTTTATTTTTATTTTTTTTTAAGTATAGAATGTATAATATAGAAGTTCATACTATAGTGTAATATACTATATGATTCTATTTAGGGATAGAATAATATAGGTGCACAGTATACAATATATGAGGCATAGGATATAATAATAACAACACAGAATAAATACAATCATCAGGCCGTGTCCTAGCACTGTCAATCAAAAGTATAAATACACATGCATACACCACTACACAGATTATAATACTCTGTATGTGTAATGACACCAACGAGTACCTAAAATTGATCATTTGGATGTTGAGAAGTCCCCAAATAATATCGAGGTGCGGGACTGAGTGGCTAGTTTGGGGAAGTGTATATCACAAAAAAGGAACATATATATATATATATATTGTTTTAACCTCCATGGGTTGATAAATTTAAATTCTAATGATAATATTTATGCGATTTTGTTATAAGAACAAAGTATTTAATAGGAATATTTTATTCATTCAGATCCAGGATGTCCTATTCTAGTATTCCCTTTGTTTTCTCGAGCAGTGTTTTTTTATATCTATATGGTGCTGAAATATTTTTTCCACACAGTTCATAGAATCCTTAATCAGTAAGGGTAAATTTACACTGTCGTTTGCAAGGTAGTTTTCTGGTCTTTTAAGCGACCAGAAAACGACCTTGCTGTAAGTCAATTAGGTTGTTTAAAGTAAAGAAAATGTACTGTCGTTAATCAAGTAGTAGGTTTGTTTTTTAATGCCTTCTGTCGTGTTCAGAGGGTTGTTTGGTCATTAAACAACCTCATCGAAACGGTTATGCTCTGAAATCGACTGCAGCACTTTGCAAAGCTTTTTTCACGCATTTTCCAGTCTTTAAAAAAACGACCTGGGAGTGGCTATCCAACCTTTCCAGGCACATTTGTAACTCCTCCTGTTTAAAGCTCACCCCCCCTGGTCATTTTTCAGACTTTAATGCAAAGACATTTCTACACAATGTACTCTAGTTTTAAAGTGTCATTAATGCTTTCTGTAACCGGAAGGCGTCTGGGAAGTTTTAAACGTGTTGTTAAAATAATGACAATGTAAATTTACCCTAAGAGGTCACTAGATAGGTCATTCTAATGTTGATAAAGAAGCAGAGGAACTAGTGGCTACACTGGCCTAGTGCGAGTAGTATGATTTGCACCAGGTGACACCATTTTAGTTATGAGAAAAGGGGTGGCGCTAAACTTTTTAACCAGATCCCCTTTTTTTTAAACAAGGGCTAAAGGACTTGTGAATAAGAAACACGACTTCAATCTTCCTTACGAAGACTCCGGTCCCCATCCATAGTATCAGGATCGGCCTGTAAAACTATTGCCAGATGGATCACCGTGCGATCCATCTGACGGGGCTTTTTGTGCCACAACTGTGGCCGGGAAGCGCGTCTATGGCCGGGTAAAGAAGCTGATTGTAGAAATGGCAGAGCAGAAATACAATTTAGTGTGAGGATATCTGCAGTATAAAAGCCAGCGCAGACACAACTAATAGGACTTCTCGTTCCATTATTACATTTGTCTTTCATTGGATGAGAAGGTAGCATTAAGGTAGACATCTGAAGCCTCTGATCCATTTTAGGAAAAGCACCTTATAGCTACAGAGCAGCAACATATATATATATATAAATTTTTGTGGAAATCTGGAGATATGTTTTTCCATTAGCCTTTTTTTAAGTTCAATTTCCTTCTGATATCCAGTGAAGAGCATCTGGCTGACTATCTACCTTTGAAGTTTTTAATTTAATGGAAAATGTGTGTTTGTGGTTGAAGCAAATAGCTATGTGCAGATAAATTAACGTTATCATCAGGGTGCTGTTTCCTGTTTTTGATAAATATCAACTTGCTCATGTCTAGCTTTATGGTTAAAGAGCATTAGCAGCAGAATGTTGTGGTCAAACTGTCTTTCAAATTGACATTTCAAATGAAAACTGTTGAATTACAGCACATGGATTGTCAGCCTTATGTTCTAGGGACTTTTTTCTTCAATAAAAAATTATATCATCTTTGCCATCTATGTTTTATATGGATATGCTGTATTTATACGCTTTTGCAGTGTTTTATAGTGTACTGGTTCACATAAAAATGGTATTGTTTAAAATACATCATTCTAAAAACAAATGATTAATGTAAGGCAGTGGTGGGCAACTGAGTTGCTATGGAGGGCGACAAGTGCGGCCCTCAGCAGCACATAACATTTTCATCTATACTGACTTGTATAAGCAGTTTTTAATAGAAAAAATTACAGTAGGCAGAGCAAGAAGACATTATTTTTCATTTTTAAATAACAAAACTTGTTCCATAGTATCTAGCTTCCCAATTGTAGTATGTGTGCCACATCCCAAATTCATAGCACCACACATTATACTGACTATAGCTGTTCACATAACTTGTAGATGGTCACACATAACACACTCACTACACGGTCTCATAGCACACAGCATATCTATACTCAGTTCATGTACATTTCTTTTTGTATTACAATTGTTTAGCACACACGCACAGATTGCTTTCTCATATTTTAGTTACATTGGACCCCTATGTGCTGATGGATTCCATCATTGCCATCTGGGGGATAGACCAACCCTGTCTATGTTTCATCTCCATCCGCAGGTGGCTGGTGCTTGGCATCATGCACTCACCAGAGTCCCCTGTTATTCCGTGACCCGTGCCTCCCCGAATGGCGCGGTGGGCGGGTGGTTGACTATTCTGGCCCCCTGGTTCTCATCTTACTGTGGATGGGCTCCCAGTCCCCTCCAACATACTTACATCACACCTAAAGGCTGTGAGTATATATGCACAAACACTCTACATAATGTTTACTATGACGATGTATAAATGACTAAGATGACTCTGTTTGATATTTGTTAGCAATGGGAAACATTCAATTCTCCTGAAGAAGCCAATCGGCGAAATGCATCGAGAAAATTTATTCCCAATCTTGCACAATTTTGATTGCTCTGTATATGTAGAACCTCAGTGTGTGAGATACATGTTTGTAACATTTATCTTATTTATACATTATGTTTATCTATTAAATTGATGACATTGCAACATTTCTGTTATTAATAACATTACCGAATTACTCAACACTGCCTAAATAAATGGTGTACCATTATACGTATGACTACTATGTATCTAGTTTTCATTTGGGGTACAGAGGGGGTTGATGCATAGAGCATCTGTCTTCCTCACACCCCCAAACAATTTTCTTTCAAATAACAAAACTTGTTCAAGTATTAGGGAACACTGTAGTACGTTAATGCACATTTTGAGTCATATATATCATCAAAGGTTATGTGCCACATAGCTATTATCAAAGCCTTTGAGGATACCTATGGGGCATGTAACCTTGGATTCAAAGGTTATGTGCCCCTATTCTGTTCCTCTCCTCCTATTCCTGCTGTAAGAAGATCCAGTGAAAAGATTAACAGTTAGGTTTCGAGGGCAGCAAGTGGAGCTGAGAAATGGCCAAATGGCCAAAGTTGGGCACCTGGCATAAGAGGATTCTGGACCCTTTGAAGCCACAGCACCTGAATAATTTCAAGTGCAATCTATGTGCTGCCATTTTATAATTGTTCAGTAATTAGTTCTGTGCTTGGTGCTTTGAATATATAATATATTTTTAGGAAGCACTTTATTTATAGAGTTAACGTGGCATAGGGTATGTCTGTGGATTATCCTCCATGATTTGTGGCCATGCAGATATTGTAATGCAGATATTTTAGGTAAAGAAAATGAATAGACTATAATGTTTTTTTATATTCTTGACAAAAGTAATGTTTTAAAAGAAGACATCCTCAAACTATACATCTGCTTACACTGTGCATGGTTCACTCTCAAAAGTCAGGGTTTCAGATTAGTTGCAATGTCCGCTGGTCATTGATCTTCTGCTACTAAGGGTTTTGGCCATGGCTTAAATAGAGTGCAAATAATGACTGCCCAATCAGCAAAGTCTACATATATGTCTATTTAAATATATAATGTGTGTGTGTGTGTGTGTGTTTTCTTGTTTGATATAGAATAGAATGATTTAGTAATTAGAATTTCAAAGTCTTATTGAAGATAATCTTTATTTGAATAGGTTTGTAGAACAGGTATATAATCAAATTCTAAAACACAATTAGCAAGAACCAAAGCACAAAAAGCAAAAACATAATAGTGAATAATCTAATATGATAAGGTTAATACAAATCACACATATAACATTTATATTTATGTTAAAGACCACCGTCACCAAGCTTGCTGACCATGCAAAGCTATTCTGAACCAATGTGTCACTAGAACCACACCCATGTCCAACAATATACTCCAACTGCATGCTTATATCTTAAGCTTCCCATACACATTTAGATTGTGACCCGATTTTGGCCCTTTAAGCTTTAAGCTAGCCATAGACGTTCCGATTCCATGTCCGATCGATCACCCATCCGATCGATTCCGGCGATCTCAGCGGGAATCGGAGCTCCGATCAATTGGCCAATTAAGAGTATCCGATCGCTGCATACCACCTTGTCCCACGGATTCCTGGACGATTCGGTGTCCGATCGCTTACTCCACAAATGGCAACTCCCCCTGATGTGTGCAGAATCGGATCAGAAAGACCAACATGTTGGTTCTCTGTCCGATCCGATTCTGGGCCCCTGATCAATCGGACGCGCACGGAATCGATCGTACCGGAATCAGATGGGAATCTGACCCGTGTATGGGGGCCTTTAGATTTCCACCCAATTTTTCAGCCAATTGACTGCCTTGAGTGTGAGTGGAAATCTAAGCATGTATGGGGAGCTTAAGTATTTACATTCTAATATTGTAAAAGCTTCTGCAGCAGCTACTTCTATCTGGCATTTGTTAAATATAATAATGTTCTGACAGACTGAAAGGTTATGGACATACTTTTGAATGACTATGATGTAAAGATTAATGTTTGAACAATGTTGATACTATTGGGGTGATGTACCGGTGAAGAAAATAGTGAGCTCTTAGCTAAAAGTGAATCATAGTGACTAAAAGAAAATTGGGGTAACTTCATTAACTTCATTAAGTCATGGTAAATAAATATAATAATATTCAGAGAATTAATTTCCTTAAACTAACTAAACATTGATTTTTGTAATTCTTCAGAAAAATTGCTTTTGAAATTCCGAACTATGGTAGATTGTCTCTACTCTAACAACCATAATACAATCATATTTATCATACACTAATGATATCATATGACAAGATCAAAATAATGTAAATATAAAAATGAACCTAGATCGTACAAGGAATCTAGTGAGCTGATACCTAAAGTCTGGTTCTACATACAGTGGAGGAAATAATTATTTGACCCCTCACTGATTGTGTAAGTTTTCCAATGACAAAGAAATGAAAAGTCTCAGAACAGTATCATTTCAATGGTAG
>CM070036.1:99109178-99122191 GCA_036250615.1 Ptychadena robeensis
GACAACATGCATAAAGAGGATGATGTGGTCAAAATACTCATAATTCTGCACTCCCTGTATTTTGGTAAGGAAGCAATGCGTGTATTTAGTAATCCCAATGTACTGGACAGTGTGGTGGGGCAATATATTTGAGACTAATCTATCAAAGATTCTGCACATCTGAACATGAACTTGCCAGTTAACCTTTGTGATGTCTTGATGTCTTTGTGATGAAGCTAATAGGCAGATATTTGTTCCTCCCCCAGACCCCCACCCCCAAACAATGCAGACAGTTGGGCAATGCCCAATTATAGCTGGAAGAAAGTTCTTTTACCTCCCTAGCGCTCTGCTGAGGTCCAGATTTCTGTACCAAAAGTGCACCATAGATTTTTTTTTATGTTGTAGGCCTGTAACTTCCCAAAATATGTCCGTACAAGGGTCTTGTAGACATCCTGAATACAATAATGTTTGAAAAACACAATTTTATTTAAAAAATTACATTTAAAAAATAAATAAATAGTATAATTTGAATGATAAATTGTCTAAAAAACTTCTTTTGGATGAAAGATTTCAAAACAGTATGTATTTATATTTATATTTTGTTTATAATAAAAATTTTCTTCAATTGGAAATGTGTTATGTGTTTTTTTTTGAATTGTATTGGCTACAGGTATCTCTTCTGAATGAATTTCACCTGGCTGTAAATGTGGTCCTTTAATGGCTTATGGGATTTTTTTTTAGGAAGCATGAGGGTAAGATGATCACCATATTTTGTACTAATTTTAATACTAATCAAAATGTTGTTTATAAAACTTTGCAAGTTATGCAAGATAAGCATTCTACAATTGCTGTACATAACATAAGTATGTTATGTTATGTTATGTTATGATAGGTTCCCAAACAGTATTGGGAAACCTTGTATTTGGTGGCACCCTTTTTCTAGCAATAACACACAGACACCATAAATTTTCAGATGCAATTTTGGATGTTCAGAATGGTTGTTTAACCTTCTTAACGTTATTGCCCTACAATGTAATCCGCCATGACTCTCTGCTCTCCCTCCACCCCCCTACACAGCCTAAAAAAAATTATACAGCTTCCATAACATTTTGCTCAATGACACCACATCTTTGGGACATTATCGAAGCTGACCCAGCACTAAATATCGCCAAAATAAAAAGTCTCTGGTGCCCTAGATGTTCCCATTTGCACTTAACCCTCTCTAACCTGGTGTGATAAAATCACACCAGGGAAGAAAGGGTTACTGCAAATGGGCACATCTGGGGCATCAGGGACTTTATTCTGGCGAAATTTAGTACATAGGGGGAGTTTAAAAAGCAGTTTTCTACATAGAAAACTGCTTTCATGCTATTTACTGTACAAATCTCCCGCCTCCTCCCCGAGTGACGTCATCACGTCACTCGGAGGGGGGGGGGGGGGAGACACGAGCAGCCGAAGAGGAATGTCGCATGGGGACACAGGACAGCGTGAGTATGCGCTCTCCCAGAGCCCCGACTTGTACTGGACGGCAGCACCTCATCCAGTGCGATAGAAGCAGTTGGAGCGCTGGACGAGGCCCTAACGCTAGGGCGGTTAATAAATAAATAAAACACACTGACCAACTTATGGACAGACAATCTGGCACTAATAACTAACCTATGAGCACCTATTTACATATGGAAGGATAGAAGAATTTGTGTCACATTACTACAATGCAAAATTTTAATGTAAATATACAACTCAATCAAAATATCAAAATAACATCAACTCACCCAAAATAACATCAAATTACTCAGCTATTACTGATGTGAGTCTGTTGCTGTGAATATATAACAGGACTCCTCCCATGTGTAATAGCTGGGTGAATTGAGGCTATTTAGAAAGCAGGAGTCGCTTATTTACATTAACATTCTGCATTGCAAAAACAAATTATGTGACACAAATGAATCCCTCCTCCCATATGTAAATATCTGCTCATGGGTAAGGTATTTAGGCCACAATGTAAAATATGTCTCGTGAAATTGATCAGAGGGTTTAGAGCATAGGTTCTGCTAGTGTATAGACACATGTTAAAGTTTCAGCTCTGCACACTTTGCTTAAACCAAGACTTCACTCCAAGCACTGGCCTTTTGGCTTGGCTAGGAAAAGTAGAAAAAAGTCTTACCTACCCCTCTACCTACCTTTCCTACTTACCTTACCTGATACTGGCTGCTGGGCTTGGCCGGACAGAGTGGAAAAATTCATTGCTTCCTGGCTCTTGTCTTTTGACTTGGCTGGAGGAATATAGTGTGAATACAGCATGGTCTAACCCTGCTTACTATGCTTGAACATTTTGTATATTTACTTTGTATGTATTTCATCCTCAAGTGTTTAAAAGCCATATTTGTATGAATATCTGTATCAATAAGAATATTGGGAACATATGAGTATTTAGCATAGACAAATAATAATATATGAAAATATAATATAATATAATCTTCATTCACAAAATAATAACAAAGGTACTTATAATATCAATACATCTGCATAAAATTGTATGTATACACATTGCAGGCATTCCTCATTTTTGTAAGTTCAGAAAAACTGGGAGGAATATATTTACACCTTTTTTTTTTTTACAATTTCTTTGTTATATTCTGTAGTACTATAGTCTGTACATATGTATGTTTAACAATTCCTGTCTTATGTGGTCAGTGGTAGGTTTATATCCGATCAGTAATAGATTGCTTCTTATTTGTACGGCCTTCTTGTTGTTATGTATCATTGTGATTGCCATAATACCAGTGTGCACAATAGTAAGTTCCAGCATCATTCTCAGTTACTGCCTTGATAATCAGGGTAAAAGAATTTGATTCCCAGAGAGTGACAAATTTATCATGGGTTACTCCGCTTTCGTAAACGGTTTTGCGATCAGATGATGTCATATACAGAATTCTACTCAGCTCTCCATTTTCCTTCTGTACATACCAATGAACAGGGTGGCCTGTGTGGATGAGACATTTCATTTGGGCTGATGACTGTCCATTTCCAGGCTTTGTAACAGAAATCTGATTTTGTTCTATATTCATAGCCTGTGAATCTGTACAAAATAAAATGATTGATCAATACAAAATCAAACTATTATTATTAAAAAATTAGTTGTATTTTGCTTTTCCAGATATCCTTAACATTAAGGTAATGAAATATATGACAAATATTTGACTAGTAATAATGTAAGAGACAAAATATACACATATATTACCCTACATACCCAATGATAAAAATGTGAAGGTTAAAAAGAACAGACACAGCATGGTCTAGGGAGAAAGGTTACTAAGACTTACAAAAATGCCAGATCTTGTAATGTATTTTACGTACAGTATATGGCACCACATCCTGTTTAAATATTTCTTGTTATTAAACGTCAGTTGTCATCACCACAAGCACAATACCAGGGATATTTAAAGCTACCCTTCAGGCAAACAAATAAATTACAAATAAAATATGTTGAATTTCAATTCTGTCTAGCTAGTTTTGAAATTTAAACGACTCTAAAGATTACATGAGAGGAAACCCTATATTTCTCTGTAGAATGTAAATTCAACATATAACTTTAATACTTTTTCTAAGAGTAAGGGTCCATTAGGATCAATGCAGGTGTCTCTAAGATGTGGAAAAACAGTGCCTTGAAGCTTGCAGCAAGCAGTGCCTTGGTAGGGAATATGCAGTGGACACATGCCCTAAGTTGCAAGTTAGAAATCCATCCTGTGGACTATAACCATCCCATTCTGCTTCTGAACTTGCTCTGAGATTCTGGGCCAATTCCCAGCATTGTCCCCATTCTTTCATCTTGCGCAATGCTTGCAGCTCCCTTCCCTCTCCCTTCATGCTTGGCTGACTTCTCACAGTTGGTGTCCCTAGATGCTGTCTTACAAAGCACTGGCTTACAAAGGGTGCCTGGCCTAATTATGACCCAATCTATACGTGTATGGGGGGCTTGAGACAAGGTATGAAAACCTTAGATATTGAGGGAAAATGAGGAAGGTTTCTGCCAAATACATCGGATTAAGAGAGTTTTCAAACAGTCTTGTTTACAGATGAGCTAAAAATTAAAGTTAATAGATAGTTGCACACAACTGCCAGCAGCAATCGCACAGTAAAAGTGATGTAATGGCCACAAAAGTCCATCAGGTGGTGGGATTTATTTGGGTTGAGGTGTGCAGTTTCTCGTTATGAAAGACATGAACAATTTAAGTTTAGTTAATGTAACAGGAAAATATAAAATACTATTTTATCTTTTCCTTAATCATTAGCTAAACTTAACCTCCTTTGCGGTTTGCCTGAACTCAGTTCGGGCGCAGTTTGAGTGTTGTATAAACTGCGCCCGTGCCGGGATCAGGTGCAGAAGAGCCGTAGACACATGGAGCCCTTCCGGCCCCGTGTCTTCGGCGTCATCTGTGATGCCGCTCTCCTCTCCACACACCGCCGGCATCTATTTCACACCGGCGGTGTGTAGAGGGCTGGGCGGAGAGCCGGCAATCACGGCGATTGCGGGGGAAACAGCTTTTCGTGCCATTGAAAATGGCGCGAAAAGCTCGTAACTCCCAGAGGGTTAATTTTGTTGCAATAGATTGTCAGCCTTGTATGATTCTTCGTATTTGTCTACAGATGAGTGCCGTGTAACCCTGAAAGCTTCAGATCAGTCATAGGTTTGGCCA
The DNA here is from genome assembly GCA_036250615.1 of Ptychadena robeensis. Lineage (NCBI taxonomy): Eukaryota > Metazoa > Chordata > Amphibia > Anura > Ptychadenidae > Ptychadena > Ptychadena robeensis. Next base: position 99,113,855 of record CM070036.1, read on the forward strand.
GAATCATAGGGAAAGAGCTGCTCAGCCCCTTTAGGTTCCGTGAGGGTGTTAAAATTACCTCTGAAAAGTATGTGGAGATTCTGATTCACTACTTCTTCCATGTTGCAACAAGAACTGTACATTAGTGGCTGCTATCAGCAGAAATGGAGAGAAATTGATAGTGTGGTCCCCATTCGCCCCTGACCTCAATCCTATTAAAAACCTTATGAGCATTCTCAAGCAAAAGATCTGTGAGGCTGGCAGGCAGTTTTAAAGAATTGTGAAGCTCCTATCAAATGAGGGGCCTTGACCTTTTGATGTTTTTGATTAAAATAGCTTCTGGTTTCAATGCTGCAAATTCAAGTAGCCATGTTCATTTCTTTATAACCTATTAAATATTTTGAAATCCTGTTCTATTTTATTATTTGGAACAGCACATTTTAAGAAAAATAGATTAGAAGGTAGCTTTTTTAAATAATACTCTTATGGATGATGACTCACAGATAATGCTGGCTGCCCTTGCATCAACTATTTAGGAAAATCTGAGAGAAATATAATTTACAAATTATATTGTAAAAAATGGTAGAGGTTGTTGGACAAATGTATCTATAGTAAGTTATGGCCAATATATATAGTATTTGATACCTGGCAATGAGTTCAGAAAACTGATCCCTTGATGTGGGCCATGCAATACTTACATAGCCATACTGTACATAGCTAATTGAATTTTTATTAAACAAACTGTCAACATAAATGTAAAAAAAGAATTTTCTAGTCTTTTAAGCATGAATGAAACTTCAACATGTCACATCCATCCTGGTTTATTGTGTTAATGCATGCATGTTAACCTGTGTAGTATTATGTGCTTTGTTAAGACAGGCCATTAATTTCACATTTATATTATAACATATTGGACATGTTCTCATCCACAATACACATTACAAAACAGGGAACTCGGAGAACAAATACGGTATATAAACAAGGCAAAATGCCATGGACACATTTATATTGGACATCATGTATAAATCTAGGTAATGTATTTGCAAACAGTTTATTGAAAATTTAAATATTCTGTTGCAACATTTTCACAGTGGATATCAGAGTGGCTTAAGGATATTGTAACTATTCTTGATGTAGTTGCAGGAAAGTGGTGCTGTGCCATGCTGCACAGAAATACGTGCCTTCATCTGTAGGCCTAATATCTGTGATACTCAAAATACAAGAGCTGTCTGTGACCATTTCCAATGATGTACGTGTCTTATAGTCACCAGATTCATCAGGCTTTCCAGGCTTATAGAATAGTAACCATTTTATATTCTTGTTGTTGTCCTGGATATACCAGTGGAGGCCTTGATTAATTACAAAAACACCATCAACTCCACATGTGAACTTTGCTGTCCTCCCACTTGGCCGTATAAGAGTCTTTAAATCCTGGCAAGAAACTAAGCAAACATAAATGAATAACGTATTATATCAGGAAATATGTAATGAATATTGTTTTCTATACTTACCTATGCAGACAGCATACAGAAGTATGGTGTACATCAGCATGTTGGATACCTTTATCAATATATAATATTGCTCAATAACAAAATGTCTGTTGCCTATTGTTTGTGTGAACAACTGATCAAGTCTTTAGAAGAGACCTATTATTTGTAATTATGAGTTTCTAGTGAACTTCAAACGTTCATACTCACAAAGCCACAAGTAACAACCACACGGTATTAAGCAAACACCTGACATACATATAACAAAGCCACAACTGTTGTAATAGTCAAAATCACACGGAAACTTACTAGAACAAAATATTGTCACATTTTCCACCTGATTTTTAAAGTTGTATCTTAATATAGTGTTTAAGTTGTAATAAAGTATAGACATTAGATACAGTAGATTATTATTTTGTGTGTATGCATTGCCACACAACTTGATTCTGACCACTTTCTTCCATATTACAAAAAGAAGTGGTGTACATCATGGGAAAGAAATTCATGGTGTGGCCCCAGTCCTTCCCTGACCTCAATCCTATGGAGAAACTTTGAAGCATCTTTAAGCAAAAGATCTGTGAGGTTAGGAGGCAGTTTTGAAAAATTGTGAAGCTGCTATCAAATAAGAGGTCCTATGTTAAAAATGTAACTTTACTTGTTGGTTTTAATTTAGTAGACCAAACAATTATTAAGCAACAGAAGGATGTAGCTGCAAATATATTGTCATGCAGCTCCATTTAATTAGTATTGTACTAATTCCGCAATGTTATACACATGGCTGGGTATTGTTTTTTTAAATATATGAACAAAAGAATCCCACAAGGGTCTAGACAAAGATATCTACTAAAGCCTGCCATACACACACCCATCGGCGGCCGATTTTACCGCTGACCAATGGGAGTGCGCGCTCACGACCATCAGTCGGCGGCAAAATCGGCCGCCGATCGGGGGTGCCCACATGGGGCAACAGATCCCTGTCGCCCCACAGCTCGGCCGGCCAGAGAGCGGACATGTCCGATGATCTCTCGCCGATGTTGGCCGATGCTGGCCGATGCTGGCCAATGCCATTAACTTCAAAGAAGACCGGCGTCTTCATTGAAGGTAATGGCCAGCACACAAAGGGTGCTTGCCGATGCTTACAGCTCGAGAATGCAGCGTGATGACGTCATCACACTGCACACCACAGCTGATCACACCAGCTCTGTCGGCACCCACTCGTTGGGTGTATGGCAGGCTTTAGACAGGAAGGCCTCTTTATCTGATTCTGCTTTGGTCCTGTTAGCACATAGTCTTGATTTTTTTGTTTGACTGACTTCCAACAAAAAAAGGTATAACCTGTTGCTTAGGCAGATAAGAAATACACATTTTGACTGGCTTCCAACAAAAAAGGGATAACCTGTTGTTTTGGCAGATAAGAAATACACATTTAAGGAATTATTTGATAATTAAAAGCAACCATTTTATAACCAATGGTTAAGTTCAATATTGTGGGCAAGAGGACTTTAGCTTTTGGTGCAGAGAACCAAATATACCAAAAATAAAAATATGGTTCTCAAAATGTAGTTAACTGAAAAATGCCCTGAAAACTAACTTTTAGGCTAATGCTTAAATTTACCACATCAGTGCTAATTATTATCGAACACTTAGCCATTTCCTTATCCCTGTTCTTCAAACTCTAGAATCAGCAAGATGACAAGAGCTGTGCAGTATAATTTGGGAGAGTTAATTAAACTTAAAAGGGATATGCAAATAGCAACAAGGATCAGTATACAGGTACAGGTTGGGAGAATAGGAGGCGGACCTAAATGCCTAAACAAGATATTTAAGTCCAGAAGATTATATTTGTAAAAGTCCCAACTAGGGCCAGGGATAACTTGGTAACAGGAAACCACTATGTGTGTGTCCATCTCAGGGTAGGTTACTGACGCTGGTTTCACTCAGGTGCCACACCACTGAAAAGATAGAGAGCCTGGAACTCACTGTAGCTGGGTCTTCCAAATAAGCTGCCTGCAATTGTGCCCTCTGGCTGTGTGCACGCTGGTTGAGGACCAAAAGCAAGTCTACAGGTCGCAGTCCATTCTGAGTTTCCTCATCAAGTTTATATACTGGCAGGCCCTGAAGTATTATGGGAAAAATCCTTAAAGGGGACTCCACCAAAATCCTAGTGATAGGCTGTCTCACTGTCTGACTTACAGAATATTTGAAGAAATTTAACCACTGGGTAGAAGTTAGTAAGGGAATAATGTTTTGGGGAAAGAATGGCCTTCTCTACTTGCCTAATGATTTTTTCTCCATCACAATCAGAATGATAATTTCACTTCTCAATAAAATCTAGAATACATTGCTGTCACCTTCAGATTTAAAAAATTGAAGGAGTGGTAGAATACTTAGGAAGTCATGTCTATGCTGATTTGACCTCACCCTTATCCTCCCTAGCGCACTGCTGAGGTTCAGATTTCTGTACCAAAAGTGCACCATAGACTTCTTTATGTTGTAGGCATGTAACTTCCCAAAATATGTCCGAACAAGGGTCTAATAGACATCCTGACTATAATAATGTTTGAAACAAACAATAATGTAAAATAATTATTTTTTTTTATAAATTTGAGAAAACACAAAAATCCGGGCACAAAGCTATGCTGCTATGTACTAAACATCGCCCAAATAAAGTCTCTGGTGCCCCAGATGTGCCCATTTGCAGTTAACCCTCTCTAACCTGGTGTGATGGATGTGGTAAAATCACACCAGGGAAGAGAGGGTTACTGCATATGGGCACATCTGGGGCACCAGAGACTTTTTATTCTGGCGAGATTTGGTACATAGAAGCACATTGAAATCAGTTTTCTACATAGAAAACTGATTTCATGCACTGTACTTTTGAATTTCCCGCCGCCTCCCCGATGTGACGTCATCACGTCACTCGGAGGGGGGGGGGGGAGAGACAGAGGATATGCTGCCAGCCTGCCTGTGACATCGGGGACACCGGGACAGCGCAAAACCATAAGTATGCGCTGCCTGGAGCCCCGATGTGTACTGGCGTCCAGTGCTATTGTAGTAGTTGCAGCGCTGGACAAGATGCTGCCATTTGCATTTCATGTTACTGAGTAATACAGATGTAAACTTTAATCACTATCAAATGTAAAAGACAATGATACAAATCACATTTCATGATTCAACAAAAAGTTTATTAAGCATGACACAACATTGAAAAACAGAATTGATATGATGGCATTTTCATACAGAATGCACCATTTATCTGAAATCAATATGTGCAGATAAAATAGACTTTCTCTTTGCCAGGATAAATAGTGGTAATATTTTGTGAACTAAAAGGACCACCTGTTGTGTATTTATGTTGCTTTCACTTTCAGTACTATAATGAAAATTTCACATTGTTACGAAGACAAATTTTTGAATGCTTTGGCAAGGGAAGCTAGTTGTGCCATCCAGCCACAAACTAGTTGAACATCACAATGCCAGCCAAACAAAAGAGAAAAAGAAGCAAACCACTTTTCAATGATACTACAGACTCAAGAATCTACAATAAAGGACAACATACATGATACATAACTGCATAAGATAGGTTTGTAAAGTACACTGAAAAAATTTGCAGCAGTTTCTCGGTTTTAAGACATAACATTTTGTGGGTATTGTTCAGTCTGCTCAGTTTACTATACAGATACTAGTAAAATCTGCAATGCAGCAATACAGTACAATATAGATTGCGCAGAATTTACATTTTGTATGTTGTAAAAGATAAAGGTTTTTGTCCCAGTAATATGTCACAATAAACTGTATCTCTATGTATGTGTTAAAGTGAATGCTTTACTAGTATTATGAGAAATTCACAACAAGTGATTTTTCTGTGGATCATTTTATATGAAGAAAATGAGATGTTCCTGTCTTGAATATGGTCAATAAGCACCATGCTTCCATGGCCAGCAAAAAATACTATGGCCTCGATTCATCAAACTGCATTACCAGTTGAAAAAATTCTTACTAGTGAGATGGGAAGTATAGAACACCTTCAGCTGAGCATTCACATTCATTCAAGCTCAGCTTGTGTTAATGCTTAACTAAGGCCAAAAGAGCCAGAAAAAGTTAAATTCACTGTCACTTTGCCATCTTTTATCAGATAGACCTCCATTCACTTCCTTTCCTAAAGGATTATCAGGAAGTAAGATTTCATTCTAATTTTAGACAAATCACATCACAGTTGTATCTCCATTGGAAGATACAAGATAAATTAAAGATAAAGATAAATTAAATTTAGGCAAATCCAAAAGTGTTCCGCCTTTCATTGTATGTGTTTTTTATGCAGCATAATGAATTAGGGCCCAAGTGTAGTGAGGGCTCAGTGATTTGAATAAAGGATATAAAGATTTTCATTACTTTCTTAAACCTATGACATGTTGCTGTTGATCAATTTGTCTTGCTTATTGTGCAAAACCACATACTTTTTTGCCAACTTATTAAGCCTCAAAAAGCTTTACCCAACACCACCATGTTACCTAAGATTTGTAGATAAGACATGATGATATCTCATCAATGATGTGACTGTATGACACATGGCTCAATGATATGAAGTATACTCTAGTAAGACAATAGCAGCATTGTTACAAGATATTCCTTGGATGTTTCTGCTGTGGAAATAGTAATTTTCCTCTGCTTTCATAAAGCACAATTGTATAACTGAAATCATTCTGAAATAAAAAATAACCTAGTTGATATTTAAGCAAATGGTTTTGTATAATTTTAGAAAGATCTTTATAGTAATAGTCCACCAAATCACTGTTCTGACAAAGCACAAACATACCAGTGATTGCATACAAGTGAACAACATGGATTTTGTTCCATATACAACTCAGTACAATATAGCTTACTTCTTGCTTTCATGCTTGTTTTATTTATCATATGATTTGCCAAGCTTTTTTTCCGGAAAGGCATCAGTCTTTAACTTTAACAATGTAGCCCCCAAGTGTGCCTGATGTTTCAGAAGATTGCTAAGCCCAAAATCGAAATGTCCATCAACATCATTGCATATTGCATAAGTTAGTCTAGTTTTCTTGTAAAATTTTCCGGGAATAGTCCCTTGTTAGCATTGGAAACTTTGTACTGTTGCCAGTCTGATTCTTTAACACCAGTAAGCCACCCAGCCTCCTGCAAGATAAAGTAGTTCTGGTTAGAAGATTAAACTGTTTAATGGGTGTTAAATGGGTAAGCTGTTTAGTTTCTTTGTTCATGAATTTGCTCATAAATGTAGTTGAGTGACCATAAAATACATGGCAGCATTGAAGTCCTTAATCTCACTCAACGTGTAGCTCTATACATTTGTTTATTAAATATTGTTCATAAGGAAAAATCAGCTGGGATGCTTATATTAATACCATACTCTCATTACAAAATGGAGCCTGCAACTCTCTTTCCAAGCCTGACCAAGTGGGCCAGCTATACAGTAGCTCAGCATGAGAGGTACCATAAATTCGGGTAGGGGGCCATGCCTTCAGTAGGGGGTCTCATTGAATACCTGGCCCCCTTGGCAAAGAGTATAGTGGATATGGGTTCATGCTTTGTTTAGCCTTTCATATTGTGACATATCCCCCTTGGGCAGTACTTGGGCAGTAAATGAATGCAATGCTGGCAACAAGAGACATGTTTAAAATTTAACTTTAACCTCCCTAGCACTCTTGTGAGGTCCAGATTTTCATACCAAAGCTCACCATAGGCTTTAATGGATTTGTTTTTTTGTTGTAGGCCTGTAACCTCACAATATATGTCAGTACAAGGGTCTAGTAGACATACTGAATATAATAATGTTTGAAACAAACAATTATTTAAGAAACAAAAATTTTTAAAAAGGTATTATTTGAATGATAAAATCTCTTAAATACTTCTTTTGTATGATAGATTTAAAAACAGTATGTATTCATATCTGTTTTTTGTTTATAATAAACAAATGTATTCATTTGGAAATCTGTTTTTTTTCTTTGAATTGTATTGAATACAGTTATCCCTTTGGCACCGTGTAATTTACTTTCGAATTTCCCACCTCCTCCCTGATCACATCATTCCGGGGGGGGATGTATGCCGCTCTCCTGCAGCAGTGACCTTGTTACATCGGAGCCACCGGGACAGCGCTGCCAGGGCTTCGATCTTCGCCGGGCAGCCCCATCTCGTCCAGTGCAGTACAGACAGGACAGCACTGGACAAGATGGGGCTGTCAGGAACAGCAGGGGTTTTAATTAATGGAACATTTACATGCTTAAGTGAAATCTTTTTCACTTATATATATTCCTACGGGGACCCCATACTCCCTACACTTTATGCTTCCAATCATTACCAAACATGTTAGCACTACCAACCATGTAATACAACTGTGCTATATAGGCTTCTAATACCTGATCGGCCGATGTAGCAGAAGCAATTACTAGAACAATATCTCCCCTCTTTAGGTTCAGTTCATCTTCATTTGCTGCTTCAAATTCATGTAGCGCTTCAACCTACAGGAGAAGATATAAAATAAATCATTGGTAACACATTCTCAAAGGTAAAATCAAGCCTTGTTGACATAAGTTCAGCCTTTTCAGACTTTATTAAAATCTAAACAAATAGGAGAACCTGGCCCGTAAATTAGTAATTTAAAGGTTGTGTGTTTTAGACAAAATGAATACATGATTAAATAATTTTTAATTTGATTAAATCCTGTGTTTGGGTCTGGATTCAGGCTACAAGGTACTTATGTCTCCTCTACATGTTCTTGAACTGAGAAGAACATAGGTTGGCTATTGTTTCCCAAGAGCTCAGCAGGCAAATACGGTAGTTAATTTTCTTACAAAGTTTTCAGAACAGTTGCATTTGTTACTTATAGTTA
>CM070036.1:99123553-99143731 GCA_036250615.1 Ptychadena robeensis
TACGGTAGTTAATTTTCTTACAAAGTTTTCAGAACAGTTGCATTTGTTACTTATAGTTACTATCATCATGTTTTTATGCCATGGTATGTAAAAACTCTTGTCCACAAGCATACCTGCTTTTCAGTCAAAATGAACTAAAATTAAACATGTTTTCTGCAAACTTTTCAACCCCAGCATGCGCTACCTATTGCTGTATCAACCAATATTCAAGTACGATAATGTAGAAACTTTGTTCAGTCTTCTTTCAGGGTGAGTATCCTATATGATGTCAAAGGGTGAACCAGTTTACTAGTACTCTCCATTTCCAGAATAGAGTTTTCGAACCACTTAACTTGTGCCTGCTTTCCTTGGACTAGCTTTTGCTAACATGGAAGACATTCCCTCAAACATCCTCAGGGAGGTCCATCCAAACATATCTGTGGTAATCTCTCCTAACCATTCTGCAGATTTTTTTTTTATATAGTGAAACCATTTCCACATGGTTGAATTTAGTCCACTGCCACTCCTTTTTATGTAACATGCCATAGTGGCCATTTAGTTACGCCAATGAGTAATGAATCACTTTATATATTTTGGAACTTAATCTATACAGTGATATAGAACAAGTATAGAGCTCATCGATTTTGACACTGATCTGCAGAAATGTTCTACGATGTTGATATTTTATGTTATTGGTAGCTAAAGTATCCATTGCCACTAGATATTTGCAATTTGTAATTGTAATATCGATTGCACAGTTTTTTCCTTCCCTTCCCTTTCGGTCCTACTGTGATGACTTATGTATGTTAACCACTTTATGCATGCACTGATGTGACTCTAAATATTATCTCTACTTTGTTTAGATTGAATTTATCTGGATAACCCTAATATTGATACAAGACATCATCCCCTCCCGAGGAGACCCGACACCTTGGGCCGAACTGCGTCAAGGCCCCCTCTGGAGGGTTATGAAGTGGTGGGTGGACTAAGGGAGAGTGCGGTGCCCCCCAACCCCCAGACATTAAGGATCATACAATATAACAATATCTATTTAAATTTTCTTGCTTTTACATTTTCATACATTTAATCTCTTATGGGACATTTGTGATCTAATGGACACTCTATGCTACAAGGACTTATTGTCCAACCTTTGATTGAATATTTTTAACCTATTTATTCAGTGATCATGTGTAAGATTTACAATACAAGTTGTTTTTAATTTTCTAATCACTGTGTGGGTTCTACTCAATAGGGCTGGGCCATTCTAAGTCCCTTGGGTTTGGTCACCCCTACTTTTCTTGACCAGTCGGTTAAGACATATGTTGGATGTAAAAAAAAATTGAATTTATTGGGAAAGTGGCCAACAATATTATGTTTTCATATATTGGGACCTGCCTAATAAACTGGATAATGGTCAATGACAAACGAACAAATAGCTAATTAATAGTAATAGTATTGTTAAGAACAAATCATGTAGCTTTAAAAGGGGTATTAAAATCTTGGATTTGTTTTTTTCAGATTTTTTTTGTATGTCCATAAGCTATTTGTGAAAGTGTTTGTACACATCTTTAATTACAAAACTCAAATAAAAACAAATTGCCCCCCCCCCCCCACACTCATCTTTTTCTCCTTTCCTCTACGTGTTCTTTACTTGCCTCCCCCTTACTCTTTCTTCTCCCCCTCCACTTTTTCTATCACCAATTATGCGGCCTTGGCTACGTAAGGATAAAGGCATTACAAAGGCGAGTCCCAAGTACAAGAGTTTTACCTTTAAAATTACCCCCCCCTTGCTCCCTGCCCATAATCGTGCATCCCCACCCCAAATGCTAGAAACATCCTTGCTCCCTGGTTTGCCCAGGAAATAGAGGTGTAGAAATATATAAAAGCCATTTGCACCACTACTGATTTACACCTGATATTGTAGTAGGACAAAATATTACAAAGCTTCCCTTTTAGAACTTATGTATCTCTCTAATATCACATAATATAATTCATGCAATAATATAACGTACAGTTTCAATTAAAAAGCATATAGCAGCCACTACATTTCCAACTCCAGACAACTTAACTGAAATCATTTAAAGCTTGTTTTCCAGAGTATCAACAGCCAATTTTTCCCACAGACATGCAATCTCTCTGAGGGAATGCTCTGCAGTTGATACATTAGAGAACAAATTACACAAAGATTTATAGCACAATCAAGCCTTCTTAAAACAAGGATTTATAGAAGTGTCATTTGATTTTCTGTGATCATTGCTCTGATTTTAGGAGGGATCTAAGTATATTGTTCCCTGCTACTGGTCAGCTACTCCAGCTGCTTAAAGGGTTCAGTTCCTACATGTCCACTACTGAGGCTTACTCTGCTGCAATCTGTGTGAAAACCTTTCTATCTCCTATTTCTCTCCATGTTAAGGTGTGCAGCCATACACTGAACGAAGAATACATTGTTTTAGTTAACTCTCTGCCTGTTAAGATAGATGCTTTTTTATATAGTAGGATCCTGAAGCTACAGTCTACCAGAAAGTAGTGTCTTGAGGAAGCACCATAATGGGGAAACACATTGGCTAGGGCACTAGGCTAGATTTGCTTCAATACTGTGTACTTTTTTCACTTATATGTGAGGAAGTAACAATTAACAATATTCTGTCATGTTATTATGATGTAAACAAATGTTACATTATCACTCCTCTTGCAAATCAATAAAGAAACAGGTATAACTTTTTGGGAGATAACCGTGCTTTAAAAACCCCATGTGAGTTTTGTATTGTATCTCCTAGTCTCTCTGTTGTTATTAATGGTGTGGCACATAACATAGTGATTGATACCAGTAGTGTGAGGATAGGGCAGGCACCTACCTTGCTGCCCTCTGTCTCAGTTTCTTCAGCTGTCTTTGTTTCTTCAGGTTCAATATTTTCCTTTATAGGTAGGATACAGTATAATAATAACCATGTCAGACAGGACCATTTAATTTAACAAAATGGTATCTAAAAATTATTATGAGATGAAGGATGGATTTATGGATAATTTCTCGGAAGTGATGGATGGAATTCCCCATTTAACAATTTTCTGCACTGAGAAATTTTTGCAAAAATTTTTTTTAAGACATTGGAAAACTTGTAGTACTATCCCTAAAAAGATAGGTGTTAATGAATTCCAGCAGAAACATATTATATCGCCTTCCCTGTAAGACAGGGCTGTGCTTTGTAAATCTTAAGACTGGATTGAAGAAACTGCTCCTTTAAATGTAGTTGATATATGTGCTTAGCTTTTAGACTGGAGTCATTGTTAAGAAAGTTTGCAGCATTGATATTGATGAAAAAAACTTATTCTGCATACTCAACAACTGGGTTTTGGGATGTTTCAGTATGTCAAACAAACTTGTATATAAGTTGACTCTGAACTAAAAGCTTAAATTCCCCATTTTCCGTGAAAAAGAGGTAAATATTGATGGTATGTGATAAGGCTCAGTTTAAATATCAGAGAGAGAGAGAGTGGTGGCTTACGAGAATTGTAGATAAAATACTTACTGCACCTTAATATAGCTTTCAGGTCTCCTATGCAGGTTGACGCTTACTGTATGTCATCTGGAGAAGGTTGTTGTCTGCTATGTGATTACACTATGAACTCACACTGCCACCTAGTTTTATAAATGACTCATGCAGTGTTGTATCTACTATGAGACAGAATAAATCATTTACAACACTAGGTGGCAGTATAAGTAATTGATATAGAAATCAGTACTTACAAAAGTACGACTACAGGAACAATCCGACAGACATGCAAAGGAGTAACAACTGCAAAGGAGACCCTGTGGGTGGACTAAGGAGTAGTAGTTCTATAAATTACTTACATAAAAGCTTAGATTACATTTTGTTTTTAAGGCAAACAATTTTAACCAGTACATGAATATATATATATATATATATATATATATATATATATATATATATATATATATATATATATATATATATATATATATATAAAATAAGCAAAGTAGTTTTGAAAATAGCATACATGGATAACTTCACTATGTTTGGTCATATAACATGCTATATACCCTCCTAGTTATTACATTAGATGTAAAATAGCTCAACTGTGCAACTTGTTGCTTCTCGGTTAACACTTCTTTAACACACTAATGCATACATAGAAGAACTATTTTCTACACCAGTGCTGGGCAAACGTTTTGACACACGTAGGCCACATTGGCTTCTTAATTTGATAAAGGTGCTGGACCAAGATCCTGTAATGGCCATAGGTGTGCCAATTATATGCATCGCTGGCATCACTTCTGATTTTGTTGGCAACGTGTTACAGGGATGTTGTTATCTTTTGAAATTTCCTGCACTTGAGCATGAGCAGAGATAATTTCTAGAGACTGCCTGTTGTCGCCATGAGGATGCACCCACAGTGTCATGATCATATCACTGCATCGTCCCCAAGGCAATGTTCGAACACCTCTAGCCATAATATGTACTCATTGCAGAGAACAAGTGGAGGAGAGCATATTTTCAACAAGGCAATAAAAGGGCCGTAAAAGGAAGCAAAACGAGCTGGATCCGGCCCCGGACCTTAGTTTGCCCATCCCCGTTCTACACCCTGTACTAGCCTGACTTCTTGTACCAACATATTTTGGTGTATTAATCCACTTTATGAGTTCAAAGAAAACACAAATAAGTTTAATAGATCTTTTATTTTAATGATCCTTCTAGAAATAAATTGCAAAGCTTTGCATTGTATTCTTTTATCAAGGTGACAATTCCTCCTATAATATAGAGAGAGGGAAATGTTCTATTGTAGTAAGTTTCTATAGCAATAGGATGACATACTACTCCTCCTCAGATACCGTATAATAACAATATGCTGTAATTCTAGGACAGAATGTGAATAACTACCAGGACCAATGGCTAAACATTAAGTAAAAAAGAAAAGTAGCTACCACATCTAATGAATGCTTTACTCCTGTTCTTTTATCCTGGTTTATGTATATGTTAAGGTATTACAAAATAAATATGCAATTACTATTCAGCATTATACAAAGGTAAATTAAATTGTAAATAATTTTGTTCAATACCTAAATGATATTGCTCTAAGAAGATGAAGTCATTACATAAGCATGATGGGATGTGATGGAATAGAGTACATGAGCTGATGGAGCATATGAGCTGAAGCTTCCATGGACTCACCACTGTCTTCTCTGTTAGCTCATTTTGCTCCTCAACTTTTGTGATTTCCTCAGGAACATCAGGGGCAGCCTGTGTGTCCTCAACACTGGTTTCCTCAGGGGCAGCTACATCAGACTCCACCTTGTTTTGCCACAATGCAAGATATTTACTTAATACTAAATAAGCAACTGGCAATGATAAACCTCATATGTTTAATAAAAAACAGTTCCTAAATATACTTATTGACTCAAAAATTATTGAAGCCACTTTGAAAGAAGTTTAAAGAAACATACATAATACACGTTTAAGAGTATTCAACAACCCACAAATTAGTTCACACAATGTCTTTAACTGCCATAAATACTTTCACCACCAGGGTCTGTAATACCCTATTGTGTAAGCAAGCTGATAGACAGTTGTTAACATACACAAATACAGAATGTTGAAGATTACAAAACAAGCAAAGAGGTATTAAGGTTATTGTGACAAACAAAATAATATATTTTCTCTGAATACTTTTTCCACTTTTAGGGCCAACCAATGAATTCACCATCCCTCTTAGAAGTGCCAGCTTCCAAACAACAATATCAAAAAATTTAACTAGTTGCCATTTCTCCAAATACTAGAAGAAATGGGTTTAGTGACTTTGAGGCATCAAATTGTGAAAACAAGCAGTTTTAATGTACTTATTGTCTATAGTCATTACAAACCATAAAGCTGGCCATACACCCTTAGATTTCTCTGTCAGATATTCTTTAGATCCACCAACAATTATGTAGTGCCAGGTTCTCTGCGATTGAAAACAGGTAGACTTGATGGTTTAGAAAGTCCCTCATATTACATGGTTTTGGTAAAACAAAAATAAATCTAAAGGTGTATGGGGACCCTAAGGTTTGATGGAAAACCATGAGGCCTGGCGTGGGTAATCAGTGGGTACCTTGTATAAATGGGCCATCCAAAGCCAAAATGGCATAAGAGAAGTATATCTTACCCAGTCAACTATGGGCCTCTGTAACTTGCAACACCAGAGTTCCCATCAGTCTCCCTCAGGGAGGAGACACAACAAAGTCACATCAGACCGGCACAGGGGGATGTCTTCTAAAGTCCTAAAGTAACACAGTGCACAACACAATGCCCATATAGTCCACTTATCCCTGTGTCCGTGCATGTTTGTGGTGGGTATTGGGAAAGGCCCACATTAAACGCCAACCTGGGAGGCCAGATACCCTTACCTGGTGTCAGGGGGCCCAAACTACTCCAGAAGAAAGTGAGGATAGAGCCGCATACCTCATGTGCCCATGAACCAAAAAACACAAAAAACACAGCAAACAAAGACCCTTAACACTAATAAGATATAACCAGACTAACCGTGAGAGAATGTTGTGTTTGTGTGCTTCTCATCTATGATGTCCTGCAGTGTAATGTGAGGGGTATGTTTGTGTAACTCAAGGGTGATGCTGGGAACTGTGGTGCACAACCCTGTGTATGTGTGTTGTGACTGAGAGGGGGGGGCATGTGTGTGTGATGTGACTCTATGTATGGTTAAATCATTCAAAAAATTAAAAAAATGGTGCCCCAGACTATTAATATTTTCAAACGCTAAAAGAGAAGAAAAAAATATATAGGTGTAGAAGGAGTGTGTGGTCCCTGTGTGTCTGAGAAAGCCCCATAGTGTGTAAAGTGAATGGTGGTAGTGTTTAGCAGTGTGTGTGTGAGACTGATGCTGTAAATTACAAATGCTTCCTATAGTAGGAAAAACAGAAGGTTGGTGTGATCACACAGAAAAGTGTCGATAAGCTCTCGGTTCAACATGACATTTAATATAGATACTTAGGTAGTCTGATCAATATATGTACTGTATATACTGAATTTTCATTTGATTTTCATGTCATTTCTTATCATTTACAGCTTGATTGTGTTATTGATATGCTATATGTTATATGTTTTTTTATTTTTTTGTAGTAGTGTTTTTTAAAAAGTAATCTCTGTAATCTGTACCAGCATAGGTACTTTCCGGTACCCAGAATGGTGCAAGACACACTTGGTACATAATATTAGGAATAATGACTTATGAATTGTTGATGGTAGGGTGGAGAAAGTGGAAGGCCATGGTTTATCCCGTGACGGTGTAGGGCAGTGTTGGGTCTGGTGTTCATCGCAGGGGGACGGGGGATCCCCCCACACCACCATCCCGAGGGAGTCATGGTGGACAGGCTATGAGCGGAAAGGGTGCTGTATAACAGTCTAGCACCAGGACCCATGAGCTGCTAATACCAGCCCATAGTGTGACTCCCCAGATCCGCCCATCCAAGCATGAGTGGGGTGCGGGAGGGCTACATATTCCATCTCCGCGGATGTGAGGGGGGCGGGAGGGAAGATATGGGAGAGGTGGCTGTCCCTCTTCTGGGCTTCCCGGTCGGGCCCCCTCCTCTCTCATCTGGAGGCACTCTGGATCGCCCCCAGTCCATCTGTGGGGATACCATCTGATGGTCACCACAGATGTCTAGAGGGAGGGGTCAGGAGAGGGAGGTACACTCTTGTTAATCTTACTAATTTTGGGTGTCAAGTTTAGGTGTTGGGGGGGGGGGGGTAAGGTTAGGGTGAGTGATGCTTGATAGTAGGGGTTAGTTTTGGGGGTTTGGGGTTAGGTTTAGGGGTTCGGAGGGTTAAAATGAATCTAACCTCCCCAATCTCCTAACCCTAACCTTAACCCTCGAAACCCCCTAACCTTAACCCCCCCAACTCCTAACCTTGACACCCGAAATTCATAAGATTAACCCGGAAATGCCCCAAAACTAGGGCTATTTGCACATGCGCAGTTGTAAGGGAAGGAAAATATTTCAGGTAGCAAAATATCTCAAAACACCGGCCATCGGCACGCTGATAACAACCGTCAGAGAGCGAAGTGGACTACCATGCTAGTGTGGATTACTTAGTTTTGTGAATCCACAACCAATACTTGTCATTCCTATAAACCTACTGTGGGACGTTGCAGCCCTCTCTATATTCAATCTCTGGTGGATATATATATGGGCCACCTGAAAGCATCAGGTAGGCAATGTTATGATGGGCACCATCCAATAATATCTAACCATCTCACACACACACTGCTAAACACTACCACCATTAACTTTACACACTATGGGGCTTTCTCAGAACCACAGGGACCACACACTCCTTCTACACCTATATATGTTTTGACTTCACCATACATAGAGTCACATCACACACACACACCCTCGCCCCCTCTCCTCAGTAACAACACACATACACAGGGTTGTGCACCACAGTTCCCAGCACCAAACACGAGTCACACTGCAGGACACCATAGATGAGACACGGAGCACACATAGTTTGGGTCACATTACAGAGTGTCTCACATCACAGACGGTCAGCAACACGGGGCACTGTGGAGCACTCACACAGGGTTCCTTTCCCTTTCTTCACATCTATACACTTCCCCACACTCTCACACCACCCGACTCATCACATGGCACATTACACATCACACATACACACTTAAGCAGGAAATACACGTATAGATATGGGCCAGATGGATGGCCAATTTGAGCCATGTGCGCCCTCATGGCCATCTATCTGGCCCATATCTAATATGCAGCCATCCCTGTTTTCGAGCAGGAAGACATGACCACGGTCAATGTCCATTGCTTTGCATGGGGACCGTGGGGTCTCCATGCAAAGCATCAGCGGAGCTGGAGACAGCAGTGCGATATCGGCCAGCAGCACAATGACATCATCGTGCTGCTGCAGGGAACCTCAAACTCCTATATCGAGCCTGCTTTACACATACGCAGTAACACTCCTTAAGCACATATCAAACACAACACTGGCATTTACCGACTATCCCCTGGGGCTGTTTTCTTTCCCTACCGGTTAAAGGACTGGGGCAACTTTCAGCACACAACAATCTGTCACAGCTAGTCGGGTAATATCTTATTAGGGTTAATAAGATTTTTGTTTGCTCTGTTTTTTGGTTTGTTGGTTCACGGGCACATGAGCTATGCAGCTCTATCCTCACTTTCTTCGGGATTAGTTTGGGCCCTCTGACACCAGGTAAGGGTGTCTGTCCTCCCAGGTTGGGGTTTAATTTGGGCCTCTCCCTAATACCCACCTCAAAAATTCAAGGACACAGGGACAAGTGGACTATATGGGCATTGTGTTGAAAACACTGCATTACTTTAGGACTTTAGAAGACATCTCCCCGTGCCGGTCTGATGCAACTTTGTGTGTCTCCACCCTGAGGGAGACTCTGGGGTGGGAACTCTGGTGTTGAATGTCCGCCCACTCTCCCCCCCCCCCCCCCCCCCCCCCCCCCCCCCCTTACGAGACACTGAGACAAAGACATCTCCTGAAGAAGCGACTTATGTTTTCTCGAGAAAAGCGGTGGGATGGTGTGCATAACTTACGTCATAGGACCGTGAGATCACCTGTTTTTAACTTTTCACTGCTTGGAACTGTAGCCAGGTCAGACCTTATGATTTGTAATGACTATGGACAATGAGTGCATTAATACAAATTGATGCCTTGAAAGTCCCTTTACCCATTTTTTCTGGTATTTGGAGAAATGGGAACTAGTTTTTGTTGAGGATTGATATTTCCACCTTTTCTTTTAGTCAAGTGAGTTTGATTCTTCAAAAATGTTGACCCCCCCCCCCCTCCCCATTTCTATTGTGAAACTTCTACTCCAAAAAATTATTAAATCCATGTTTATGGGTAACATTACACAAATGATTAAATATAAAAATGTGATAGAATGAGTTATAGAGATCTCCTTGACCTATCCATTTGTAAATGTTTATGTAAAAGTCCTGGGAATACATTTTTATTAAATTCTGCCCTATAGACCTACGTGCACATTGGTAACAATGCCCCTCACTGTAATCCATTCTGGACAGATGTCTCTCAAGCTCTCTTACGCTAATGTACTACAGATTCCAGGCCAGAGCTGGGCAAAAGCTCTTGCTTGTACAGCAGTCTGATACTGTGCATGCCCAATAGGTTACTTAAGGTCATATGTATATTTACAGACAGGAATCCAGCCAAGGCTGAGCACTAGTTTTTTGTACTTTAGTACTTTAGTACTTTTGCTCAGCCCTGGCCTAGGCCCTATACTGCATTCAGCACTGACTTTGAGGAAAATCCGTCAGAACCGATTGCAGTTGGGAAAATTGTTTGGAAGTATGTTCTTTATTTTATTAACTTTATGTATTTACTTTTTTATTTTAATAGCATTTTTAAAAATGTATCTATTAATGTATTTTTCACCCTTCAGGAATGGGTAAGGAGTCAGGGTGACCCCTATACTCATTCCATAGGACGGGGGATTCTATTTGTTTTATATTAAATTTTTTAACGATTAAAATTTCACAGTAAAAATTTCGGCATAAAAATTCAATGTTTTTGACCATCTCTCCACTTAAAATAAATTTTTGTTTACATGTTAATGATATAGACTTACCGTAACCTCAGAACTGGGTTCTGTCTTTGTTTCAAAGAGAGATGTGGAAGTATCAGGCTAAAAAATATCAATATATTAAACTGTTATTTGCCATCATGGTTTTGTGAATTTAGCCCAACAGTATATATGGTTCTAAAAACCTTAGTTAGACATTAACTTTCATGTATTAAAATCAAAAACAGTCTACTAATTGTTATGCAGTCACTGATCTGTACTTAGCCTTAATAGCCTTTTAGTTTTGGTGTCTAATGCTAGCCATACACAGCCCGATAAATAGCCCGATCAACCATGCCCGTTCGAAGTTTTTCGTTAATCGGGCATAAATCGGGTTTTGCCCACATGGTCCGACAGAGCTTTCCCGATCAAAATTTAGCAGAAAATCGGGCATCACTTGATCGAACAGGTTGGAAAATTTTAATCGGTCCAGTTACATCGTTCTACTTTTCTTGTAGCGCCCGACTAAATGAACACCGATCATCCCCGATATTACTATTACTTTCCATTGAATTAAATTGAAATTACATCGTTCAAAAATCATTTTTTCTATGTGGGGATTTTTTGTTAGATCATCCAAGAAAACGCCGATTTTCTTATCGGCAAACTTTGATCGGGCTTGGTTGATCGGGCTATTTATCAGGCTGTGTATGGCTAGCATAAGGGGTGTGGTCTTCCCTTTATAAACCTTAACCAGCATAACATCTTGTCTAACAGGGACTGATCACCTTCATTGTACCTATAACATTATTTCACCCTGTTGCCAAGTAACACAAGTTAATATTCTGTTTATGATGTATGCTTCAGTAGTAGTTTCTACTTTTTTTCCAGATTAAGGAAAACATTTTGGAGACACAAACAAAAAATGTATGTATCTTATGTATTGACTTTTTTTTTTAATAGCGTTTTTTAAAATGTATCTATTAATGTATTTTTCACCCTTTAGGAATGGATAAAAAGTCAGGGCGACCCCTATCCTCAATCCAAAGGGCGGGGGATTATATTTGTTTTATATTTTAATTTTTAAATGATTAAATAATAACTTCAACTTAATATTTTGAAGTTGAAATTCCAGTAAGTAAAAATTCCACTGTAAAAATTTTGATATAAAATTTTATGTTTTTGACCATCCCTTCACTTAAAATCCAAAATTTTGTTTGCAGGTTAATGTTATCAGCATCTTAAGTAATATATAGACTTACCGTAACTTCAGAACTGGGTTCTGTCTTTATTTCAAAGAGAGATGTGGAAGTATCAGGCTAAAAAATATCAATATATTAAACTGTTATTTGCCATCATGGTTTTGTGAATTTAGCCCAATAGTATACATGGTTCTAAAAACCTACACAATCTTTTTTTTGTATATTTGTATATTTATTGAACTATAAATAAACAATTAACATTAATGTGTTAATTGATTCCTGCTTGTTTTTTGGCTGATCGACTGTCGTTACATTTCTGACGTCATCATGCTGCAGTTGGTCCCTCATTTATCGAGGGAGCATCTTCCCGTGTATGGGCACTTTTTGTATTTCCAGTCCTACAGACTGACATTTGGATATTTACATAACTATGCCCAAGAGCCACCTCTTTATTAGTGTTGAGGGATTTTAAGAGGGGGTTATATGGGAGGACAGAGTTTTATTTCTAGAAAGCTATATATAGCACCCTCTAGTCAGCTATAATATGCTTGCATTTCACAGGATACACACTGAATCTAAATTGAGATCATTCATAAAAAATATATGTCATAGGGAGATTAATGTGTGGAGAAGTTGGAACAAGGAAAGGAAAATTAGCTTAATTACATACACATTACTAGATATGATTGTATGTTTTTCAGGACATGTTTATGAAGACACAGTTTAGGGCCTGTCCTTACGACACCAGGCAATGATAATATCAATAAATACAAAAGTCACTTACTTTGCATTAAAGCAAAGCTAAGCTGGAAAAACGTATCTGCTGTTCCCTCATGCTGCTTCCCTCAGCAGTTCCCAACTTGGAGTCCTCTGTAGCTGTCAGTCTTCAGTTCGTTTATTAACTGCAGTAGTGAATGTGGCCACTAGAAGGCACTAGAACATAGTTTTCAATGGAGAAAACATACTTCCATAGGTTTGTGTAGGGAACATGATGATCTCACTGACTAGTCCCTTCCTGCCTGTCTGTGTGTCAAGCCACCAGCAGGAATATTGAAATTAACTCATTACAGATAAGACTTTTTTATTTGACAGATCATCTATTTATTGGGGAACTTGACTGTGACATGAAGTATATTAAGTGGGTTTAGTTAGGCATTAACTTTCATGTGTTAAAATCAAAAACAGTCTACTAATTGTTATGCAGTCACTGATCTGTACTTAGCCTTAATAGCCTTTTAGTTTTGGTGTCTAAGGGGTGCGGTCTTCCCTTTTTAAACCCTAACCAGCATAACATCTTGTCTAACAGGGACTGATCACAAAGAACAAACATCTCATTATTTATTTATTGCCTTCAATGTACCTATAACATTATTTCACCCTGTTGCCAAGTAACACAAGATGTAATATTCTGTTAATGATGTATGCTTCAGCAGTAGTTTCTACTTTTCTTTTCCAGATTAAAGAAAACATTTTGGAAACACAAACAAAAAATGTATGTATCCTATGTATTTACGTTTTAATTTTAATAGCGTTTTTTTTAATGTATGTATTAATGTATTTTTCACCCTTCAGGAATGGGTAAGACAAAATGGCGACTTATATTTGTTTTATATGAAATTCTTTAAAATTATTAAATAGTAACTTCAACGTAATATTTTGAAGTTGAAATTCCAGTAAGTAAAAATTCCACTTTAAAAATTTCGACATAAAAATTCAATGTTTTTGACCATCCCTCCACTTAAAATCCAACATTTTTGTTTGCATGTTAATGATATCAGCATCTTAAGTGATATATAGACTTACCGTAACTTCAGAACTGGGTTCTGTCTTTATTTCAAAGAGAGATGTGGAAGTATCAGGCTAAAAAATATCAACATATTAAACTGTTATTTGCCATCATGGTTT
Source organism: Ptychadena robeensis (assembly GCA_036250615.1). NCBI lineage: Eukaryota > Metazoa > Chordata > Amphibia > Anura > Ptychadenidae > Ptychadena > Ptychadena robeensis. Next base: position 99,137,221 of record CM070036.1, read on the forward strand.
TGTGAATTTAGCCTAATAGTATACATGGTTCTAAAAACCTGCACAATCTTTTATTTGTATATTTATTGAACTATAAATAAACAATTAACATTAATGTGTTAATTGATTCCTGCTTGTGTTTAGGCTGATCGACTGTCGTTACATTTCTGACGTCATCATGCTGCAGTTGGTCCCTCATTTATCGAGGGAGCATCTTCCCGTGTATGGGCACTTTTAGGATTCCCAGTCCTACAGACTGACATTTGTTTTATATTTTAAAACAACAGCATCTTAAAAATTCAATGTTTTTGACCATCCCCCACTTAAAATCCAACATTTTTGTTTGCATGTTAATGATATCAGCATCTTAAGTAATATATAGACTTACCGTAACTTCAGAACTGGGTTCTGTCTTTATTTCAAAGAGAGATGTGGAAGTATCAGGCTAAAAAATATCAATATATTAAACTGTTATTTGCCATCATGGTTTTGTGAATTTAGCCCAATAGTATACATGGTTCTAAAAACCTATACAATCTTTTATTTGTATATTTATTGAACTATAAATAAACAATTAACATTAATGTGTTAATTGATTCCTGCTTGTTTTTTGGCTGATCGACTGTCGTTACATTTCTGACGTCATCATGCTGCAGTTGGTCCCTCATTTATCGAGGGAGCATCTTCCCGTGTATGGGCACTTTTAGGATTCCCAGTCCTACAGACTGACATTTGGATATTTACATAACTATGCCCAAGAGCCACCTCTTTGTTAGTGTTGAGGGATTTTAAGAGGGGTTATATGGGAGGACAGAGTTTTGTTGCTAGAAAGCTATTTTTACCACCCTATAGTCAGCTATAATATGCTTGCATTTCACAGGATACACACTGAATCTAAATTAAGATAATTCATAAAAAACAGAATATATGTCATAAGGATATTAATGTATGGAGAAGATGGAACAAGGAAAGAAAAATTAAGATGTCAGCTTAATTACATACACATTACTAAATATGATTGTATGTTTTTCAGGACATGTCTATGAAGACACAGCTCATGGCGTGTACTTATGACACCAGGCAATGATAATATCAACAAATACAAAAGTCACTTACTTTGCATTAAAGCTGGACAAAACATAGCAGGAATATTGTAATTAACTCATTACAGGTAAGGCTTTGTTTATTTGACAGATCATCTATTTATTGGGGAACTTGACTGTGACATGAAGTATATTAAGTGAGTTTAGTTAGAAATTTACTTTCATGTATTAAAATCAAAACAGTCTACTAATTGTTATGCAGTCACTGATCTGTACTTAGCCCTTATAGTCTTTTAGTTTTGGTGTCTAAGGGGTGTGGTCTTCCCTTTATAAACCTTAACCAGTATAACATCTTGTCTAACAGTAGGACTGATCACAAATAACAAACATCTCATTATTTATTTATCGGCTTCACTGTACCTGTTACATTATTTCACCCTGTTGCCAAGTAACACAAGATGTTATATTCTGTATGCTTCAGTAGTAGTTTCTACTTTTCCAGATTAAAGAAAACATTTTGGAAACACAAACAAAACATTTTTGTATCTTAGACCTGAACAATGAATATTTTTGGGGGGTGGGGGGGGGGCTACTACAAAGATTAATCCTTTAAATCAACGGGGGCTACAGGATATTAACATCCCTTATCCTGTGCTCACTTGCCAACTCCTCTTCACTTGGTCCTGGTCCTCCAGTTTCTTCTGGTTGGGCTGAGGCTGTGACATCATTCCCTACAATTCATATTTATGGCCCTAAATCATAGAGGGAACAACTAAGCTTAAAGTCAGTACTCTACGCATTTCATCCCAGCAGAGATTTGATGATGGTAAAGGGCTTGTTGGGATGAAACGCATAAGCTGTGGACTGTGGCAATTCTTTTAATCACAATCAAATGGCTATACATAGATATATCTTGGAATGCCCATGTTTGAATTTGTTGTTTAAATAAAAAGATACATGTTGGAGCAACCTAGTGTGCAATGGAGACAACAGTCAATACACTGCTTGGTGAGCTGTCACATTTTTTCAAATCATAGATAGAAGATGCCAAGAGCCCATCCAGAGCCTGGAGCTTGAAGATGCAAAACAGCATTGGGACTGTAGGATTAGGCAAGTAAATCTGCTTTTGTGACCCCATAGATATTGGGGTATCACAAATTTTATTAATAATATATGTTGTTATATTGTATATAGGTTATGCGTTAAACTATATATAGGGGCATATATATAAGTCAGTTAATATAACATTCAGCAAGTATTTAAAGTTGATGACATATTTATGTAATATATCCAAGAACCCGCACTCAGGATAAAAGTCCAAGTCCCACACTCAGGCGAAAAGTCCAAGTTTTCTTTAGGAAATACCATCACATATACAAACCGCCCAAAAAACACCCTGGGATCACCTAGGTCAGTGGTTTTAAACCTGTGGGTTGGGACCTCCTTGGTGGTCGAACAACCATTTTTACAGGGGGTTGCAATATTCACTGAACGCTAACAAGCAGCAGCTCTGATGCCCATAAGCAGGGTGGGAAGTTAGGAGGTAGAATAATGTCCCCTCCCTCCTAACTTCCCACCCGAACATTTCAGGGTAGGAAAATAGGAGGGAGGGGACATGACACTTACCTGATTATGACGTCAAGGAGCAGAAGTGACACCCCAGGACTTCACTTCTGGGGTCATGGATCGAAAAAGGTTGAGAACCACTGACCTAGGTGATCATTTTTGCTGTTTGTATATGTGATGTTATTCAATTCAAAAAACTTGGACTATTCTCCTGAGTGTGGTACTATGTTTATGTTCTGGGATTTTGACAGAGGAGTGTAGACTGACTTGACAGTGGACAGAGTTCCACAAGCTTTTGATTACAGCCCAAAAGAAAGTCTTTGCTGTTGGATGATTAGCGCTTGGAGTGCGGTTCGACCTTTGATATAATTCAGATAACACAAACAAGGAGGAATCTGATAAAGGTGCTTGTATTCTGCAAAACAACTGATTAATAAGATTTTATATTTGGTAGAAATTAGATTACCTGTGTGAATCCATTGAAAGCACCACTGGAAGCCTGAAAGAAATAGAAAAAAGCACATTAACATTTACCTTGGTCATTGATGCAGTAAGATAATGAGGTACAAGGAACTAGGATGTGAGGTACATACACAAGTGAGTCACAAGCAGGGGCTAAATATTCTAATGAGGAATGCGTAAGGATAATAAACATAAAAATTTGCATGAAGACTCAAGGAAGAATGGCATGTGACCACATAATTATTCTACGGTATATAGCTTAGAAACCTCCTTTTTATATAAAACCTAATTCTTCTAGGGACATATATCCTACATAAAAATAAGGGTTCTGTATCTGGTATCTAGACCATTAGACCACTAATTTGCTTTTCATGGCTAAGCATGTACATTTTACACATATTTTAGACAGCTTCTGTCAGAGATTTTTTTATCACAAAGGAAATTAACTTTTTATAATAGTTTTGTTAAAACATTAAATTTAGAGCTAAAGCCATACATTGTTTTTCCTTAAAGCCTAAATAAAATAAATCAAATAACATTTTAAAATGAAGGAATTTTGGAAGATATTAAGTAAATGAATGATCAGGTGGATGCTAATGTCAGGCTTGCTATGACTGTAAAAGAAAAAGGATCAGCTAAGCACCAATAAACTGTGGAAGGCTTTCCATGGTCCTGTGTACAATTACTTTTTTACAGCTCCTGTTCCTTGGTAAGAGGAATGAAGCCTTGGAAAGCCTTGGTGGTTTGATACATTAAGCATTGAATCCATATAAACCTTAATGTGATAAATCTGTGGGCCATGGATGCTAAATGCTTAATGATGTGTGTAATATATCAATTTAAGAATCCTAAACAAGACAAGATAATAAAAGTTGATAATTCCTGCATATTACTGCTCTTTGCACTTTAATAAGCAAAAAAGTCCACTTGTATTATATTTCCACGTTTAAATAGGCAATTTTTTCTATACTAAGGGAAGAACTGCAATATGCTACAAAGGTGGGTGATAGAAAAAGGGTATAAAGCATAGGGTCCAGTATCATGAAGGAACTTTGTCTCTAGTAATCTACGCACTGGGGAAGACAGAGATACCTCTTCTTTGTCATGGTCTAGTTCTTGGTAGAGACATCCATATCTCCGGTTAGCAATTTCATCTTCTGATAAATCTGAGCTGTTGGTCTCATTGTCCCTGGGGCTAGCTGGACGCTCGCAACAAACATTTCTGGAGTTTCTTATGCAAAACATGGCTTGGGGACTAGAACTTGTTTCATGGTAAGTGACACAAGGCTGGTTCATAGACACATTTTGAGTCTCATTTTTTGCTAGTGCCTGTTCAGTTTTATCTAAATTATCAGTGGCTCCCGAAAACTGGACCTCATTGAAGTTTGGGGAATTTAGATCTGGGATCGAGAATTCATGTGTTTTGCAGTCTCTTAGATAAGACTCACCCCACGAATCTGTAGTACAACTTGGATCCCAATTTTCTGGCCATATCTTGTCCCCATCTGTGTCAAGACAACCATTAAATCCAGTGTCTGATATAATGACAGGATCTCCTTTAGTAAGTGTATCTTCTTCCTGATCTATAAACTGGCTATTGGTGTTGCAAAAAATTTCACTTTTGTTTATATTTAGTTTATCGCCTGATTCTTGAATCAAATTGTTGCATGGTTCAGCCCTATTTTGTTGGGTATTAACCTCCTCTATTATATCTGAGGACCTTATGCTTTCTGTTTCACTAACCCACTCGTCAACAAAAGTTTCAACAACCATTGTATCTATTTGACCATCGTATCCCAGAAAACCTACATCAGTTACATCTTCTGTAATGGTGTCTGATGATGCACATCTCAAATTCATCACATCATCTTGGACAACATCTGTATCAACTGTATTAACGCTTTCAATGTCTTTAAGATAATCTAGAGTTTCAGGCTCCTCAGTTTGGACTGTATCGGAAATATCTTCTATATCTGCATTCAACATATACATGTCCTCAGTCAGGTCATTTTCATCGAGATGTGTCATAATTTCTTTTTCAATGTCCTTGTCGTCTTCTTCTTCTTCAAATACACTATCATCACTTATCAATACAGTGTCACAATTGAGCATTTCTTTTATAGAATTTTCCTCTTCCACTTTCTCCACATTCTCATTACTTATTTCAGATGAGTTGACCTCCTGTTGGCAAACAAAGTCTGTTTGCTTTTCCCAGGAAATATTTGAATCTTCATTATCCTGCCTATCTGTATTACTCTCATAGACTACCCTATCCATAGATACATCATTTTCTGATGTATTCATTTCTTCTCCAGATCCACAAGCTGCGGTCTCAGCCATGGCCAAATTACACAATGACAGACTTTTTGAGGAATCAGGCTTAATGAACACAAAAAAGGAAAGGAGAAAATATGAGAAAAAAATGACAATAATGAAAGAGTATGGAAATGCACATTTAGTAAACATAAAAAGATATTTGAATGGAAATAAGCTAGGGGATCATACATGCATAATATATTGAATAACCATGCAAAATACTTACAGGCTGGACTAGATCATTGTTTGTCTGCAAAGACAGATAGAAGCAACAGGTCACCAAAATATACTTAATTTTATTCTCTTTCTCTAATGTGAATATTCAATGTTTATCATATATTTGCTTTATTTTTTGGGGCAAACAAAATATTATAAAAAATACTGCAGGTGTACTATAGGTTTACCAGAATATTTACTTGAAATTACATTTTCTGTTATCAGAATACCTTAAAACATCTTTACCTAAATGGCTTTAAAACATCTAAATGGCTACACCATTTTCTTAAAGGTAGTGTCATAATGTACCCTTCTGATATGGCCAAAGTCTGGGGGGGGGGGGGGGGGGGACACACCCCAGAAAATAATATAAACTTTGTAGCTTTACCAGCTTGTTTCCTCAATTTTCGAGCTTAACCCACAGGAGGGAATTTCCCTCTTTCCTGTGAGGCATGCCCTTACTGTACCAAAACTTAAAGAATCAAGTTCATATACCCACTAGTTATCTACTAAAAGAGGAGATAACACACACATCTTCTATTAATACGCTAGCCATGGAATTGAACTTAAAATTTTTAGCATGGTGGTATAGAGGCCTGGTATGGGACCCTTTTAGTTGACCCTGGTATTTCCCCTATGAGCTGGAGAGGTGATCTTGCTAGAGGTAACCATCTACACTTGTGGTGGGAATGCTTCCAAATAAAAGCTTTTTTGGAAAAAGATCTCCATTGTTTTGGGTATAACAGGATTTTGACTCCCCAAGGACCTAGGCTTTTTTCTTTTCAAATTTTTGCTGTTTAGCTGGACTTGCACAGTTAAATCTTTCATTTGATCAACTTAAAACACGATTATATTTAATTAGATCGTTTTATGTGTAGCCCCCCTATGGGTGCTAGAGTTATGGGTGCTAGAGTTAAGTGAGGTAAAGG
>CM070036.1:99153321-99164592 GCA_036250615.1 Ptychadena robeensis
CTGTGGTTGCTGCTGCACGCAATGTTGATGGTGAACAGATCAAAACACTGACAGAATCATTGGATGGCAGGCTTTTGAGTGTCTTGATTTGTTTTTGTGATTTTGTTTTTAAATGTCAGAAATGTATATTTGTGAATGTTGAGATGTTATATTGGTTTCACTGGTAAAAATAAATAATTGAAATGGGTATAAATTAGTTTTTTGTTAAGTTGCCTAATTATTATGCACAGTAATAGTCACCTGCACACACAGATATCCCCCTAAAATAGCTAAAACTAAAAACAAACTAAAACTACTTCCAAAAATATTCAGCTTTGATATTAATGAGTTTTTTGGGTTCATTGAGAACATGGTTGTTGTTCAATAATAAAAGTATTCCTCAAAAATACCACTTGCCTAATAATTCTGCACTCCCTGTATTTTGCAATGTAAGTAAACGAATGTTAACAATAAAACAAATAAATAAACAATAAATCAACTCACATAAAGTAGAATAGTCTTTAAACCTCCACCAGTTTTTTTATTTTATGTAATGTCCACTATTGGTAGAAATATGGGTGTCCAATATTGGGACTGTGGACCTTATCATTCACAAGGCGCAGGGGGAAAGCCAAAGACTGACATTGCAGCTGTGGTTCTTGGGGAAAATAAGCATCCTCTTGCTGACTTGCTAGTCCTTTAGCCCTTGTATACACAGAGACATTTGCCATCCTCTGTGTGTAAAATGGAGTCACCTGGTTCTAGTGACACCATTGGCTGAAAGCTCTTTATTTACTCTTACTAAAGGTGGGTTTACACGTCAAGATTTTTTCGTCCAACAGATGAACGACGACCGATTTTTTGGTTCGTTGTACAAAAATCTAAAGCGGGCATTTGTTCCGATGGATTTTTTTTGTTCGATATCTGACAAAAAATCGTCCACAAGGTTATCGAACATGTTGGTAAACTTTCATCTGTTGTTTATTTTTACAATGTATGATTTTGATTCGTCTATGATGTTGTTTATATTTTATTTCCAAGTAGAACTTTCCGAACTAAACAAATGCATTGTGGACGAACGTAACAACGTGCTGTCTATAGCAGTGGTATAAGGTGTTTCAAAAATATATATATTTCACTATTAAATGTTCGTTGTTAATAGCGATATGTATGTATGAGTTTAAATACACAGTGAATATACAGGTGTGTGTGTGTACAGTATGCTGCAGTGAATATACAGGTGTGTGTGTGTACAGTATGCTGCAGTATACATCACAGTAAACATCCACAGTATACATCCACAGAATACATCACTTCTTAAAAAAAAATCGAAAAGATTTTTCATTTGTGGTTCCACAGATTTTTTTTTATTTGATATTTGCGTCGGTTGTACAAAAATCTAAAAAAAATCTAATTACCTTCGATAAATGGACGAACGAAATCCGATAAAAAAATCTAACAAAAAATCTAATCTGAAGTTGAACGAAACAAAAATCTTGACGTGTAAACCCACCTTAAGAAAAACATTTTTTATACTACATGGACCTACTGGTAAATTTAAGGCCTTTGTCACCCCTACCTGTTTCCTGCTTGTTGAACAATACAGCATGTCAACAGTATATCTAATGGCTGAACTTACAGGGAAATTCATGTCAATATATGTAAAGGGGTTAGGTGTAAACTTGGCCTTTAAAATTTTTTTTTTTATGCTGTATGTTTATATTCTGTTTGCTTATCATAAATATGTACTTTCTGCAGAAATGTGATGAACTCTGGGAAGATTTCCATCAAAAATTAGTGGATGGGGCCTTGTTAACACTTGATACATATCTAGGACAATTTCCTGACATAAAGGTATGTTACATATATCCTATAATTGTTTTTATATTATATAATGACTATTGTCATTGCTGGCTGTGTTAGCATCTACCACTGACTATAGTAAAATAATTTTCACATAACTTGTGTTAATTGCTTTAGGTATATATGATTTGCAACTTGATAAATTGCCAAAATTTTTGATAATAAAAATATCTTCTAAACCCAATACAATTAGGGTACCTGAGATAGAATGCCATAGAAAGTCAATGATTACCTCATCTCTGTTTGCTGGCTAAATTCATTCTCTAAATGAAGCTTTCAGTTGAAATGTTCTATGAATAGACTAGGAATAGATTTTTCAAATATTGAAACCCTGGTTTGGGTAATATACCAAGAAAACACATCACTAAACTGACAGACTAGCTAGGTACTAGGTTAGTTTCTAATCTAATCTCATTTCTGTAACTACTATGTGTTACACGTTTTACTTAAAGGAAAGCTAGAACATTTATATCTGTTAATACAATGTCTCTTCTTTTGCATTTGTTGTACTAGTTAGTTAGATTTAGCCAGACTGGTATATGAATATTGCGCTTTTATATCATTATTTATCATCAGATAATTATTGTGGAAACTGGTATATACTTCTGTATGTGTAATGACAAGGAGAGCCATGTATATCATTACACAATGTAGTCCCCTAAACTGGCCAGGTAAGTTTTAAACCAAATTTTGGTACTCTACTTGCTCAATCCTTTTTCTTTATTTATACTTTATTTGATCCAGCAAAGCACTGTTCCTGGCTTGCTGCTGAACTTAAAATGAGAACTTTTACATTTAGCAAATAATTAATTCAATAAATCCTAATCTAGATTTATATATTTAATTTCTTTTTGGCATAGTTTGGTAAGAATAAAGATACATCTAAGGATATTCAAGTTGGAGGTCAGGGGTTGAACTGTGCACATACCCACCACAGTACAAAATGAAAGTCCTCCTTTTCTGGCAGGCTCTAGATACCCAACACAATTATCACGCCTCACTGCAGCTTTTGGTCAAGTGAATTCTGCGTTACAGCCACAGTAAGGGGTGCAAAATATAACTAGGATACATGTCTTGTAATGCAGTGCTAGTAATTATTGTCTAAATTTTAAATGTTAGTGTAAGCAGAAGGTTCTTTTCTCATAGAACTCTGCTCCTCTAAACAAATGGTTTAAAAAAAATATATATAATAATGCATTCTATGTGGTTCTCAACCTGTGGGCCGGGGTCCCCTTGGGGGGTCGAACAACCATTTCACAGGGGTCGCTGAGTTCACTGGAAGCATCAGAGCTGCTGCTAACAAGCTAATGCCCACATGTCAGGTGGGGAGTTAGGAGGGAGAGTAATGCCCCCTCCCTCCTAATTAACTCTACCTCCTAACTTTCCACCCCACACATCATTTGCACAACTGGGGTAAAACAATATAAGGGAGGGCACATTACACTTACCTAATCATGCCAGATGTAATGTCATGGAGTGTCACTTTCGGTATTTGGAATGTAGAAGACAATTCCTGCTGGTGCTTTTGCGTTCAAAATACAAGAAATGACACTTCATGGCGTCATTTCCAGGGTCGCGGGTCAAAAAAGGTTAAAAACCAATGATATAGAGCAATAATAAAAACATTTAAAAGCATGTATTTTGTGGTAAATTATCTTAACAAACATAGAAAATATATAATAAAAGGGTTACAATAATAACAGAATATATGCATGAATAATAGAAAAACAGCATGACATTTTAGTAACAGAGACGCCCATAAAATGACCAGTTGAATATTTTGGACCATTTTCTGATTCACCAAATTATGCCCTAGCCTCAATGGGTGTTAAAAATAGCTACATTTAACCTTTAATTGTCTTGATGAATCAGCTCTTAATTCTCTTGTTCTGAAAGATGCTGTAATTAGTATTCTACATCAAACTATAAGTAATATTATTTAGTACAGTAACCAAGCAGCTCTGTACAAAAGACTGCCCACCAGTCTCTCTACATAAAACTGGCTCCTTCAATATATGGAAGAATTTTACAAATAGGGTTCCAGCTTTTCAGAAAGCATCGGCAATATCTTTATTTAGAACCTGTCCCAAAAGAAAGGATTGAATGAATATTACATGATTTTACAGACATATTAGTGCCAAGCCTTTCATTATTATTATCTTGTATTTTTATAGCGCCGATATATTAGGCATTTACAGAGCATTTATAGGCATATCACTTACTGTCTCTCAGAAGAGCTTACAATCTAATGTCCCTACCAGAGTCATATATATGTAACTGTCACCATCATGTGTAAAAAACATATAAAAATCTTTTTGGGGGAGGCCAATTAATCAGCATGTTTTTCATGTTAATATAATTTTATAAAATAAAACACATTCTTCCTGTATACTGCCATGTTGATTAAAGTCTAAAATATCCCAAATGTTCTAAATTGTTCAGTAGCCCCAGGTTAACCTTGGCAGTCACCTTCTTTGCTACAGAAACATCGCTGAGTGATTTTGTATCTCCTATTACAATTTGGCCTAATTCAAATCCATAAGTGAGAATAACTTAAATAAAAGTCACAAAAACTGCTGATTGATCCCAATATTGATTGCTGAGCAACAGAAGCATTCATTCAAATTGTAATTTATCAATATCCCTTTTTGATGTTTTGCTATATGGTACTTCTCTATAGTTTCTGCATGTTTTCATGTTTATTACATTAAAATTAATTCAAATGTTTGCTAGATTCATTGTACCTTAATTCATTTGCTATTACAATTTTTATTAAAGCCCATGGTGGGGAATTCACACAGTGTTGGTGATACTTAAAACACTAGATGCAAAAAAAGGTGAACCACACACATAACATCACCGTTTTGATTTTGTTTTTCTTCAAGTGTTCTGCATATTAAGAAACTGCAGACCATATACCTAAAAGCTTCTGCCCTGTTAATAATTCTCCAGGCATGGGCAAGGGTTCCACATTGACAGCCCAGTTAGTTGAAGCCTAATGGCCTTCCAGTGGACAGACCTAATCTAGGTACCCTCAGTGTTAGGCAAGAACTAGGAAAAAAGTCTTAAACATGAATATCAAGGCCAGTCTTAACGTATTCATGGCCATATTTGCAATGAACACACAATGAGTGCTAAGGGGGGCAGATATACAGAGAAAAAATTATTGGCAAATGCGAGCCTCTGCTTTTGGGCAGCCCAGGTAGGCAGGTGTGAAATGGCGTGCACTCAGTGCCCTGACCATGATTTAGTGATTTCCCCATCACAGCGGGCATATGGCCCCCATCTACACCACTCCTGGGGCACAGACTCCCCAGGATTCTCTCAACCTGGCCATAATTCCAGACAAAGACCATCCCATTAAAATCCAAAGGCATTAGTAATGGGAGTGCACAGGTTCCTGTTGTATAAAGAAATATCAAAGGCTGCTTGCAGATAACATTCTAGCAGGATTTGCATGTAAGAATATTGTGCTACAAGACCAACTTGCTGGTTGCTTGACTGTCTGGCTTTTACTGAGTTCAATAATTATTGCAAGTTACTCACTGAAGCTGACTTTTCTTTTTTTTTTCCTGTCCTTTCCATGCCTGAAGAAAACAGACTGCTCAAGTCTAGCCTCCACAAAAGTAAACTTTAGGTTTCAATTAGAAGTTAGCCTATAACACTAGTTTAACCTATTAGAGTGTTTTTTTTTTGCTTCATTTATGTAAACCTGTCTAGTTTTACTTGTCTTACCTGTTATATAAATATTTGGTTTTAGTTCGTTTATTACTAATTTTCTAAAATATTTATCTTGCTTATAGACCCGAATAGCCAAAAGAAGCCGAAAATTGGTTGATTACGACAGTGCAAGACATCATTTGGAATCATTACAGAATGCCAAAAGAAAAGATGATGGGAGAATTACTAAGGTAATTAACTAAGGATTATAATTTATTCAGACAAAAGAAGAGTAAAGGTAAACAAGTGTTGTCAGACATTTACAAACAAAAAAGCCACAATTCTGGAATTGAATAGTGATGAGCGACTAGGCAATATTCGAATTCGCGTAATTTCTCGAATATCCGCCATAATATTCGATTCCATATTCGTAATCTCGAATATCCGCACTTACGACATGAATTGCGATCACAAAATCGCAATTGCGATCCAATATGTGCAATGCATGCAAGTCAATGGAGAATGGCGGAATCCGAAATCGCGGTTATCCGAGAAAGCGCAATGCGACCAAATATGCGCAATACATTGAAGTCAATGGAGATTAGCGGAATCCGAAATTGCGATTATCCGAGAAAGCGCAATGCGATCCAATATGCGCAATGCATGCAAGCCAATGGAGCTCGGATATTCGACTGGGAGAATATCCGTCATTTCCGTTTTAAAAAATCGCATTGCGATTATATAATCGCGATCCCATTCATTGCAATGGATCGCGATTATAAAATTGCGATTATAATAGCGCGATCAATCGCACTAAAGCGCGAAAAATCGTGATCGCGTTGGATATCCGATGATATATTCGCGAATATTCGCGAAATGGCGAAATAGCGATATTCGAGATAAATATTCGAAAATTGAATATTCGAGCTCAACACTAGAATTGAAGTACCACATTTTACGTACAATAAGACGTTTTGCCCGGGGGAGGCGTTTACCTGTGTCCTGTATTTGGAAGGCACGACCACCCACTGCCTCTGTTGTGCCTTGGCTCCCCGTCCCCGTTCTCCCATCCAGCTCTGCTTGTTTGTCACTGCCACTGTCACTGCCAGCTTGTGTGTACCTGCCAGCTTTCACACAAACAGAGCAGAGCATTGTGTAATCGGCTGATTACATACTGCAGATGGAAGAGCTGCCATCTGCACTGTATTGGGAGTTGGGCACAAGCTGTCCACCTCACATACAACTCTGCCATTCAGGGCTAGAGGCAGGAAAGCTGGGGTGCGTCCTAAACATTGGAGCGTCTTTTAGACTGAAAAACTGTGAATTAAAGTAAATTTAAATAATAATAATTATACGATAATTATGTATGGAATATCACACTAATCCCATCTAACATATCCATTAAATGGGATCCATAGATTGGGACTATGAATTGGCTAGTACTCTATATCTGAAACCTCATCTTTTGATGTGTTTCTGAGGCTGTGATTTAGGCTGGGTATACACAGGTAGATTCCCGTGCAATCGACCGGAGATCAATTACAGCGTGGTGACATCACCACGCTGTGATTGATCGCGGGTCAATCGAACCGTTATCAATGTGCACCACATGGGCACATCAATTCCCGATCGATGGGGACACGGTTTCCCCGTGGTTCCTCGGGTCTCTGCTTCTCCATAGCCAGTGACCGCCAGCTGGGTAGAAGCAGAGAGAGAGAGAATCAGCCAGCCTGCACGCCCCCCTCCCTTAGCACAGAGACGTGCTGGCCCGCCACCTTCACACTCCCGGATTACAGCCATCTGTGTGCCATTCAGCTGGCAGCCAAGCCATTACTTTGAATGGAGACCCGCTGTCCCCATTCAAAGTAATGACTTTCGACCAAGATGGAAACCCGTTTGGTCAAGTTCCTTTGTGCAGGATCTGTTGATCCTGTTTGAAGGAACCGTGGATGGCTCAAATCTTGGAACAGATAAGAGCAACATCGGGTGCCATGAGCGTGCACGGCGCCCGATGTTGCTCTAATCTGTTTCTTTATCAAGCTGTGTATGCCCAGCTTAAGACTTAAACCATGTAAAACACACAAGAGAAGCAATGAAAAAAACGTCAATCTTCAGTCAATATTTGCTATAAGCTGGGGTGCTGCATTTTACTGTTTTTACAGTTTTCTATTTAATGTTTTTCCATTTTCCAATGATATTTCATTTTTGAAAAGATGTCATTATACTCAGATATTAACACTTTCAGAACAATTTATTTATGTGTTAGAAAGGCGGGGTGTCAAACTGTGGCCCCAGTGTGAATGTATTATGCTTGCAAATTTTTATTTAAGAAATTTCTTTTATTTGACATTTGATGACACATGTATTAATATTATGCTTTGCTTGTTCTGAATTCAGTGTTTAAATAAAAATTCAGTGTGTTCCCATATTTAAGGGTTCATCATTTTATCTGATGAGAAGGATAACTTCCACTATTGTAGAAATGTGTTCAGCAAATTTCAAAATTGGCCCGTGTTCAATTTTTAATATTTTGCCCCACTGTGTTTTGACTTTCCTATCCTAGAGCTAGCCAAATGTACAGTAAAAGAAGAGAAAGAGAGGGTGGTGTTAAGTCAGAATGCCCATGCCCCTGGGTACATCTTAAGATCAGTTATTACAAATTATTGGAGGAGAGACAAAAAATATCTCTTTCGCAGGAACTCCTTCCCTTACAAACACTTAACAAGAATTTGTACATTTGCAGCTTCAAATATGTGAAGTATTTAACAAAGAGGGCAAAAAGACTATTTTCTTTATCTTGCATGCACGATAGTACCCAAACATTGGTGTGAGATGCATTTGTACCCTTAAGGTGCTTATTTATTTAAGGACTTGTATTAACATTTGCTTGGTTCATATCAAATACACAGGCTCAGGGGAAATGTAAATTCTATGAAATGTCTTTGAACTAAATATAGTGTTTGAAGTGACTATAGGCTGGGATGTTATAAACAAACAAGTGAAAGAAGTCTGTGGTTATGTTTACCCGCAACCAATAAAGCAGCTTTATGTAAAATTGATCTCTAACCGCAATAGCAATACTGGAATGGAATGAGGTATAAAATGCCAAACCAGACTACAATCAACTTTCATACAATGTGCAACAGTATATATCAAGAATAAACAAATATAGAAAATATAACAGATATACTGGAACATAAGATGACTTGAATATAAAGTTATCCCCACGTTCACGAAAAAAATTATGATAATTGACTGTAACATAACCAAAAGGGCTTGACTAATAGTCAGGTGTGGGAGATTTACTATAGGTGTAGATGGCACACTTCCTGCTTGTACTTATCTTCATTCTTCTGCTTGTATTGTATTAGTTTCAATATGAAGGACTTATACTGCCCCCTAGTGTTATTAATAATTTATTCAGCCTTGTATTTGCAATGAAGCTGAATCATTCAATCACAATAACGACATGTCTCCACTAGCTGAAAGCCTGAGGTATAAGGAGTAGTACTGTCAAATTAAAAAGCAAACACACCACAATCAATATCTACTTGGTTCTCTATTAAAAATGGTACACGACAGGGTTGTCCCCCTTTTGTTCGCCCTATGTATAGAGCCCTTAGCAGCTAAGATCAGAGGTAATTTAAATATCAGAGGCATAGCAAAAGGAGGGAAAGAGTACCAAATATCTCTCTATGCAGATGACATTTTATTAACTATTACGGACCCCCTTACCTCCCTTCCTAATCTACATCTAGAACTAGATAGATACGGCATGTTGTCAGGCTATAAGATTAATAATACTAAAACTGAAGCATTACCATTCAATATGGACCAACATATGTTAGACCTATTAAAACAAAACTACAAATATAGCTGGAAAAGTGAAGCTATTAAATACCTGGGAATTTATCTCACACCATCATATAATACATTATTGGAAGCAAACTTCTCCCCTCTAGTAGAAGAAACTAAAAAAATATTTAGAAAACTAAAGTCTACACAAATATCATTATTAGGGCGTATTGCAATGATAAAGATGTCAATCCTACCAAAGTTTAACTATCTGTTCGAGACACTACCAATTGATATCCCAAAAAGGGAAATAAAAAAATGGCAATCCATGAAGATGGACTTCATATGGGAAAATAAGAGGCATAGATTGGCAAAAACAGTAGTGTGTTCCCACAGGGAACAAGGAGGGTTATCAGCCCCAGATCTGGGGAAGTACTACATAGCAGCACAGTTGAGGGAGGTAGCGGCATGGTCTACACATCACCCCCATAGCAGATGGGTGGAATTGGAAAGTGCATGGGTTTTCCCAAACCATTTGAATTCGTACATATGGGGTCCAACAGATATGAGTCTAACACAACAATTGCTTGCCCCAATGAGGTGTACGGTCCAAATTTGGCTAAAGAATAGGTGGCTTCACTATCTGACAACATCTAACACAATGATGATTTTTTTTTTTGTTCAACCCCCTGCTCCCAGACAGTACAACGAGGAGGATGACAGAACAATGGAAGACATATAAAAGTTTTAGGTTTGGGCAGATAGTAAACCCGGTAACGAAAAGGGTATTGACTTTCGCAGATTTACAGGAGAAATTACAAATGCCACAAAAAGCTTTTTACAGCTACCTACAAATAAGACATTTTGCCCAATCTATAACCAAAGACTTGAGGTTTAGTGAATTAACTTCCTTTGAAAAGATTATTCTGGATGGTCCCTCAAATAAAGGATTACTGTCAAAGTTTTTTAAAATTTTGGGGACATCCAGAGGGGATACATTTTTTAGGCATGCATATATGACCAAATGGGAATCCTTTTTAGGGAGCCCCCTGGCAAAAGAATGCTGGCAGACGATCTGGCTGTAAGCCCACCGCAGCTCGATCTGCACGCAGATAAAAGAAAACGCATATAAAATAATGATGCACTGGTATTATACTCCAGAATTATTACATGCAATTAATTCAAGCTTATCCCCAATGTGCTGGCGGTGTAAGACAGAAGTAGGCTCACTATTTCATATCTTTTGGACGTTCCGGGAAATTTAACCCCTTTGGAGGAATGCCCAGCAGATAGTGTATAAAGCGTTAAAAAAAGAGGTTCCACTGAATCCAGAAGCATGTCTGTTGGGCTTGCTACCTAAAGGAATGCTAAAGAGAGAGAAGAAAACGAGTCTACACATATTTACAGCGGTTAAATGTTTGGTAGCAGCTAAATGGAAAAACCCTTACACCCCCTCCACTTTGGACTTATTAACACGAATTCAGGATGTCCGTTCTATGGAATACCTGACGGCCAGATTAAGAGATTTCTTAGACAAATTTTACTCAATATGGGAGAATTGGGATTCATTAGATCATGCAGAGCTATGTAGGTGATACAGGATCAAGGAGGAGGTTCGGGATTGGGTGGAGGTGGGTTTGTGCTGTAGTGTGGCCCTTGGATCCCGGGGCGGTCCTGGCCGGGCGTCCGCTTTTCGGGGGGGGGGGCGTGGTGGACCGGGGGTGGCTTCATTCCTGGGTCGGAGGGGGGGTGTTCGGGGTATTGAAAGAAAGGTATTTTTTTTTTTTTACATTTAAACATTCCTAGTTAATTACACATCATCAATATACAGCATCACTATATTTACACATCCTTACTTAATCACTTACACATTATCACTTTCACACATACACACAACATATTCACCATAGTATCCACAATGTAATTAAACTATTTTTCACATACCCCACCCCCAAACACTAGTCTATTACCACA
>CM070036.1:99164617-99177009 GCA_036250615.1 Ptychadena robeensis
GGGTATGAGGGATCAAGGAGGTCTAATTGCGAAGGAAAGGACCGCCTTTACATACCCGAATGTCGCTCGCCCAGGAAGTGGTCCGTTTCAATGTGCACCGACTCCACCTGCAGGGCATTTCGGGGGGGAAGAAGCGATGAGCAGAATCAAGATAGAGAAAGAGCAGGAGGAGAGACGGAAAGAGAGACAGAGGACGCGCAACGACGAGGAGAGAAGGAATAGGAGGGAGGCAATAATCTGTAGCCTCGAGAGCGAACGAGCGAACGCAAGATATATGGAAACGAAAGAGAAGCCGCGAAACTGAACCGTGTGGCTGTAGAGAGCTGCGAAGTTGCTCGCCCTGAATTATCACGCAGGGGTTAGTTTCTATGAAGGCATGAGACCTTTACGGGTTGAAGTGCTCGGTAGGGATCAAAAGCCGGCCGGAAACCAGAAGCGCCATGCGAAGCGAAGCCTGACGTTTAGTGAAATGCGATAGACAGCACTCCGCACCCACCGTGAATTCAGGGTCCAGCAGGTGGAGCCCGAGTATCTGTACTAAACGCATCTGAGGAATCTGTTAGATACGCGAAATATGTGTGCCTCACAGACGAGCAGGAATCGTCCAAATAGTACGGCTGTAGGAGAGGAGGGAAGAGAGACACGGCGCAGGTATGCACAGGCGTGGATAAAATAGAGAAGCGTCCGTTTGGTTGTCCATCCGCCTCCCTGTGTCCCTGAAACAGTCGAGCCTGGTCCCATCTGTGCGATGGATTTCATCACGGATCTGCCGAACTCGGAGGGTTTTCCACAGCGCGATCTTGTACCAATCGTGGACAGTGTTCACGAAGATGGGACCCAATCTAATGTGGACCCTAGACGAAGCCCTCCCGATACTGTCATGCTGAGAAAGAGTCAGCGCTGGGTTTAGTTTTCTGGGACAGGGAGTGGTTCGCCTCCATGGTCTTTTTCCGGGGAAGATGAGTGGATCACTGGACAGGGGAGCAACCCATAGTTACGGAAGCCATCCCGGTTTCTGTGACTGGAGTTGGCCGTTTAATGGGGTTCACGTGTCCCTCACTCGTGTGGTACACCCCAGACATACGGCCGAGTGCGAGAGGCAAAACATCCGCTCGAGGCAATACCTACGGTGATTTTCACCTCTGACATCGCAGGACAGAGCTGGGTGGTTCTGCTCCCTGAGTGCTGAGGTGTTGCGTGAATACAACAATCTCTAAGCATGCCAGGTTCGGGGCAGACCCCGTTTTTTCTGACGTGGGGGTTACCCCTAAGGTTTCCTGCCCACCAGTGAATCTTGGAGGAGACTCGGTTCTGACTGGACGGAAGGAGGAGCGTCCTCTCGAAGCGCTTGCACAAGCCTGTGGGTGGGACCCGAGATCGGACTGTTTGAGGCGTAGGGCAGGAAGCGGGAATAACTCCTGGGGTCCGATCCGTACTCGGAGATGCAGTTTCCTGTTCTCCAGCCGGGGGAACGTTTGTGTCTGGCTCTCCTCTAGTTTCATTCGGGTTTGCGATGACTCCCTTCGGTAAGCTGGCACTAGGTACCTTGGGTCCGCCGTAAGTTGGTTGATCGGTGTGGTGAACCCGTGTGTCCGTTCGGGTGCTCCTGCCATCTCGCTAGGGTCCACACGGGGTCTTCCACGTTTTTTCCTGAAACCTGGTCGTGCAGGATCCGTTCCCGTGGTCGTACTCCTGCTACCCTACTCCGGTCCTCAGGGACGGTTGTTGAGGAGTTTCGGAGGTGGAGGCAATTCTTGATTCCCGACTGCGCGGGCGAGGGGTTTCAGTACTGGTCCGGTGGAAAGGGTATGGGTTGATGGAAGGAGGCCCTCTTGGAGGGGTTCCCCGCTGAAGGGGGAGTCCATGTCTCTCGTTAGCTTGGACAGATTTTCATATACTCGGTTCCTGGCAAGCATTGGTCCAGCGTGGCGTGCCGGAGTCAGGCATTGAGGGGGTGGGGGATTATGTCAGGAGCCTGGGCCGTCCGGTGGTCGGGCACCCAGCCACCTGCTGTGGCTCCCCCGGGTACCTTAACTGTTGGTTGGGTTCTGAGGGGGTCTCAAGGGTGTTGACTGTGAGGGATTTACTCCCACCAGGCCATGATTTTGGGAAGCCGCCGGTCGGCACAGACCGCAGAGAACAGTTGTCGCGGCCCGTGCGCGTTTGCCGCGTCATTGCGGTGTATGAGTTCGCTGCAGCGTCGTAGCCTTCAAGATGAATTTTTAAAGGGCATGGCTTGGGGGTTGTGTTCTAGAGTGTGGCCGTCGTTCACGTACTGGGCGGACCCTGGAGCACATACTTCCTATATAAACGTGACCAAGCCCATGCACTCAGTGGCGTGTTGGAATAACAGTTTCCTAGGTAGATGTGGTATTGGAGAGTTTTTGTTTGATTGATTACCCGGTACTTTTGACTCCTGCTTCGTGACCCGACCTTTCTCTGATTCTGGCTCCCTGACCATTGCGTGATTTCTGTACTCTTCTCATTGCTGCCGACTGACTCGACAGCTCCGACTCTGAGTTACGAGCTATCAGTTGCCTGCCGCCTGCCCTGACCTCGCCTGAGGGATACCGACTACGTTAATGAAGTACAAGCTTGAACTGGTTTGGTCGCTGGATACTTCCCCCTGAGAGGGTCCACCTCTGGTGATCGTGTCTGCAGTCTCCTGGGGGGGTCACTGAGGCGACGGGCCCAGGACTGGACAACTGGGGCGGGGAAGAAACACAACTCCAAACGGGTCCCCTCAAGGTGCTCCCTCGCCAACTACCATTAGGGGGGCATCTGGGCGAAGACCCTCAAGGCTTAGATTCCCTGTCCCTGGTGCCCCTGTGCTAATCCAGGAGCTGTTGGCACAACAGACGCTAAAATGGGATGCAGAAGTCCATATCCTTGAGGCTCATCTTGACAAATTCAAGGAGAACATGGGAGCTTACTCAGAGGAGCGCTTTCATAAGGATATACTAAACTTTGAACGTTGCTTTCAAGGACAGTATAACAAAAACATGATGGGGGACCACATTTAGGGGCTTCTTCGAGCGATTTGCGGTACAGTCGCAAATAATTTCTGAACCTTTTTGTGGTTTAGTGGTTTTGAGTGAAGATAAAAAATTTCCTTGTTTTGTCACTATAAATACAACATTTTGTATTTCTGGGCTGTGGTCATAAAATAAAAATTTGTGCTGAATGTAGTCTTTTTTCCATAGGTTTAAGATAAATAAACATGTTCTCTTCCTAAATCAGTTACCATAGTCTATTGCTTTCTCATAGTCTACCGCTTTGGATTTGCTCACAAACCTAAAACAAGGACTGCCCATTTAGAAGAATTGAAATCCAGATGGTTTATTATATATAATTAAAATACTTAATTTATTTATTTTGAGGTGGCTTCATTGAAACTAATTATTACAAAATAACCCTATTCAGTGAATGGAATGTATAGCAAATATGGAAAATAAAGAATTGTGAAAATACGGAAGTAGGTGTGCCAAGCGAAGCTAATCTGCCTGACTTGCTTGGTTAATGTTAAAAATAAATAGTAAAAATATTTTCTAATACCACTGCTTTACTCACAATATCATTCCTGTTTTTATGTAGAAAAAAAACCTATACATTAAAGGGTCATTATCTAGCAGTCGGCAGATATCTTTCGCATAATGTAGTACAGCTTTCAAAAATGATTAGTGAAATTCATCTCAAACAATAGTATTCTACATGAATTATTCAATACTATCTGCCCAAAACACAGGCAGAATATATATATATGTATATTGGTCTATGGATACATATATAAACATACAGTTAGCATACCTGTGATGGAGATTTAGGCCTAGCTGGTGCAGGAGATGACATGGGTGCTAGTGTATGATTAGGACTTGCTAATGGACTGGGGATCTGTGGTTCCTCTTCTGGTGGTGATGGAGTCTTTGCGATACGAAGGGGTCCAGAATCACTAAAACATAAAAGGAAGGTGAATAATAGGATTTATTACATTTTATAATGTTATCCCAGTGATTTAAATGTCTTGACATTGAAATGGTGCAATAATGCAATCAATTGTTTTGTAATTAGGCTTTAAAATGCATACTTTGCATTCCCTGGTCATTCTATTCACTACTTAATTTTTTTTATTCCTACCTCAGCAGAAATAATAAATTCTATTAGCAGAGATCTTATTGATGCATAATAAAGAGAAGCCAGATTAAGCAAAATCTGTATTGAAGGTCCCCTGGCTATTGAAGGTACCATGTACTAGTAACTACCATACATTTTTGTCAAGGTAAAATAGAGTTTCAGCTACTACAGAGCACCAAACTAAACTATGTGTATTCATCTTCATGATTGAGAACTTAAAGTTCAATCATACATGAAAAGCACTGGTAAACAATGCTTTTACTCAGGTTTGACAAACCACTTACCATCTTTTTCTGTTGCAACATTAAAGAAACAAAATTGTTTTATGTTAAACAGCAATTCCAGGCAAGAAATGAAACCAGTTATTGAACTGCTTATGCTATCTGGTAAAAAAAACTATCCATGCTGAAATCTATACATTGTTTATTTAAAGGATAATTTTATTTACACATAAAATATGTAGAAGAATATGGTAGGAGGTAGATGTAAGATGAAGATTTCAGTAGCCAGGGGCAGGGATAAATACAGAAGAATCTTTTCTCATAGGAATAGACTGGCACTGCCCTATCTAATGTCATCAGAAACTCCTATTGCTGTCTACCCCCAAACTTCATTGTGTAGACAGCAGTTTACAAGTACTATGCTTGTAATTGGCAGCATGGATTGGAGGTACTAGGCCACAGTAGCCCCTGTATCCAAAAATTCAACTTGGTAGGCAAACACATTTAAATGCGTAAGTGTATTTATACTTTAAAATTACACTTGTTTGAGTCAGCAAATTACAAGGAATGGAAGCAGAAGCTTCAACATAATGCCCAGGAACAAGAGAGTTCACCAATGGGCATTTCCATGATTCTGATTTTTCTTAGGGCTTGACCTCACTGGTAAGTCTGGACGCACGGCGGCGTGGTTCTGAGCTGAGGGCGGCGTCCACGGGTGGCCACTTCCATAAACTTCAATGGGCTTGTCCTCACTTGCATGGCTGCCCACTGCCGCAACCAAGAAACGTGGGCCCTGGGCAGATTCTAATGTCCCGGATTTAAAACACATAAGACTCACAAAATGAAAGTTGCTTTTTATTTATGTGCTGCAAGAATTATTATGGCAATAGTACTCAGAATATATTTAAGCCTTTTTACATTTCAAATATTCCAAATCAATATTTAATCATTTTCATTATATATACCTACCTTGGTGCTCCTTGAATAGTAAATGCTTTATCAGCGTGTTGCTCTCCTAATTTGGTCATAACCTCAAACAGCTTGTGACACAGCTGCCAACAAAGAAGAAAAAGAAACCCATTAACCTTCAAATAAATGGATACACATAATGAGAGCTCCCATTTAGGTTAACAGATTAAGGAATTTCCTGAGCTTTTTGGTTTTTGGCTATGCACCTTTTAGGAAGAGTTTCCTAATGACCTTACTAAATGTACAGATATTTCACTTTGTATTGTGAGTTAATTACAAACCCAACATAATATAATCGCCAAAATGATTGGAGATGTAGGAAAGAGTGAAGTTTTTCCAGTTCTTTTGTAATCAAATTTTTTTTTAAGTTAAAATGAGAAAAAACTGTGCAATAGCAATAAGAAAAAAAAAGAAAAAAAAAGAAAAATGTTCTTAAAACTCTTCACAGCATCTCCAGCAATTTTGGTGCAGATACCATGTTCAGGTGCTTTGCAATTAACTCCCAAATCAGCTAGTCAAAGATACGTACCCATCTCAACTGGCTATGTATAAATGGTTGCAAAAATGTTTTTGCCAATAAAGAAAACAGTAGTGCTATTGCTTTTATTTATTGGGGTGAAAATAACAACACATCGCAAGAAGGTGCTTCAGCCTTTTCCCACCTAGAAGTAATGGTTTCTAACATATATACAGTATAAAGAATGTGAATGACTAAGGACACAGCAATACAAATCTTACAGAAGGAACAGCAATTCCCCACTCCATCCAAAACTGAAATCAATGTTCAATTTTGGGTTTGGGTGCCCATTAATATTCCTAGTGGTTGAATGATTTCCCTGTTACTATGTAATCTGTTTAAATGTCATGCCTGCTCGGCCCTTCATCCAAGTGAGAACCTATACCTGCATATTAACCTCCTGGGCATTACAGGCTTTTCAAGACATTTTTCATGGCACGAAAAGCCGTTTCCCGGGCAATCACGGTGGAGTACACTGTTCCCCATCGTGGCTGCCAGTTCCCCTCCTGGCTCACTACACGTGTGTGCAGGGTAAAGCGATGTCCCCTCCATTAACGTGAAGGTCTATGGTCCCGCCCCCTTCTGCATCACCGTGATGCAATCGGGGCAGTGCTGAAACCCCGGAAATGCTGCTGCGATTTAGGCACTCGATGCAGCTTTCCACGGGTGTATCGGGTGCACCCAATGCCTGCTGACCTAGCGGTTGGGGCGAATCCAAACGCTGAACGAACTGGGTTTGTCTTAACCGCTAGGGAGGTTAATACAAAGAATGGCAAAGGCACCCCTACATCGTCACTGACAGTGGGGACATGGATCCAGGAAGAAGATGACAAACACCGTAGGAAGATGAGATTGGAACAGGTAAGCAATCCTAAATGAATGAATGCTCAGGGTTCCTGCTTTTGGTTAAAATCTACCCTGAGGCAAACTCTGGGTTAATATAAATATAAAAGTTTTATATATTGTAACCTTGAAGGCATTTTGGATACTGTGGAACATTAATAGGAATGTTTACACCGTAGTAGTAACATAACATTGCCTCCCTGTTGTTATGTTAAGTTTGGTTAAGATTACCTTCTGAGCCAGCCAATTACTTCTGACTTCACCCTTCTCTCGTGGTGTGGGACTTTTTGCCCCTACAGAGGATTGCATAGTATGAGCAGTTCAGATTTTTTAAAACTGCAACTCTGTTTCCCCTATGATAAACCATCAAATAAGTCACCCCACGATTTTTGCCCAAAACAATAAAATAAGACACCCCCTGCAAATAAGACACCCACCGATACCTGCCCCTGCCCGAATCTCCCATTTGTGTGGTACAATGGGTAACTGTGTGCCTCCGTGTGACTCCATCAAGGCTGGCTGCAGTGCAGGGCGGAGCAGGAAGTGACTACAAATGCCCACGCACGCGCCTGTGCCTCCGCGCCAGGAAGGACAAGCAAGCTACTGATCCCTGCTGTAACGGAGTCTGTTACCCGGCCGTACCAGTAGAACCCCAAAAAAGTGAGCCAGTGAAGGGGAAGGGGACAATGTTTGGCACAGAGTGATCAAAGGGGACAATGTTTGGCACAGAGTGATCAAAGGGGACAATGATTGGCACAGAGTGATAAAAGGGGACAATGATTGGCACAAAGTGATCAAAGGGGAAAATGAATGGCACAAAGTGACCAGAATAAGATATTGAAAATAAGAAAATAAGACCTAGGTTATATTTTGGCGTTTGAAAAAATATAAGACAGTGCCTTATCATCAGGGAAACGGGGTATCTTTTCATCCCTTATTCTTTTTATTTTTATTTTCTTAGTACCATAATATTTTTCTCAAAACAAGTGTTTTTAAGTTATATTTTTTCTGGAAAGCTCAGCTAAAAGAAAAATGCATGAACCTTTTTTTCTTATACATGCACAGCTGGGAGGCTTGAATTAAGTTAAGCAATAAATATGCATCCCTTTTCTGTTCACTATAATGCATGTTACTCAAATCAGAAACAGATATTAAAACGATAACAAAATGCCAGCTCCTCAATAAATAAAAAAGTAACACTTGCAGCTATTTTCAAATCCGGCAGATCGTTCTCCAGGGAGCAATAACTTTCCCATTATTTCCATAAAACTCCAAGATGTATTGGCCTAGGAGATGTTAACCTTGGCAAATTAATTCAAGCAATCTTACAGTTGCTTGTAGAGATAGTTACAAGGCAGAAAAAAATTCAATTTATTCCAAACTAAACACTATAAATCTAAAGAGAGAACTTTGCAACAAATAAAAAAGTCACAAATCATTTCACCACCCTTAGGGGTGAATAATAAATGCAACAACAAACAAACAATATTTATGAGTCTAATACTTTAGACTTGAACAATTGAACACATAGTGATCATACACCCATGCATTTCTGATATAAGAATTTTTTAATAAGGAAGCTATTACTGAACACACTAAAGAACATTATGTACAAAAATAAAATGTGTATGTATGAATATAAAAATAACACTGAGCAGAAATATAAATGCAACACTTTTGGTTTTGCTCCCATTTTGCATGAGCTCAACTTAAAGATCTGAAACATTTTCTACATACCCAAAAGAGCCATTACTCCCAGATACTGTACACAAACCTGTCTAAATCTATGTAGGCTATGTTTACACGGCGCTATCTGGTCTATCGGCAACCCCTACGCTAAGCGGGGAATGCTGACGGACCCGATCCACATTACCTGCCTGCAGCACATGCTGTTCCCACGGCGTTCTGCCAATCTGCCGGCCAGAGGATGATATACTATACTATGTTGACCTTCCGCCCGGCAGAAGCACTGGGGGATCCGGTGGACCAAATAAAGCTGTTGAAACATAGCCTTAGTGGGCACTTGTCCTTTGCTGAGATTATCCATCCCACCTCACAGGTGTGGCATATTAAGTTTCTGATTAGACAGCATGAGTATTGCACAGGTGTGCCTTAGACTGCCCACATTAAAAGGCCACTCTGATATGTGCAGTTTGATCACACAGCACAATGCCACAAATGTCGCACCCTTTGAGGGAGCATGCAATTGGCATGCTTACTGAAGGAATGTCTATCATTGCCCATGAAATGAATGTCCATTTCTCTTATGGTTCACTTTTTACCTTCCTGTTAAATTACCTCATTTATAATTACATTTTTTTATATATGTGTGCAAACATATACATGAGGGAACAATGTAGAGAAAAGAAAACAGCAGTTGTGCACTGAGTTACTGCCAATGTAAAAGAAACAAAAATCAATGTGGCAATCTGGTAGGTGAGACGTTTTTGCACACCAGGTCACACCATAGACCATATGGCAGTGTTTATATTAAAAATGACATTTTATGCCTGGACAAGATTAGAAAACAAAGTACATTGTTGTATTTCTACAAAACATTACTCACCCCAGTGATTTCCTTATGAAATTTTGCCTCCAGCCCTGTTATGTTTTTGAAAGTGTTCACATAGAAACCAATCCGCCTAATTTGTGATAAACACAAAATGGTTTATTCTCTATAAAAATATAATTCATATTTAATATAGCATACTTATGTAATATATTCATAATTAGATAGTATTTGCAGAGACAATGGAGAAAGACCCAAGGACTTCAGAAGAGAATTGTTATCATTGATGCACCAGAGATAAATGAGTGAGCATCAACCAGCTATAACCACTTATAATCAGTTTACATACCAGGACATAATAGAAAATCACAATGTTCTTAGCATGTCATTATTTATTTCAAATTAAGCTAAAATGGTAAAGCCATCTATGAAAAGGTCATAAAAGTCATTACGCAATAGCTTGTAGAACTTCCTTTTGCAGAAATCACTGAAGAGATCTTTTGGCCCTCACTTCTATTTAACTTTGATTTACTTAATTTTCTATGTGTGCATTCTTTACATACAAAGGTCGCTCCAAAATATTTTATTGGGCTTGAGGTCTGAACTCTGAACTGTGTTATTGTAAAGCATTGCTACTTTTCTTTTTTCACTTATTCTCTTGTAGAGATGCGGGTGTGTTTGTGATCATACTTCTGGTTTCTAACCCAATATCAGCCAAGCTGTCACACAGATGGTTTCAAAGATATGACCTTTCACACAGATATGACTCAATGTAGCTTTCATTTTTGGATTCTGTCACAGTATTAACCTAATTAAATATGCTGCAGTACCTAAGGCAAGTACATTACTAATGCATAGCATGTCAGCTGAAACAAATGAAATGCTAGAAAAGTGCATCTCATAAAATAGGTGCAACTATATAAAAATGTATATATCTATAAATACAAACTGTATTGTACTTTCCCTCCTTTGTCTGTTCTATTCTGTATAGAGCTACAGACAATGATGTAATAAAAAATAAAAAAATAAAACATAAATAATGATTAGTAATTTTCTTAATAGTCTACATAATTTTTAAACAATGTGGACACATATCATGATATTGTATAATATCACACTTAATTTAAATATGTTCATTCATGTAAGCTAGTACCTGGACCATAGCGAAGGCAACTCCTCTTGTAAGTCTATATTGAAATCTTCAAATACTTTTTGTGCCTTTTGAAACTCCTCTTCTGCCTAAAATAACATGGAAATACATTTACACACAAACACGCATTCAAATAAGAAACAAGGTATGTGCATTAAAGATTATTCTGAGATCAATAAATTCCCCAACATTCCATTCTGCAATAATGCAAATTGTTCCTGGTTTTAAGGATTTAACAATTTCAAAATTAATCCCAGGGTAAAAACATATATACTTAATAGAAGATGTCTTCGCAGCCATTTGTGTGATTATGGTCAATTAATCGAATCAGCGTCATTCTCCAAAACCATAGTTTAGCTACTTTTATGTTTTTTCTAATTACTTGATCATGTCTTACATCTTTAAAGTTTAGACATAAAGCTGAAACGTGAATGTGTGCTTCCTGGTTAATAAATATACATTTTACATTTGAAAATCATTTAACTGCCACCTAATTTTAAGAAGTCACATGGGTTGCCTATGCCTCAGGCAAATTGCTTACTATTGTTTATTGTCTCATAAATCATCCTGTGCCAAACACAGCTGCTCATATTGTACTCTAGTCTTTAGAACTCCTTAAATGAAAGGAAATATAGTATCATTTTATTCATTTGAAAACACTGTAACATACTAAAGAAGAGCCACTAAATAAAATTTAAAGCATTTGTGGATGCAAATAAAATAGTAAAAATCCACATTCCTAACCTAAACCACAGCTGCAAATTTATATATAAAATGTTTTTCGTTTTTCTAAAATAAAAGTTTCATTTTAAAGAATTTAAGCTTTCTGTTTGGGAGCCACACTAATAGCTCCCATTTGTTCATAGGCAGTCGATAAAGCAAGCAGTTGCCTTGGAACCAATACTGTGAACATGGCCTATGTCCAGTGTTTTGTGTTTTTTTCTCAACCTTTTGAGATCCACTACTCAGGATATGTCACTTCAGTTTTCTGAATACCAGAAGTGCATTCAGAAAAACTAACATGACCACTATATGTGTGGAAAATATATGTTGCTTGTAACACTGTAGATCTTACCATCAGCTATTAACCCTTTTATTCCTACCCAGACCTATGACTGGTTGGTGCTGATCTCATAGACATAGCAAAAAAAAAAAAATTATATGTTCTGCCATAATTACATGAAATCTCTATGGCACTTATGCTTATTTTTTTTGCAAAAACTCCTTAGCAAATTGTTACAGCTTCTCTGATTCCATTTTCCTGCACTACTGTAATAAAAAATTAACCATTTCTGCATTTACGACAGTATGTTTGTAAAAGTTTCCTCCTATCACAGTTTTATAGAACTTATCTGTTATCTGTACCCCCCCCCCCCCCACCTCACTCCTGCCTCCTCTAGATTGAGAGAAAAAAAGGGGTTAAAATCCTGCCCCTTGTTACTATTCTAAAGTCTTGCATTCAATATCTTCAGCAATGCAACATGACAAAAGGGCTGAATTCATTGAATTTATGAGTACTGCTCTGATGGATGATCCTGTTTTAGCCTACACACATAGCAGATAAGACATGATGACATGGCCCTGGCCACTGAATAAGAGAAGACAAACTTGATCAGTAAATCATATACTTATCCATATACTTATATAATAAACTTTTCCATAAACTTGCCCTCTCCACTTGTAAACTATATTGCTAAAAGAAATAATCATAATCTTATAGCAACTATGCAAACAACTAGAAAGAACTCCCAAGTCAGGATGTATTTATTACTGAGAAAGTATATGCTGCCTTCTTCTCTTGCCTGAATTCCTGGTTCTAACTGTTTTTGTTGGTTGTAATTATAAATTATTCAAACTACCACAAAAGTCAAGTTTCCATTAGCTGTAAACACTTGTGTTTGACGCTTAACAAAATGAGTTTTTAGACGATTTGTGTTTTTTTTTTTTTTTCTATTTTTCAAATCATAAAAATACATACATAAAGTAACACAGATGCAAAGAATTAATAGTTCCCTGTTAGTGAAGTGTAAGTTGCCAGCATCCCAGGATATA
>CM070036.1:99177034-99197683 GCA_036250615.1 Ptychadena robeensis
TCGATTAGATATACTGTTGAACATGCCGGTATTGGTCAACAAGCCGGAAGGAGGACAAAAGGTAGGGGTGCACAAGGCCTTAAATTACCAGTAGGTCCATGTAGATAAAAAATGTTTTCTTAAGGTGGGTTACAACGTCAAGATTTTTGTTTCCGTTCAACTTCAGATTAGATTTTTGTTAAGATTTTTTAATCGGATTTCCGTCGTCCAGTTGATCGAGAGGTAATTAGATTTTTTTTAGATTTTTGTAGGCAAACCGAACGCAAACTATCAAAACAAACAACAAACTGTGGAACCACAAAGAAAAAATCGTTAGCGATTTTTTTTTAAGAAGTGATGTATTCGTGGGATGATATACGTGGATGTTTACTGTGATGTAATACGGCAGCAATACTGTACACCACACACACACCGGAATCACTGCAGCATACTGTACACAACACACACCTGTAGATCACTGTGATTTAAACCGCATACATACCATATCGCTATTAACAACGACATTTAATAGTGAAAATTATATATTTTTGAAACAAACACCTTATACACACTGCTATAGACAGCCACGTGTACGTTCGTCCACAATGCATTTGTTTAGTTCGGAAGAGTGCCCCATTCTACGTTGGAAACTGGAAATAACTATAAACAACAGCATAGACGAATCAAAACATCAGTACATTGTAAAAATCAAAAAACACAGATGAAAGTTTACCAACATGTTCGATAACCTTGTGGAACGATTTTTGTCAGATATCGAACCAAAACAAATCCACGGAACAAATGCCACCGCCTTTAGATTTTTGTACAACGAACCAAAAAAGCGGACGTCAGTTCATCTGTTGGACGAACAACAATCTTGAACGTGTAAACCCACCTTAGTAAGAGTAAATAAAGAGCTTCTCCAGCCAATGGTGTCACAGTAGAACCAGGTGCACCCATTTTAACAAACACACGAGGATGGCAAAATGTCTCTGGTATACCAAGGGCTCGAAAGGAAACTAGCAAAGTCAGCAAGAGGACGAGGATGCTTAATTTTCCCCAAGAACCACAGCTGCACATGTCAGATCTGCGGACTTCCCTCCCCCTGCGCCTTGGAATGATAAGGTCCACAGTCCCCAATATTGGACACCGACCCATATTTCTACCAATAGTGGACATACACAAAATAAAAAAACTGGGAGAGGTTAAAGACTATTCTACTGTATGTGAGTTGATATTGTTGAGTTATTTGTTTATGTTAACATTCGTTTAAACTTACAGGTTGCACAAATACAGGGAGTGCAGAATTATTAGGCAAGTGGGTATTTTTGAGGAATGACTTTTATTATTGAACAACAACCATGTTCTCAAGACACCAAAAAACTCATTAAATCAAAGCTGAATAATTTTGGAAGTAGTTGTAGTGTGTTGTTTCGATTTTGCTATTTAGGGGGATACGTGTGTGCAGGTGGACATTACTGTGCATAAAAGAATTAGGCAACTTACACAAACTAAATTTATACCCATTTCAATTATTTATGTTTACACAGTGAAACCAAATCATAACATCTCAAACATTCACAAAATACATTCGGACATTTAAAAACAAAATCACAAAAACAAATCACAGACCACCAAAAGCCTGCAACACCAATGATTCTGTCAGGTGTTTTGATCTGTCAAAACCATCAACATTGCGGCCAACCAGCAGCAACCCAACAGCCTCCCAGGACCAAATGTCAGAGAGGTGTACTGTTTCCCCTCCGTGAAATCACACACATTTGATGCATGAGACCACAGGTTCTACACTGGGGTTCAGATCAGGTGAAACAAGGAGGCAATGTCATTAGTTTTTCTTCTTTGATACCCTTTCCTCCCGCCAGCCACGCTGTGGAGACTTTGACGCGTATGATGGCAGCATTGTCCCTGCATGAAAAATCACTGTTGTGCTCTGAAGGATGCAGACTGTACTCTCCTGATACCACCTGCTTGAAGAAGGTGTTCTTCCAGAACCTGGGCAGTAGGACTGGGAGTGAGCTTGAACCTCCATCACTCAACCCGAAAGGCCCCACAAAGCTCATCTTTGATGATACCAGCCCAAACCAGAGTAAACTACCACCTCCACCTTCGCTGGCGTCTGCAGTCGGACGGAGCTCTCTGCCCTTTACCAATACCAGCCACGTGCCCATCCATATGGACCCATTCAAGACTCACTCTCATTCATCAGTCGCATAAAACCTTAGAAAAATCAGTCCTGAGATATTTCTTGGCCCAGTCTTGACGTTCAGCTGTGGTGTACTTGTTAAGTGGTGGTACGTGCTTTCAGCCACCCCCCTTCTGTCTCGAGTATTGCACACCAATGTGCCGTTTGAGGCACTCCAGTGATGTTGCAAGCTCTGAAATATGGCCAAACGGTGGCAAAGTGGCATCTGGCAGCTGCGACGGCGATTGATTTGTGCTACAGTCACTGCGGCAAGTTACCTTTGCGCCTTTGTTGTATCCACACGCGTATCTGTGACCCCTTGTGACTATTTTGAAAATGAAAACGCTTGAGTGTCGATGATCACGCTCAGAAGCGGCTGCATTTTAAGAGTGCTGCATCCCTCTGCAAGATACTCAACTATTTTGACTGTTCTAAGCCGGTCCAAGGTCCTTCTTTTGACCCATTGCCAAAGGAAAGGAAGTTGCCAAGAATTATGCCACCACTGGAAGAGAGGGTGTTGATGTCATGAGAACGACACCACCCACCCTTCTCACTACAGCAGATGAACCCATCACCACTATATGACTTAATTGAGTAGAGCTTTCGAGCCTATACAAGCTGGAAGTAGAACAACAGCATAAAGAGAGGATGATGTGGTCAAAATACTCATTTGCCTAATAATTCTGCACTCCCTGTATGAGAAATCAATGTGAACTCATAGTTTACTTATGCTTTTCATACTCGTAGAGACAAGAGCAAAGTTTTAAGAAGTGAAAAGGAAAATAAGTAGAAAAAAAAGAGCTTTTGGATCTTTTTTGGGAAGCACTTACCTCTCCCACCATTTTCACATCTTCTCTTCCATACCAGTCAGGTTCATAGACTTCATGAAGAGATTCTGTGAGCTTATGTGATGCTTCTTGCATTCCTTAATAAAAAGAACAAACCATATTTTTTGTCAAATGTCCACACATATCTATATTTTTATTCCTGTGTTATAAGGAATGTTACAGCAGATCAAATTTCTGTTTTATTTGTAGTCTGATAAAGGGCAAAAATACCCAATCAAAAGCTGAAGCCAGATACGCGTTTAGATGTGTTGCCGATCTCCCAGTAGATTTACCCGTGCACCCTTTGTGTGCCAGACATTACTTTGGACGAGGACGCCGGTCTCCATCCAAAGTAATGGGATTGATCTAAGAAATGACAGACATGTCCGTCAATTCTTAGATGAATTTCCCGGCCGATATATGGTCGAATTTAGCTTTTATGCATTAGATTTGCGGCCGATTTAGCAGCAAACCGATCACTGTGAGCGAATGCGGTGGTCGATTGGTTGCAACATCGTCCGCAAATCTAAACGTGTATGGCCACCTTTAACTACATTTATTCTTCAGGATTTCCTGTTCCCAAGATCTGATCCCAGCATACAT
This sequence comes from Ptychadena robeensis, assembly GCA_036250615.1. Lineage (NCBI taxonomy): Eukaryota > Metazoa > Chordata > Amphibia > Anura > Ptychadenidae > Ptychadena > Ptychadena robeensis. The sequence continues at coordinate 99,180,647 of CM070036.1, forward strand.
GGTACAAGTGGTGATGCACTTTCATGAATTGGTAAGGTTGATTAGTTATTGATTGAACTAGACCAGGGTGTCAAACTCATACATAGTGGACAGAGTGGACAGAGTGGACAAAAGTCGCAGGCCTTGAACATGATTTTTATTAAATAAAACATCTATAATCCAGAGAGTTTTAGGAACTTAGAATCTGGAACAACCAAAGTGTAATACACACATTGGTGGCATTAATTTTTTAATTTAAATGTTTTAAAATATCTTTTTGGCCAAGTATAATTACTCTTCAAGCCAGATTTCACTCTTGGGCTAATTTTGATGCCCCTTGACTAGACTGTCTTTCTTCTGCAACAGATGGTTATGGATGAGCTAGTCCAGCTTTCTGTGTATGGAAGAAGGATATTTAATTTGTTGGTAATGGTAATATATATATCTATAAAAGTATGAAAACAAGGGGCTGTGGATTCTGTCAGTTTGGACATGTAATTATTGTTCACATTATTTGTTAATTTATGAGCTGGAGGAGGGCTAGGTTATTATAGTAGTGGTGAGGGGATTTTCATCAGGTGTTGAAGCGAGATAGCAAGTTCTCCTGGGGAAAGTTTTTTTGAAGAAGCACACAATACATTTGATCAGCTGATTAATTAGTAGAGGTGGTTGAATTTGTATGGGAAAACTCTGACTAGCTGACTTTGTGAGTAAAGCCCCTGAACATGGTATCACCATAATTGCTGTAGAGAAGTGTTGTGAAAACATTACATAAAAAGTATTGCTATAGCACATGGAGTTTTTACAGAAATTAATCTCAAAGTCAAGTTGAAATTTTTGTTATGTCCCCACAACTCTTCGCTACGTCTCCAGGAATTTTGTAAATATTTTGCAACCATCTTCATCTGTTATGGTTGGCACATGAAGCAGAAACGAGAAATGATCATATGATCCTGACCAGCAAAGATCAACATAATCAGCTGATCAAACTGACCATGTGCTTCTCCCTGAAGGAGAACTTTCCTTATTCTTATTATATAAACTGATAATGTTGGTTCTTCTTTATAAGCTAAAGAAATCTGATACTTTTGTTTCTTTTTAACGGCAGTGTTAAAGAGTCATAAAAGTAAAATAAAATGGATTTAATGGCTCTTTAGGACAACAATATCTGAACCTTAGGGAACAAGCAGTAATAATAACAGTTCTTACATTAAATGAAGAAATCATCCATGACACCACTAGAACAGTGAATTTTACACTTGTTACAAAGGATAATGATGCAGTAATATTATTGAATACCCAGCTGTATGGCAGAACCACTTATGTGGTTTATGGTGCTATAGAATAAGTTTGGACAAAATTAAGCTATAAGTCACTCTGGACAAGAAGAAGACTAATCATTGCTGTATGGGTTCACTTTACATGGAAGGCTATTTATAGAACAGTGATTATTGGTAAATGAGAAGTGTTGCTCAGGAGTGAGATATTTCCTATAGAGAACTGCAAAAGACAGTGTTTCATGCATTTTACTGCACATGTATATTATACAGGACAAAGGTAATTAATATAGGACAAACGAGAAAAAGTTAAATGTAACAGTAGTAAAGTCAGTAAAAGGAGTCCTCTGGAGTCCACTACCGTTATGACATATTCTGTTAAGCATTCATTTAACAGAATTAATAATCCCCAAACAACCCACAAATCCTCACAAGTTTGCTTTACTGATGTGACAGTAATCCATTCACTACAGTAGCAACATGTCTGTATTTTCCAAATCTGTCCAGCCATCTGCAGCGAAACAGAAGCAAGAGGATCATTGTCAACTGACCCAGGGTCAGCTGCCAGGTCTGATGTCACATCTCATGAAATATTTACACACAGACAGAATAAAGCTCAATTGCTTGGCAGCTGTCACTTTGTCGGTCACAGAGGCCTTGACTGCGTTAAAGCAAAACACTTGTTTAATAGGTTAATTCACAAATGAACACTAATGTATTAACATTCTCTATGATAACAATCAATTGTTACTTTTCCCATGAAGTAACTGTGAACATATTTCATTATGGTTTTACATGGGGTTTTTTAAAGCTAAAATTATGTGGGTTTATAGACATTTTCAAGATGACCTAATGAGGTTTATACTGAGCAACAGAATGGAAATGGTAATTTAAGTGCCTTTAAATATAGCATAGCAGTTAGTGAAAGAGGGGGCTGCATAAATATAATTGGAATTATTAATGCATAATAAATCTGTAGTGATTATAGGGAAGAGCCCAAAAGGCTAATTATCCAGTGAGCAGCACTTACTTGAGAAAAAATGGCTGAGGTCAGAGTAGAATGAGCAGACAGATTGAGTTCAGTTAAGTAAACAGTAAAGCCTTGTCTCCATTTGGAGTTAGGAACAAAGTGTTAGTGTTTTTTATGATAACGCGTCCAATGCTTTTCTATGGGAAAATGCACCATAAACACATAGATAATGCACGTGTTGCAATTTTCGAATTTTTTTTGACAAATCCAATCAGTAGTGGTCCTAGAGAGATTGGTGCCCTGGGCTAGCACTCCCTCTGGTGCCCCCCCTCCCAGATAAGCATCTCTTGTCACTGCTGGAGATTTTTCGAGGGGGGTGGGTGCTGGTGAGTGACAGGCTTACAGACTATGTGACTCACCAACACTCCTCTTGAGATGATCTCCTCTCTCCCTAGTCTGATGAGTCATAATTTTCCCTGCAATATTTAGATGGTGGAGTCACAATAAGGTGCCAACAGTGTGAAAGAATGGATCCATCCTAACTCATATGAAGATTACTGATGTATATACAATAGATATACAGAATGCAGAAGCCTCCTGATTCTTCTTAAAATGACCAAATCTCAGCCAGGGACACTAATGATCAGAATAATTGGAATGAGCAAATTTCACTAACATGAGCAGAGGTTGCACCAAGAGGCAGACAGATGATTCTAACTCCTCACCTCTCTATCAAAATAAAAAAATAAAAAAAGTTACTGCATTATATCTGCCAATAATGAATGTGCTTACAAATACACTCACAAAATTAGTGCGAATATTCTACTGTATTTCTCATATTTTACGTCAAGCGTTTTTAAACTGCGACTTGTGGATGTGTCCAGCATCATTTACCAGATGTAACCCCATAGTATTCAGTTTGAGAGCAACTAAACTTCAGATGTTCAAAGAAGTTCAGCCACATAATTCCACTGACACGTGCCAAAATGGATTCACACCTCTGCATATTTAGCCTAGATATTTCCCTAATGAAAATCAATAGAATAGAAAATACATGGTAGTTCGAAGTGTGTTGCAATGTACATTGCATGGAATACCGGCATGCAGCATAATTGCACATGTTGATGAATATGTGCATAACAGTTAATGTTTTAAATGACACAAATATTAATGTATGCATTTCAATTTTGGCCCTGCAGGATTGTCAGTGATCTTTTTTTTATCTGGTTAAGATTTGGGTCATAGGTACAAATGTGGTCATTTCCTATGCATTCAATCCTTTGGTCTAGTGTTCATTTTTCCTTATATATTAATGGTGGTAAATCTAGTAATAGGCCATCCCTATGTTTATTGATTGATATCAATGTGTTATGTGGTGCTCATCCTTCACATATTCTGTGTGGTTACTGGTCAATGTGATTACCAGTAATATTTTTTAATAGTCTATTTGTTAATGTGCCCATCACTGTTCTTGTTTCCAGTAGAAATTTCTTACTATGCATGATCATTAGTGGTCTTTAAGTTGGGCATTCATGTGCATATTTTCCCTCATCTTTTTATCTGGAGTTCTGGTGTTCAGTAGTAACCTCTGTATCAACCAACTGCCAATGTTTTTTCATTAACAAATCAAGCCCTGGGTCAGTTTTTTTAAAGAATTGAAATGTTATTCTAAAAGCAATTAAACAATAGTGATGGCGCGAACCCGGATTTTGCCGCAAAAGTTCGCAAACCCGGCGAACCGGCGAACCGCCATTGACTTCAATGGCGATTTTAAAAAACAAGTGTGGCCCTTTCGGGCCCCAATAGTGTTGGTTAATTGTTTGGTGTAAGGAAGTGGTGGTTAGGTTTTGTGGGTACTCTCTTATCTTGTGGGGGAGCAATGACATGACAGAGGGGAATCCTTGCAAAACTCCCAAGAAAATTTTTTTCCAGCACTATAAATCCGCACCAAGGATTTTTACAATGATAGTCACTGGATTTGACTGGAAGAGCAGCCCGTGCCCTTCACCTTTGCCCGGTCCCTTTGTTCCCGTGTCACTTTGCATCCAGAGTAAGGTGTGGCAGTCCCCCTCCAAAGTATGTGCGGCATACTTGGGATGGGGACCGTCACACATTACTTTGGATGGGGACTGCCACCCATTCCTTTGGATGGACGGTCCACACATTCCGTGGGATGGGGACCGCACACAGTGGGGGTGACGTTGGATGGGGTACGGCACCCATTACTTTTGGATTGGGACGTCCACACATTACTTTGGGTTGGGGAACTGCCACCCGGATTACGTGTGATGTGGGACTCATCACACATTACTTGGCTGGGACTGCCACCCCATTACTTTGGATGGGGACCATCACACAGTGACTTTTGAATGTGGACTGCCACCAGTAGGCTTGTGGATGGGGACTGTCACACATTATTACTTTGGTGATGGGGAGGCCGTCACACATTACTTGATGGGGACTTGCCACCATTACTTTTGGACTGGTTGGTGATGGTCATTTGTGAAGGACACTGGTGGTAGATGGTCATTATGGCCAACACTGTGTATGTTTCAGTTTGGAGACACGGTTGTTGAGGGTCAGGGGGGCGGACACTGGGTGATGGTCAGTATGGCAGACACTGGGGGTATGGTCAGTTGGGAGGATCACGGTGTGGGAGATGGTCAGTATGGCGACGACTGGTGTGATGGGTTGTGTTTGGCGGCCGGGGTGTGCCTGGTTGGGGAGCAGCTGGTGGTGATGGCAGTAGGGGGTGGGCAGATCGGCACGGGTGGGTACTGGTCAGTTTTGGAGACACTGGTGGTAATGGTCATTGTTGAGGACGTACTGGTGGACAGTGGTCAGTATGGGCCGGCACTGGTGGATGGTCAGTAGGAGGACACTGGGTGGAGATGGTCATGTGAGACACGGTTGTGATGGTGGCCCGTATGATGGCAGACACTGTGGGGTGATGTTGGTCAGTGTGAGGACACTGGGTGGTGATGGTGGCATTGTGGAGACACTGGTGGACATTGTCATATGGCGTCGACACGTGGTGATGGTGGCGATTATGGGATGACACTGGTGTTGGGTAGGATGGATTGGGGTCCCATGTATGATGGATGATTTGGATATTCAGTGAAGACTGCTGGCATAAGACAGTACGGTGTAGGTGTCACTGGCTTGCTGGGTTACTACGTATGTTTTTGGGTTGGTTCCCTATGCGCCTCACAAGCTCTGTTCTAAGGAAAGAAAAACTCTCCCAACTCCTTAGCAGCATGTGAAATGGCGTCTCGTCCTTGCTATGTAGTATAGGGTGTGGGATGTCCGTGAGGGGTGTTGGTGCTGATTGCTGGATATGGCCTGCTGACGTGTGGACTCCCAGGTCAAGTTTCACCAATGCAAAAATGGGTAATGGAGGGGGCGGGTCGAACTGCCATATGTTCTGAAATAGCGGCAACTGTGTGTCAGGGGCTGGCGAGGACGGAGTTCGATGTTCGCGCGCGGATTAGTTCCACTCGGCGAACAGTTCGGGCCATCACTATTAAACAAAACAAAATAATTACAAAAGCAAACGGAGATACAGAGAATAGAAAAGACAAATGTAAAGAACCAGAAATATAACAATAAATAAATGAAAAAATAATAGTAAAGAACATTGTAACAAAACTTTGCCATTATATATACTTTATACCAAATACAATGATGAATGGTCTCCCAACTTACCTTTAATGGCAGCCAAGTATGCACGCATTTCCCTCTGTAGCCTGGTTCCTTCGGTCTGTAAAATGATAATCATTTTAGTATAAGGTGATATTCTATCTAAAAATAAGCTGGATGCAGATTTCATTTTAAAATAATATATCTTATTATTATATTTAATTATTAAACAATTAATTTAAATCACTTTTCATTGCTGTTTGTATTCCCAGTGTATATATTCTTTTTTTTTTTTTTTTTATATATATATTCTGTCTCTTTTCGTGCCCATTGTTCTTGAGAAAGTAATGGGAAAAAACAAGATTTTACATAAATGGTAAAGGGAACATTGAGAGTAAATCATCCTGGCACCTATTTTGGTAAGATCCTCCGCATGTTCTCTGCAATGAGTGCACATGATGCCTGGAGGTGTCCAAACATTGCCTTGGGGACGATGCAGTGTCGTGATCATGACACTGTGGGCGCATCTTCATGGTCCCACAGACAGTCTTTAGAAATTATCATTGCAATGAATTGGCATTTTATTTCAAGTGCAGGAAATTTAAACAATAACAACGTCCCTGTCACATGTAGCCTATCGCACATCACCGCCATCATAAGTGATGCTGGCCATGCATGGAATTAGCATACATAAGGCAGCTCAGTGCTTGGTCCGGCCCCTTTATCATATTTGAAAAGCCAATGTGGCCCATGAGTCAAAAAGTTTGCCCACCCCTGTTCTAGGTAGACCTTGTTACTTTGTGCCTTAGCTTTTATTACTACCAAATTGCTTTGGCAATTACAGTGGCTTGCAAACATGAATTCATTTTATTGGAATTCCACGTGAAAGACCAATACAAAGTGGTGTACACCATACATGATTCCAAACATGTTTTACAAGTAAATAACTGTGTATTTATTCAGCCCCCTGAGTCAATACTTTGTAGAACCACCTGCAATTCCAGCTGCCAGTCTTTTAGGGTATATCTCTACCAGCTTTGCACATCTAGAGACTGAAATCCTTGCCCATTCTTCTTTGCAAAACAGCCCCAGCTCAGTCAGATTAGATGGACAGCGTTTGTGAACAGCGGTTTTCAGATCTTGCCACAGATTCTCGATTGGATTTAGATCTGGACTGCAATTCCAAAACTGGGCCATTCTAACACACGGATATGCTTTGTTTTAAACTATTCCATTGTTACCCTGGCTTTGAGTTTAGGGTTGTTGTCCTGCTGGAAGGTGAACCTCCGCCCCAGTCTCAAGTCTTTTGCAGACTCCAAGAGGTTTTCTTTCAAGATTGCCCTGTTTTTGGCTCCATCCATCTTCCCATCAACTCTGACCAGCTTCCCTGTCCCTGCTGAAGAGAAGCACCCCCAGAGCATGATGCTGCCACCACCATATTTGACAGTGGGGATGGTGTGTTCAGAGTGATGTGAAGTGTTAGTTTTCCGCCACACATAGAATTTTGCATTTTGGCCAAAAAGTTCTATTTTGGTCTCATCTGACCAGAGCACCTTCTTTCACATGTTTGCTGTGTCCCCCACATGGCTTGTGGCAAACTGCAAACGGGACTTCTTCTGCTTTTCTGTTGTTGTCCTATGGACAGATTCCCCCACCTGAGCTGTAGATCTCTGCAGCTCGTCCAGAGTCACCATGGGCCTCTTGACTGCATTTCTGATCAACCCTCTCCTTGTTCGGCCTGTGAGTTTAGGTGGACGGCCTTGTCTTGGTAGGTTAACAGTTGTGCCATACTCCTTCCATTTCTGAATGATCGCTTGAACAGTGCTCCGTGGGATGTTCAAGGCTTTGGAAATCTTTTTGTAGCCTAAGCCTGCTTTACATTTCTCAATAACTTCATCCCTGACCTGTCTGGTGTGTTCTTTGGACTTTATGATTTTGTTGCTCCCAATATTCTTTTAGACAACCTCTGAGGCCATCACAGAGCAGCTGGATTTGTACTGACATTACATTACACCCAGGTGCACTCTATTTAGTCATTAGCACTCATCAGGCAATGTCTATGGGCAACTGACTGCACTCAGACCAAAGGGGGCTGAATAATTAAGCACACCCCACTTTGCAGTTATTTATTTGTAAAAAATGTTTGGAATCATGTATGATTTTTGTTCCACTTCTCATGTGTACACCACTTTGTATTGGTCTTTCACATGGAATTCCAATAAAATTGATTCATGTTTGTGGCTGTAATGTAACAAAATGTGGAAAAGTTCACATTGTATAAGATATACCCTGAGGTTAGAGTAGTGTAAATATATTCCCTAATGGAGAGAAAATCATTTAAAGTTATCCGTGGTACTTAAAAATTCAGTATGTTGCAAACTAACTGTGGGGGTGTCCTCTTTTTACAATGCTGAACCATAAGCATTAAATTGTGAGAGATAATCTCAGTTCATACCACCACCAAACAGACCAAAACAGGTCCTCATAGACGGGTCGATTCCCGAATGATCATTTGGCGTGCATATTCACGGTGAACGATTGTTCAGATCCCTGTTCGATCGCCAGGGTCCCCAACTTAAGTATCAAACAGTGGTGTGCATCGATTCCCTGTTTAATTGATGAACACTGGAGCACAGTGTGGTGAAGTCACAATGTCACTGCTTGATTGTTCAAAGATTATGCAGGTATCAACCCGTGTATGGGCACCCTTAGTGACAAAGAAACATGGGTGATCTTTGATGTAACAAGATTTGTTCATACAATTAATTTGACTTGAAGTGAGTTTTGAGGGAGTATCTTTTTAACAAGGTGTCAAAGGCCCAGAAAAGAAAGCTTAACAGGCTAGATCTGGCCCCCGGGCCTTAGTTTGCCCACCTCTGTCCTAGAATTATTATGCAATAAGCAATTCATATTATTAGTAGTTGAAAATCTAATTGATTAGTTTTAAATGGGCTTTACATGTTTAAATATTAATGGCAAAATGTATATATTATAATAAACCCCCTTAGTCACCTTAAATACAGTAATTTCACCAGTTTAATACATGCCAGATTTCACCAGTTTAATATATGCCAGATTTCATCAGTTTAATAAATGATATGTAATGAAATATGTATTAAAAATATTGATGCAATTGATTGTTTTTTTTTAAAATAACTGGGAATGTTTGAAAAATAATAATAAATAATAAATAGATTTACATATCAATAAATGCAATTGCTGCTTTGGTACAAAATGATGTTGCATCTGTATACACATTCACCATCAGCAAATTAGTACCCTGTAGGATTCAAGCCAAATCCCATTTCAGAGTGATTAGGGCAAAGAAGAGATTCTCCAACCACAGCCGCAACAACTAGATGAAAGGGACCCTAATTTAGAAAATAATTGCTAATGAAAGCTGTTGGATTCCTTCCTGAAATAACACAGGTGCAGATTTTACACAGTATGTGCGATCCAAGTGTGTAGCCAAGAGACTTAAAGAAGAAGAGCATATGCAGCAGGTCATTAGATGTTAGTAAATTCATCATATTTTTAAAAGAATTTAAAATGTTATCAATAAATGTTACTCAGGGATCCATTTGCTATAACACAACATATAAAGAAAACCTACAGACACATGAATAATACTTAACGATCAAAATTAGCGGACTGCATAAAATATAAACCTGTAGTGTTACTTTACCATTTGTCAGCCTATTGCTTCTCATTGGAAGCATCCGTACAAGGCATGTGCACAATTGTCCTAGCTCAATTTTACAGCTTAATCTTTGCAACAGATCTCATTTAAGGAAAGGGGGAGGAGTATCGTGTTGTTACATGTTAACCAATTCTATACTGATTGCTATACAATATACCAGATATATACAGTACAATATACAGTCAAGCCCATAATTATTCATACCCCTGGCAAACTAAAAAAAAATTATCAGCTTTTATTTACATTAAGGGAAAAACTGTCATGTCCAAAATTATTCAAACCCTTCTCAATAATCAATAGAAAAGACTTTATTGGCTATTACAAACACTCCCTTTAATTGCAGACCAGCATTTTCCATGTCTCCACAGGTATTTTTGCCCATTCATCTTTAGCAATCAGCTCCAAATCCGTCAGGTTGGAGGGTCTTCTTGCCATCACCCTGATCTTTAGCTCTCTAAACAGATTCTCAATTGGATTCAAGTCAGGACTCTGGCTGGGCCACTCCCAAGTATTAATGTTGTTGTCTGCTAGCCATTTCTTCACCACTTTTGCTGTGTGTTTTGGGTCGTTGTCATGCTGAAATGTCCACTGGTGCCCAAGGATAAGTTTCTCTGCAGACTGCCTGATGTTGTCATTGAGAATCCTCACGCTCTTTTCTCATGGTGCCATTTACTGTAATTCGGTTCCCTGGTCCATCGGCTGAAAAACACCCCCAAAGCATAAGTTTCCCACCACCATGTTTGACAGTGGGGATGGTGTTCTTTGGATTGAAGGCTTCTTATTTTTTACACCAAATATAGAAAAAATCTTTGTGACCAAACAATTAAATTTTTGTTTCTTCTGACCATAACTCAGAAGACCAGAAGTCTTCTTCTTTGTCCAGATGAGCATTTGCAAAGGCCAAGTGAGCTTTTGTGTGCCTAATCTGGAGAAGTAGCATCCTCCTTGGTCTGCATCTGTGGAACCCAGCAGTGTGCAGTGTTCATTGGCTTGTCTACCTTGAGACATTGCCACCAGCAGAGCCCAGATTGACCAGGATGGCTTTGGTGGGGATCCTTGTATTCTTTTTCACCTCTGATGTCAACAGCAAAATGCTTCTTTCTCGATGGGAGGGCGCTCTCAGACAGAGAAAGAGCAAGGGGGGGGGGAGCAGAAAAAAGAACAATAAAAATTAGGAACATAAAGGAGCGGAAATACTGGTGGTCAGGAAATGGTGAGATGTTGGATGGGTGTACTTACCCTCTAGGCTGCTGGCTTAACACAAAGCCCTAGGATGGGAGTGTTAAATAAACCAGCATCCTGTGGGAAATGTGAGCCGGGGGAGAGCATTTCTTCAAAGTCTTCACATGGTGATCACTGGACGCTCTCTGGTAGCCTATGGGAACCCGGTAAGTTTTGGTCATTTTAGAAATGTTTAAGTGGTAGATAAAAAAGACTGGAGGTGGAGGCACCCGATTGGTAGGTTTTAGGCGCTTCCACCTCGAGTCTTTTTTACATGGCTAGCTACCACTTAAATATCATTTTTACTATCTAACTATCCTCCGGGCCAGCAGAGGTGTTACTTTTGACTTCCGACCATGCTCTCTGAGATTTTCCACAGTGTGGACCATCTTGTATTTTTTAATAATACTTTTCACTGTAGCCACTGAAACTTGAAAACATTTAGATATGGCCTTGTACCCTTTTCCTGACTGAGCAGCCACAACACGTAGCAGCAGGTCCTCACTGAGCTCCTTTGTCTTAGCCATGATTGTCCACAAACCAACTGCAGAGAGCTGCTGTTTTTCACCTGTTGAGTTGATTAACCAGGGTAATTAGGATGCATTAGAACAGCTAGGGCAGGAATATTTGGAATGGTATAGAACTTTGTTTTTTCCCAGAGACTGTGAAGGGTTTGAATAATTTTGGACATGACACATTTTGCTCAAATGTAAATAAAAGCTGAGAAAAGGTTTTCTCCCACAAAAATCCCTCTTGTACATCATCTTATTATCTTTTGGGGGACACCCAGATGTAATTTCCCGTCAAAAAATAACCTGCTGGTTGAATAAAAGTAATTCTAAGTAAAAATTTGCCTGGGGTTTAAATAAATATGGGCTTGACTGTATATGATACATGCCTCCCAGGGAGAGTGGCACACACCGCAATTACCATATGTTTGGCTGATGTCTGTAAGCGGCGTGGTGACGTCACAGCGCTGTAAATGCTCCCTGGGCATACACACGGAAATCCATATGTGTATTCCTAGCTTAAGGCAAACCTGTGCAATATTCATGCTGTCTAATCAGCACCTTAATATGCCACACATGCCACCTAACATATCAGTTAAGCAAAGCAATGACTATATTAAGTTTTGTAAAGAATAATAGGATAACATTCATACACAAAGATCTGAACTTTTGAAATAGCAGGGAACATAATGGTTGATTACTCTACAAGTGGTATGTAGGGCAGGATGTGTTGTGTGTTGTTTTACACCCAAGGTTATATTTAAATTATTTCAGAACCTGCTAATGACCAGATTATTTTCATAATACCCTTGTATGGAAACCATGGAAGCAATAAGAGGGTATACTTTATTTATCCTGTGACTGTATACATTCTTATTATCCCATTCAACTGTTTCTATGTCATGATTAGTTGATAAAAAAAAACATGGAGGTGAGCTCCTACATCAAAGGAAGTGCAGGATACATAATTGGCTACTATTCTGTGAATCTGAAACATTTTTTCTTTGATTTGCAACATGAAGAAAAAGTCTGCATACATTATTCCCTTCTAACAAGTGCATATTAGAGTATAGATACAGAGATCATTGTTGGTCATATTATAATATTGAAGCTCAAAGAAAGTGCCATGCTCTCCCTGTTCTAACAACTTCATCATTCTTCACAGTCTATATTCAGCTACTTTGTGTACTTTCTCCTTCAGTAAGTCAGTGAAAGTTTTGCTATAAAAGCAACTTTTTATTTTCAATTTACACTTATCTTCTGAAAATAATATTTTTATTACACTGTTGTGCATCTCAGCAGTGATGATCTCCTTTAGCCTTTTTTGACTACCCATCTACATCAGTGTGAACTGAATATCATCCCTCCCCTCCTCTACTCTCTTCGCTGTATTGGTTTCTTGTGTTGATAAAGGTCGACCATCCTTGTGCAATGTGCTAGCATAGCTGCTGCCTCTTAGTGTAAATCTTTTTTGGATTAAAGAGAACCTCTCCCTCTTGCCCTAGTTTTCTAGTTCCTACTGAATTTTGAATGTATATGATATTATGTAATGTTATTTATGTGATTGTTAATATCATTATTTTTTTGTTTAATTATTTTATTTAATATCATTATTTTTTTATTTAGGTTACTTTTGCTATTCACAGCATGATGGGTCCTTGACAGTGTCTGTAATCCGGGTATTTTGAACCCTGTGGGTTTATAATTTAAAATGGATATCTTGGATTGGTTATAATGGTGGCATTGAGGAGTTTTAGTAAGGTAGCCCAATTGAGAAAATAGGGGCCGATGACTGGACGGTTTCATATTTGTTTCAGTTCAGCTACAGGGGCACTATCTGGGACCTTTTCTTTTGAGGATTCTACAGTATTTGATTATGGAAACCTATTGATTATGGCAACATATTAAAGATGCGGCCTTAATAATTCCAACATGTTGGTGTGTTATTTAATAAGGGTATTTTTTGGTTATTGGTTCTGCGTGGTTAAGTTCTTGGCTTTAACACGTTTTACTATGCATTAGCCCTGGCCGAGTCATATAATAAGTTAAACCTATACTGTAAAATAAATTAACTAAAATAGTAAAACTTTTAGTTAAAAAAAAAGATGTGTTTTGGAATTGTAAAACTGCACATGGTTCTACTTTGAAGCAAATATTGTCTGCCAACAACTTCTTTAGTAAGAAATTTGGCAAAATAGGAAAACTGGTAGCAGCAGATGGATCTCAAAATACAAAATCTGTTTAAATCAAGGTTCAGACACTTGTTACAGGACAGATATTATATTCAAGTAGAAAAACAACAATATGGTAAGGAAACAGATGCCTCGGTTGTTAACAAGACATTTAATACAGAACAATCAAGCTTATTCAGTAAGCTAAACAGCACTGCGCTTTCAGAATTCAGCCCAAAGTTAACCTCCTTCATCAAACATATAAAGATATAATATATAAAGTTCCTCCTATTGTTTTGAATGGTAGTTGTCTTCACTGAAAAATTACCTTAGACCATATTAGTAACATATGTTTATTATTAGAGGAGTGAAATCCTCCTAGATAACATGACTATAAACCCTGTAGTAAATTTCAGCGTTACATAAAATTATAATTAAGTAAATAACTAGATAAGCTATCATCTATGAGTGTTGGAGTTTACATGTGACCTGCTAGAATACTGCATTTAAGGGCGACTATTGGGGGTTATGTGCTAAACAGCATTCTTATTCCCATGTCTAGTGAAGCTGTGCTTTGTGTTGGCATCTTCAGTGTCCTCACACCCAAAATGCAAAGAGAGATGTGTCAAGCCAGTTCTGGTACTGAGTTCTGACAACTGTAAACACTAGGTCTAACTAGACCTGGATTTATGGAATGGCTACATTTGTATTCGCAAATATTATATTATTACATTTCAGGGTACATGCTAAAATCAAATATTCTGGTAACTTCTTTGTAGATATTAACCTTCCTAGCGATTCTGACGGCTGCATCTCGTCCCTGCACTTTCATGTCAGTGTTGCAGCTGACGAGGTGGAGCCGTCCAGCTAAGCTCAGCTTACATTCCCCGGCAGCAGCACATACTCACTGTTCTGTGCTGTCCCGGGGGGATGCCCTAAGCTGGTCACCTCTCTCCCAGCTCAATTTGCATATGAATGTCTGGGGGGGTCATATGCAAATTAGGCTATCTTCAAAGACCACATGTGGAAAGTCACCCCCAGTGTCATCTCCACATGTGCTCTTTGAAGTTAACCCTTTCAGAGAGTGCCAAATGGCATGTATTGGATACAGTGATAACTGTATCCAATACAATTCAAAGTCAAACAAAAAACAAAACACATTTCCAATTGTAATAAAAATTTTATTGTAAACAAACATAAATACTGTTTTGAGATCTTTCATACCAAATTATTCAAGAGATTTTATCATTCAAATGATACATTTTATAATTTTTTTAATGTACTTTTTTTTAATAATAATTGTGTGTTTCAAACATTATTATATTCAGGATTCTACAAGACACTTATGCGGACATATTTTTGGAAGTTACAAGCCTACAACACAAAAAAAATTCCATTAGAGTCTATGGTGCGCTTTTGGTACAGAAATCTGGACCTTGCAAGAGTGCTAGGGAGGTTAAGATAAGGTCCACAGAGTGAAAAGTTAAATGAAATGAGTCAGAATGGCAAATATTATGCTGCCAATTATGAGTTAATGACAGTGTGAATTTAATAAGTAAACTGATTTCTGCAAAAGATTTGCTTCATTAAAATCTTGTGTGATAAAATGGGACAAGAACATGTATGGTAATTGGTTAGTGCCTGAAAATGGTTAAGGAAGACATCAACATGAACAAGCTTCCGAATTTGTTGACAGGTATTTATTTCAGACTTAAAAATGGCAACCTTATATACGTTTAACTTTTGTTCCAATATTGACAATGGCTGTCCTAAATAAAACTTAGATTCAAATGAAATATGAGAGCAAAGTGGAGCCTTTTTGAGCCTTTGCCAGAAAAAAATAAACCTTTAAAACCACATCTCAAAGCATCTGGTTGAACTCATATCATTCTAAAGCAGATAAAAGTAATTTGTAAGTAATGCTGTAAGCAAACAGAAAAGTCACAGCTGCCCTTTTATCTGTATCAGTGGATGGTTGAATGTGTTGGAAGTGGTAACCTAGGGTTCATGGTCACCGGAGCCACATCTCTTGCTTATGTGAATAATACATAATAATAATATTATGTATTGTTTTTCCAATAACTTTATTGAGGAAAATATTTTGTAAGTACAGTACAATAATATGCATGTAACACAACTTTCAAGGGGAGTAATTGGGGATGGGGGATAGAAATTGAACAAACCATAATGGACATTAAGTAAAGCTCACATTACAGATAAACAGCACAATGTGATTCTCATACAGAATGGATGAATATTTAACTACATCTTCAGTGTACATCAAGATATCAAATAAGGGTGAGTTGCTGGAACTCATCTGACTCTTCAAATAGATGCCATCTCAACCACATTTTATTAAAGATCTTCAACCTGTCCTTTTAGCTATAAAGTAAAAGTTCCATTTTGTGTACAAACTTTACCTGCCTGATCCAGTCGCCTATTGTAGGGGTCACGGGGGTCGCCCATTTACGAGGAATCAAAGTCCTAGCTGCATTAATCATGTGGCACTCCAGTGTTTTAAACCTATGAGTATCTATCGGTTTCCTATACTGCAGAAGGAAAAGTGCAGGACTGAACTGGATGTGTGACATTCATTTGTGTACCTCCTGCCAGAAGGCCGAAATCTTGGAACAGGATCAAAAAACGCGTGGGAGCGTACACACAGGATCTGCGCATCTCCAGCATGCGGATGACACCGCTGGGACATATTTATGCAAAAGGGCTGGAGTGCGATACCAGTACGAAAGTAATTTATAGTTCGTTTCTTGCTCGTTGTTGGCGAACACTGAATGTGCTTTTGTGGGCTGACAGCCAAACTGATTCTCACTGGGCAGACGTAACCCGGACACTTACATCACGTTCCCACCTAGCTTGAAGGGTATTAATTCTAGGATGAGAGGCAGGTTCAAGCATTTTGTAAAAAATGGAAATGAGATGCCTGACCTGTCCATTGTCTAAACAAATGGATTCAAAGCTCGAAAGGTCTCAAGTGTACATCTCATGATGTGGTGTGCGGTCTAGCCAATGGCGTAATTGGAAGTACGACCACCAGGGGATCGAATCCGTTGAGGACAGATCAGACAGGTCTGAACATTGTACAAAGGTGCCATCCGTGTAAAAATCCTTCACTTTCAACTGGAAGGGCTCCTTCCAAAGTTTCTGGAAGTCCCAAGTATTTCCCGGTGGGAACTCTGGATTGCCACATACAGGGGCCAAAGGACCTCGGGACGTAGTGAGTGCAGCACGTTTTCTAGTAGAATGAAATATTTGAAAGGTAGCCCCTATCAGCGGGTGAGAATCCAGCATTTTAGGGGGATTTGCTGCTGGTAACCAGATCAAGCTGGATAACGGCACAGGTGAGTGATTCCAGTAGGACCCACATCTTCTTGTTCTCTTGTGTACACCAATCTTTTACCCTATTAAGGTGGATTGCCTGGTGATATCTACGTAGGTCCGGTACCCCTAGGCCACCCTTGCTCCTTGACTGCTTAAGCATCATCCAGTTGAGGCACGGTCGCTTCTGTCCCCAAATGAATGAAGAAAGCATCCTATCCAGGGTGAGGAGGAAAGA
>CM070036.1:99203542-99222346 GCA_036250615.1 Ptychadena robeensis
GATGATATATTCGCGAATATTCGCGAAATGGCGAAATAGCGATATTCGAGCTAAATATCCGAAAATCGAATATTCGAGCTCAACACTACTCAACACTAATACTCAATACAAAGTTGGTCAAAGCTAAAAACTGGGTTCAAAGATGTGTGCTAACCTTGATATTAAAAAAACTATTTCTACAATTAAAGCCCCCCATACACGTTCCGAATTTTGCCCGACCGACCAATGTGATCGGGAGATTAATCGATCGGGAGATTAATCGGATTCTGAATTATGTACCCGACCGATCCCGATTTCTGAAAATCGGGACCGCTTCGGACCTGTCCGTAAATTTTTGGTCGATCTGCTGTTAATAAATAGGGTCGGGCTGAATTTTTTCGTGCCAGCCGACCGACCGACCATAACATTTTAGGTGAAAATCGGGTTACAGGATCGGATGAAAAATCGGTCTGGAGAATAATCGGAACGTGTATGGGGGGCTTAAGGAAGTTTTTCCTTCTCATTAGATATATTGCTGGAGACAAAGTTTTGCTTAAATATCGAACCTGGAACAATGTGTTTTACTTAAACACATGTCTAATCAAATGTCATTTAAAAGACATGTGCCATTAATTTCTTACAAAAATAAAACTAAATTGCGAGCTAAATATAATTACACTGTTGGTTTTATTAGTCCCCCAGTCTGAAGTTTGCCACATCATTCTTGTATCATATGCATTAATCTATGTTTCTTATGATCAATATTGAAGCACAGTTGTCTGTACTGCAAAGACCCAACGGTATCCTTTATGTTTCTTTTCTACAATGTCTACAACGTACAACACAGAATAGTACAGTATGCTGTACTGTAATAAATAGGCACCAGACAACAATTTTAAACTATATCTCTGTTATGTCAAATTCCTTTCATATGATACTAAGAATGTTTATATCCTACTTTCCTTTTTTATTAATTTTTTTAAATTTTATTTTATATCAGCACGGAGTGACCAAACCATTGCTCTAGAAATAAAACATTGAGAAAAATGAAATAAAGAACATGAAAATAGTTACTTTCATCGAAAGCAATATTGTCTTTGTTAAAGGTCACGTCTCATACACAGAAAGTAAACACAGCACATAGCACGGGTATCAGAGCATAATACAATCCAATATTACAAAGATGATTGATGCTACCAATCATCCTTCTAAAAGAAAAGACAATTTAGCAATGCCATTCTTTGCTACACAACAAACGCTTGATTTAAAATGTTATTATTTTATACTGTCAAATGTACTGTCTATTTATTTCCTTTATATGTTCTCATAAAAGTGTAGCAATTGCAAATGGGCAAATTACTATGAAGTGTGGATAATATGGTTGTTACACAATGAATCACTTGCCCTATTATCCTAATTGTGATATTTATTACAGTAATTCGGGGGTTTCTTTCATAAGCCAAAACATGGGGGAAAAAAAATTGTGATTTAAGCTAAAATATGTAAAAGGATTTACAAGGAATAGTTACAATTAAGACCTTTTAGGCTTTTAGTAACCCAGTTCCACATTATTGACATGGTGAAAATTGATGTTATACAGCTTTAACCAACAGGCGGTATTCCCTATTGTGGCTCAGGGCAAATTTTCATTACCAATGGTGATAACCCCGAGCCACACTAAAGCCACCTGCGAGTGCGTCGCTGGACCCACTTCTCTGAAGTCAGTGATGACACTAGGAATATGTAGAGGGGGGGGTCAGGCAGAAAAAGACATAAATACAGTGAGGGAAATAAATATTAAATCCCCTACTGATTTTGTACATTTGCCCTCTTACAAAGAAATGACCAGTCAATAATTGTTATGGGAAGTTTATTGTACCTGTGAGAGACAGAATAACAAACAATATACAAACCCAGTGCACTTAAGAGATTGATGTTGATTTTAATGAGAGAATTAAGTATTTCATCTAGGGGAATCATCCAGCAAGATTTAAGGCTACCATTTTTCTTCACTTTATTCTGGTAACACGCTTAAAGGAAGAACAACCCCTGTAAGGAAGTTCTCCCAATCCCTGCTTATTATTATAGTACCTGTATAAAATACACCTGTCACAGAAGCAATCAATCATATTCCCAATTAGGCACTATGGTCATGACCAAATAGCTATCATGAACAAGACCTACACAAAGATGATCTGGGCAACAAGACCAAGCAGCTTAGTGAGAAGGTGACAATTGTTGGTGTTATATTTTGTAAATGAAAGAAGTAACTGTGAATCTCTGGTCTGGGGCTGCATGTAAGATTAGTGATGAGCAGCATAGGCAATTTTCGAATTCGTGATATTTCGCAAATAATTCTACTTATATTCTATTCTATATTCGGAAATTCAAATATTCGCGGTAATACCATGGATTGCGAAAATTATATTCGCAAAAATCTTTAAAATGAATGGTCACATGCTATGTTTATTTTCGCAATGCGAATATTATTTTCGCAATATTGCGAATATTCGGAATTGCGAATATCTGCCGAGATATTTGAGATATTGGCGAATTCTCGAATTGCCGATATTCGCGAAAAATATTCGGCATTCGAATATTCGAGCTCAACACTATGTAAGATCTCACTTTGTGCAATTGCAATTAGAAAAGTGATTTCAAAACAACCCAAAACTACATGAGGGGCATCACTTGTCAATGATGTTTCTTGCTGGGACAATAGTCACCAAGAAAACAATTGATAAAACTTTACACCATTATGCACTGAAATCTTGCAGCACCTACAAGGTCCCTCTGTTCAAGACAGCACATGTGCAGGCCCGGCTTTAATTTGCCAATAAACATCTGAATGTCCAGAGGAGGACCAGGTAAAATGTTGTGGTTGTTGTGGTGGGATAAGATCAAAATCAAGTACGTTAGCATTATCTCAATTTGCTATATTTGAAGGAGTAGGAATGCTACCTATGACCCCAAGATCACCACCCTCACTGTCAAACATGGAGGTGGACCCATAATGCTTCAACTAATCCACCTTTACTGCATAAAAGGGACAGTCAAGCACCTCTTGCTTCAGCCAGGACGTGGAAATGGGCCCTTGATGGTTATTCCAACATAACACATGATCGAAGAAATAAAATCTGTGGAGAAAGCTGAAGGTTTGAGTTGACAAGAAACAGCCTTAAAACATTACTGACTTCGAGAACAACTGCAAAGAGAAGCAGGACAGAATCCCTTCTGACCTGTGTAGAAACCTGATGGGCTACTAGAAGAGACATCTGACCTCTGGGTTGCCAAAAAGAGTTCTGCCACCAATTCCAAAAACATCTTCAGTGAAGGGATCAAATACTTATTTCTCTCATTGTAATGCACACTAAATCTCTGATGTTATTGAACTGGGATGGTGAAGGATGTTCTTGCTCTCACAGCTACAATACACACGCCATTACAATTACAGACAGGTCATTTGTTTGTCAGAGGGCAGAAGTCATCAGGGGATCAAATACTTATGTCCCTCACTGTATTTATATATAGTATGTGCACCTGAGGGTACCAGAGGTTTGGGGTATTAGGCACTTGAGAAAGCTTCAGGTTGGTTACTTCCAAGCTTTTTGTCAATGTATATATTGACATAGTCAATATTTATAGTCTCACTATGGCCACACTATATGCATCCGTAGGATGCACTTTGGATGACCACATGTGCAGGGACACCAAAATGATACTGAATGGGAAATTGTGCCTGGGGTACCAGTAAATATGGTTCTGTTGGCCTACTGTATCCTGAACCCAGGTTCTTTTTGCAGTTTGGTTGATTTCCCTCCTGGTTTCTTAAACTTGACAATCAGTTCACTGTATTCAAATACCCGTCACCATTACTGGATCCTATTCACAGATTTGCAGCCACCAAATCTGCCATATTGACTAGAACATCAAGAGGAATGTTTTCAATACCATCTATGCCATGATGAATAGCAAAAATTCTTAAGGCAAAATTGATGCCGGCAATTATAATGTAGCCATTAAGTATATATCATTGGTAACAAGGACTGTTCTAGCTTTGCATATGAAAAAAATGTACTACTATTAGTAAAAACATGAAAATAATCAGAAGATGCACAAATATAGGCAGCTGAAATTAATACAAACCATATTTTATCCTCACACCTCTATACTCAATAGGGAGAGGGCAGAGGACAAGCTTGACGTCAATGAGGAAAGCTGCTGTTTATGTATTTTAAAAGCATGTGTTCAATTTAAATTGTCTAGTTTTGTTTAACAGGTTTATTAAAAAAGAATATTTAATTTGTGTAGTGAAGAATTTTCATCTTGAATCTTGGAAAATAACAAGAGTCTTTGGCCCTGATTAATCAAGCAACCATAACACTTAAGGCCTGTTAATGTAGGTCCTCCGGCAGTATTATCACATGTGATAACAATGCTTGACAGGTCTTTTAGCATTAATGAAGTCCTATCTCATAATAATGAATCAGGCCTTTAATCAATCTTCCACGCTATTTTACATTTTGAGCACCCACAAATATGATGATTTTATCTCTATGAGACTAGCATGGACAATAGACAGCACATAGTGGTACTGAACATACAACAAAATATGTGCACTCCATGGAAATACATATATACATTACATACTTACATACTTGAAAAAACAATAGCTATTCATGCAAATAGTGGCTACATATAAATGTGATATCTTAATGTAAATAATGACTCATCTAAAGTCTGAAAATCAAAATTTCTGACAGGGTTAAACGATTTTTGGAAACCACAAAGTCAGTGGTATTTTTATCAGACCATAAAAAGAAATGTTTATTGATAGCACAGGTGGATATACACTGGTTGAAGGGTGTACAACCAGGTAAGGGGTTGATATCTTCCTGGTAATGACTGTTGCCAAGAATAACCACTATAGCACTATACCACTAGAACTTTATTGCAATGCATGCTTTTGTTTACCAGCAAAACAACACTACTGCAACACTGTAATAATGGCTGCAAACAGTGTGTTAAATGTTATTCATACGCTGTCAACCAACCAAGTACACCTAGCCATAGTGTTAATGATATTTAGTGTTTATATCTAACCTTTTGGACCTGAATAAACTTCCTAATGGCCCAATATTATTTAAAGCTGAAGGTATATTATGATAATCACAACTGTATTTAATTATTCTAATTAAAACACATCAGTTGACAGCCTAATAGGTTTAGAAAACAACAGAATACATGTATCATCAATAACTAAAACATTATATGTTTGTTTTGTTTTTATAATAACATTGAACATTATCCATATAACAAAGCATTTCAGCATACATCATAATTATTAAAGGTTGAAGTAATGAAAACATAACAAGCAAACACAGTGGATATTGTAATTAATATGCATTTTGGTGCAAGATAAATTGAAGAACAGAATAATTGTAGCAGAGCAATGGCTGGAGCTTACTGTTCAAACAGCACCAAAGGAGTAAGGGCTTAATTGAATTGTTAAACACTTCACTTATGTGAACAGAAAGCCTTGGGAATTGCTAGATATCAAGATATTATCTTCCCTATAGTACAGCTGACAGATTTTAGAATTGTATTTTTAATTTTCTTTTTTATATACTAGATATATTTGCTATAGCAAGCAAGTTGGAAAATAATCTTGGAGGTGGTACCGACTGCAACTAGTTAGATCTCTTCTTTCATTTTAAAATTTTCCTAAACTGACTGTTCATTCAGTTCACTTTTTTTATTAATTTCTTTATTTAGATTTATTTACTATAAGCTAGCCAATTTCAGCTATATGCACATTTATTAAAGTGTTGCCAGTCTGTATGTAAGAAACAAATAAAGGCTGAGGCTCCACTTGGGCTGTTTGGGAGTAGAGATGGTCAAATCTAGCTGACTTTGTGAGCTGATTGCAAAGCCTCTGAATGGTATCATCACCAAACTTTCTGGATATATAGAGACAGGTTGTGGAAACATTTGAATTTTTTCTTTTTTTGCTTTATCACATGTAGTTCTTGCAAAAATTAAGTTCAAAGTCGAAATTGTGATTTTTGAAATTTTGACTTGACTTTGAACTAAATTTATGTGTGTAAAGGCCCCCATACACGGGTCGGATTCCGGCCGGATTCCGGGCCGATCGATTCCGGGCGCGTGCATGTGAATCGATCGTGCCGGAATCGTGTGCAGCCCACCTTGTCCGTCCGATCACATCCGATCGTTCGGGGGCCCAGAATCGGATCCGTCAGAGAACCAACATGTTGGTCTTTTTGATCCGATTCTGCACAGATCAGGGGGAGTTGCCATTTGTGAGGTGGAATCGGAGGTGGAATCGGACACGGAATCGTCCCGGAATCGTGCCGGAATCGGTTGGACAAGGTGGTATGCAGCGATGGATACTCTTAATTGGCCGATTGATCACACCTGCGATTTCCGGCAGAATCGCCGGAATCGATCGGATGATGAATCGATTGGACATGGAATCCGACACGTGTATGGCTAGCTTTAGATCCATGCATTTTTTTTTTGTATCCCCAACCTTTCTCTACATCTCCAGCAAGTTTGGTGATGATACCATGTTCAGGGGCTTTGCAATTTTGAAAAAATAAATCTCTATTTGGGAGCGGATGCAGCCCTATTTTTTTAGCCACTCCTGAAATGCTCCTGCCGCAGTTTGGGTGCGGTGGCAGAGAAAAATATGCGGCTTACCGTGTTTTCTGAGCAGCACCGCAACCACGTTCAAACCGCCAGTCTGCATCCATTTCAATTAATGGATGCGATTTTGGTGCGTTTTCTTGTCTATTGACAGCAATGGACAGTGGACAACTGCGGGGAAACCGCAAGTTAACCACTGGGTTACCTTAACTTATCGGCACAGAAAACACATGCTTACTGCATGTGTCTTTCTGTCCGCATTAGTGGAGCCTTAGCCTAAGGCATTTAAATGTGAGCAACATAATTTGATTCCAAATATAAATATTAATATTCCAAATATAAATATTAAATGTCAAAAATCTATTTAATAAAATTACAACATACCTCTTGCCTCTTAAAATTTTGCACGTATTCCTCAAATTGTTCATCTTTTGTTTCATCTGCTTTTCCAAGCTTTTGGAGCACCTGAAATGTACAAACAAAAATGGCAGTTACAACAAATTCTCATGCATTGAGCATAATTAAAATGCCAGTATATACACTGCAAACCAAACTTATTTCATGTTATCCTCACCAAATATATATAATGTGTTTTTTGAGTTATGTGTAGCAATGATGAGGCTATGGCATGCTAGGCAGACAGAATACTAAGAATTTTACTTGGTATGGTATTTATAATATATTTATGTATATTGCCATTACAAAAACACAGTTGGCTTTCTGCTACTAATCCAGGGTAATCCGCAGGATAAAACTATCCCCCGGACCAGCAGACCCTACAAACTTTTGCAGTATAACACCGGCTACCGCTCCAGGCGCTCGGCGGAGTACGGATCAGGATTGCAGCCGCCCTGCCCAAATCGAGGCCGCGTCTTGGGCCTACTACGGCGCACCATCCGCCTTACCTTCTGGCAGGGAGGCTCTAAAACGAGTGGATTCCGCATACCGGGAGGCTCCCTCCACAACGTTGGACGCTTCACAATTATCGCGATTCACGGAGCGCAGTTCCGCCGCTGACCGTAAATTGAGGCCCTACCCGGATCCGGGAACGACCGTAAAACAGCTTGCCACAGCACCCCCGGGCGTCAAGGTCACTGGTTGAGAGGTCCGGTCGGCACATCCGGTGAGTGCAGCGCTCCGGTGCGCGTATTTTGCAGACATTCTGTTCACCTCTGGCGGCAAGACCCACAATTTAGACCGGGGATCGGGCCCACTTGGCAGACCTTCCATAGCCTTACTCAGGAGAGGGGGTAGTACAGGCTTCAGCTGCCAGTGGAGGCCTGGTTGCGGCCTGATAAGCCTTCCCTGCTTTAGAGACTCTGCACTCTCAACATTACAGCCAGGCTGTTCTATCCTATTGAGCTTATTAAGAGGAGTGTATGGTGACTGGCCTCTCTCAAAAGGACCCACTGAACTGATTAAGGAACTTTTTCAGCTCTGATATTTTTGGCTGTTCGGCTGTGGTTTTAGGGAGCCCTTGATATTGACACACCTTGCCTGCAGGCCCCAGGGACCTCACCTAAGCCTAACAGGACGGAAAAAAAGAAAAGCATTTCGGCAGGGTTGTACTACTGGAGATACTGCTCATGCTATAACCATTAAAGAGGCACTCTCCAACTACACCATACAATCAGATTTCATAACTACCAGCTATATCCCGTGAAGGGGATGTTTAATTTGTAAACCATCCATTCGACGAGTGAGAGAAATAAGCACCTTGTCTACGCATAATGGGGAAAGTTGGCAAGCAACAGGAATACTACGCACAAAGGGGACAGGCACCACCCAAACATATCCCTGAGATGTTCCGACATGCTTCCTCAGAAAGACCGCCTAGGTCTCCCGGTTCTGATTCTGCTACATCAGGACATGAGGAATTCGAAAGGAGAACACCCAAGGCGTCCAAAAAACATAATGACCAAGTAATAAGGAGAGCGGATCTCAAGTCATTCTCAGACTAAATCAAAAATGATATTAAAGCGGCGCTCACATCCGACAGATCTTATATAAGAGATCGTATATCCTCTCCCAGAAGCTCTTTTACGAGCATGGGAACAAAAGTGGCAAATTCCTGGCAAAGGCCCTTAAAACCAAAAAGGCAGCGCACACGATTCAACAAATCACAGACAAAAGAGGCCAGACACATGTGACCAATGAAGCTATAGCTGGGCAATTCGCTGAATACTATAAGGAACTTTATAACCTCCCTACAGACCGCTCTAGACATAAAAGTGACATGACCAGGAAATTTTTACAGAAATTTTCCCCTGACCCTATCTCCACTCAACAGGCGGCAGATTTGGAGGCCCCGATTAGTGAAAAGGAATTTACACAGGCTTTACACTCCCTGAAACCAGGTAAGGTGCCGGGTCCTGACGGCTTCCCGGCGCAGTACTACAAAACTTTTGCCGACACGCTTGCACCTCACTTCCTTCGCCATTTCAACTCCATCCATCTCACAGACACCTCCCGTTCAACCTTCATGGAAGCACATATAACTGTAATACCTAAAGGAGACAAAGACCCGTCCGTTTGCGGTAATTATAGACCCATCTCACTGCTAAACGTTGACTTGAAGCTCTACTCTAAAATCCTGGCCTCTAGAATCAATTCTCTCCTACCATCCCTCATTCATCAAGATCAGGTGGGGTTTGTCCCAGGACGGGAAGCCAGGGATAACACCATCAAAGCTCTTAACTTATTGCACTGGGCAAATGTAAACAAATCTAAACAATGCTTCTTTCTGTCAACGGATGCTGAAAAGGCGTTTGGCAGGCTAGACTGGAATTACATGATCGCAGTGCTTGAGAAGGTTGGCATTGGACACACTATGCTACAGCGTATTTCTGCACTATATATTTGCCCTTATGCAAAGGTTAGAGCCAATGGATCTCTGTCTGAGTCATTCACAATTAGAAATGGCACCAGACAGGGATGCCCACTATCACCACTGTTATTTGTGCTGACTCTGGAGCCTCTCCTTAGGAAATCAGAGCTTGCCCGTCTGTGAGGGGAATCCATGTAAAAGACAAAGAATACAAAATTGCGGCCTTTGCAGATGACCTCCTATTCACCCTCATAGACCCAACCACTACACTCCCCGCCCTACTCGACATACTGAATAATTACCAACAATTGTCTAATTTTAAAATAAACCACGCTAAGTCATTCGCCCTCAATATAAGTATTCCCAAGGCCACAATACTAAAATGCAAAAAAGATCTTCCGTTTCAATGGGCAGACAAACACATTACATATTTAGGCACCCTGTTGCTCGGCGATCCGGAGGAAATCTATCAATGGAATTCCCCCCCCCCCCTTCTCAAGGCAGTAAAAGAGGACCTGTCCAAATGGCACAGGCCGATCTTCTCCTGGTGTGGCAGAATGGCTATTGTAAAAATGAACGTTATCCCAAGATTTCTTTACTTGTTTCAGACGCTACCCATCCACATCCCTCAGTCATTCTTTGCTTCAATACGATCTTTACTGAGGCAGTTTGTCTGGGGACATAAAAAGCCCAGAATTGCATATAGAACATTAACTGCACCCAAAATGATGGGAGGCACTGGCCTTCCTGACCCAGAACTGTATCATCGTTCTAGCCAAATTGCAAGGGTCTTGGACTGGGGCCTCCAAAGCTTGGGTTAGATTAGAGAATGACTTATCTCCCATACCTTTGTCATACCTACCGTGGCTACCTAACCAGAAGATCGCCCTACCACCCTTATTGAATTCGACAATGCATTCTTTTCATGATTCGATCAAAAAATATAGTTTAACTACTTTTCCAAACCCCCTGACTTCGCTGATACACAACCCTGCCTTTTCACCAGGAGGTGACCTGCGCAAACTACTGCCTGATGGATGTATCGATATGTTTCGGGCATTCAACTTTTTTGAAGACGGCAGTTTCAAAGAGAGGAATGCTCTCATTCAAGAGGGCTTCGATGTCCCCCATTGGATGTACCTCCAGACTAGAAACGTGACAAATAACAAAAATCTGATTTGTAGAGATCCCACATTTCTTGAGAAGTTATGGGCAAAAGGGCGATCAGTACGCCATGCTATTTCTACGATTTACAACCAGCTAATTGTACACACTGCATCAGGTGTTATGTCTCACAGATCCGCCTGGGAAACGGAACTTGGCAGATCATTTTTAGATTCAGAGTGGGAAAAAATCAATTTGCTGACGATGAAAGGGTCCCTGAATATAAGAATTCAGGAAAATTATTTCAAATTACGTACACGGTGGTATAGAGTACCCCAACTACTTCACAAAATCTTCCCTCTCACTGATGAGTTTTGCTGGAGATGTGGAGAAGAAGTAGGCTCTTACAAACATATCTGGTGGGAGTGTGATTGCATTAACAGTTTTTGGAAATTGGTAGTGGCAACAATTACAGAGGTTACTGGCAAAAACGTACCGTTCACACCAGAGGCTGTTCTACTGCACCACACGCACGAGACCATTAAATCTTATAAAGGCTCTCTCTCATTTCACATGCTTAATGCTGCTAAGCTATTAATCCCGATGCTATGGAAAGAAACTAGGCCCCCAACACTACAAGAGTGGTACATTCAAATAGATAAAATATGTGAAATGGAGAAACTCATCCACATGGCAAAAGATACTCTCACACAGTTCACGTGAATATGGGAGTCATGGATTTTAATTCGTCCCTAAGTAAGGCATACACGTTCCGTCAAGGACATTGCTGAATGTAAGATTCTTAACTTCATCCCAGCCCCCTAGTTGAGAAAGGGCTTTGCTTACCAAAACGTGACTTAGAATTCAGTAGAAATTGGATTTTCCTTCTCGGTCTGCAGTCGATATATACGCGTTCTGCCCTCTATTTCCCTTTCACATACACTTGCACCTCTAAACATGCATTTTAGGGGGGAAACTAGAGGGCTCAGCTATTGTTAGCTCTATTATTGTTACTGTTCTTATTTTGATATCTTGTAATGTCATATTTCCACCACTTGGTGGACGCAAGCTGTTTATTGTACGTTTGTTCAAGCTAACTATAAAACTGACACATACATATATACAAGAAAAAGTACATAGCATACAGATAGCTCGATATGTGATGTGCAATTTTATGCATGTATTTACATTCAATGTATGTTATTGTATTACTACAAAAAAGCTTACTATTTGATGTATTTTGTATCACCACTCTATATCAATAAAGCTTGTTTGAAAAAAAAACAAAACACAGTTTTTAAAGCAGGAAAACCAGAAAAAAATATTTGATATATAAAAGTGTTTACATCAATTGGGTTAATGCAATTGATTAAATTAATGCAATATCGAATTCAACCAGATGTCACTAGCAGCAGTACACACACACAGCACATGACATCACCTCTTCACTGATTGGGAGGAGGGGGGCCTTTCCCTCTCCTCTCTGTCTGCCTGTGTCCGTGGAAGCAGCAGTGATTGCATTTCCCACAGACACGGAGAGAGTGATAAATGGCAGTTTATCTGTCCCTCTCTTCATTGCTTATGCAGCAGGGCTCTGGGCTCTGTTGGCATAAGCAATTATACAGTTCATATGGGAGATCCAGCCGTGGGCGGATCTCAAATCTGACACCTCCCAGGCTAATCTCCTTGCCAGGAGGGCTGGCGGGAAGCCAAGGCACATTTTCCTGATTCCTGATTAAACCCAAAAGGAGCTGATAGCTCAATAAACAATTATCCCAACAGTTACCATATTTTTCGAACTATAAGACACACTTTTTCACCCCCAAAATCGTAGGTAAAAATGTCTGCATCTTATGGTCCGAATGCGAGACCATTTATATTTGTTTTTTGTTTATAAAAAATAATAACATTTTTTTATTCATTTGGAAATGTGTTTGTTTTACTTTGAATTGTTTTGGATACAGTTATCACTGTATCCAGTACAATTCCCTTAGACTCCCTGTCTCTCCTGGTGTGAAGGACACACCAGGGGACAGAGGGTTAACTGCAAAGGGGCACATCTGGGGAATCACACTGAAAACAGTT
Organism: Ptychadena robeensis; assembly: GCA_036250615.1. Lineage (NCBI taxonomy): Eukaryota > Metazoa > Chordata > Amphibia > Anura > Ptychadenidae > Ptychadena > Ptychadena robeensis. Next base: position 99,216,204 of record CM070036.1, read on the forward strand.
TTCGGGTGATTTCTTTTTGAATCTCCCGCCGGAACGGCAAGGGGGTTAACCAAGGAAAAGAAGAACAAGAAGGACAACTAAAGGACGTTGCAAAGAAATTTAACTTGTCAGGAAATAGCCTCTGTAGACTGAAATATTTTTTGGGCTTCTTTAAGCCATGAACTCATCTGCAATTGTAATTTAAAATCTTCTTCCTTGCCCTATCCCAGAGCTTGGACATAAAATCTAATATTATTATTTTACAATAGAGAGTCAACTGTAAAGGTCAACAGCTAAAAGAATAATGAACAGGATAAACAGTCAACTTTATAATGGGAAGGGTCAATTCTTTTAATTTAAGGGAAATATATAATTAGAAACATGATGCTGTTGCAGAAAGATATTATTAGAAACATATAGTGCCATTAGAGACTTCTTTTAAAAATGTTGGCTACCTGGCCATTATTGTGAGCTGCTTACATTCTTTACTTTGCTGCTTATGCCCTTTGGGTGTTGTCCGGCGGCCCCCCTTGGTCCTCCACATACGGCCCCCAAATCCGACCTGTTAATGCATAGGGCATAGAAACTCACCTGTGAAGTGGTCACACACTGACCCAGCTTTCCTAATCAACTTCGGCGGTCCTACATCAGTAAAATTGGTTGATCAGGGAAACCAGGTCTACATATGAGCGCTGCACCCCACCCAGAGACAGGAGGGGGGGGGGGTGCTGTCGGGTTCTGGTCCACCGCCTGCTGAGATATGTCAACGGGGGAGAGTCTGGGTCGGTGTAATGTGCGCCCCTTTAGTGATGCCGAGGGCCACACTTGTGGCCCTCCATATCAACTCAGTTGCCCACCACTGGTGTAGATCATATTAACCTATATAGCTGTTCTAAAACTTAAATAGGTTACCAAGAAGGGGTTTTATTGAACTTTTAAGAGGGCTGTAATAAATTGTTGATTATGCCACCACTTTGCAGCATTTCCTTTGAATTCCCAGATGGTGATTTGCAGAAAGGGACATAATTAACTAAATAAAACATGAGGTAAAAAATTGTGATATAGCTTAGTACACATGTTAAGCAGGCTACAAACGTGGGGATATGAGTCATATTGATGGCAGTTTCGAGCTCCGTGCGTGCTCACGACCATCTATCTGACCCATATAATCTGCGCCCACCGCTGTTTTCGAGCGGGACAAATCAATCCCGCTCGAAAACAGCCTTATCGGACATGACCGTAATTACGGCGATGTCCGATGCTTTGCTTAGAGACCCCTGGTCTCCAAGCAAAGCTTCAGTTGCCAGGGAGAGAGCAGAGCCGACTCTCCCCAGCCAGCCGATATCTGACAGCAGCGTGATGACGTCATCATGCTGCTGCAGGGAATATCGAGCCGTCTGTACCCTGCTTTAGAGGTTATGTTGCCTATGATGTTCATGTCTTTTCTATACATGTTCAGTTCGTGGGTCACCATTGCTGGTGCTAGGAAAGATCGCTCAATATGATCATGACACTGAATTATTACAAAGGTTGCAGAAGTCTGATTATAACAGTCCCTGTTGTGGTGATTTCCCTCACTTCCTTTTAGGAGCCGAAACAATAGAAAAGCTCTCCAAAAATCACAAGCACTGTTTAAAATAAGGGAAACAAACTAATCCATTTTAATTTTTTGATAAATTATTGGTTCACAGGCATGCGAATCCCAAAAATGAGCTGCCACTGGACAAATCACATCCAGTCCAGTGATCAGGAGACTTGTTTACCCGAGTAAGGTGTTCCTCTTGGTGGCTCAACCACGAGTACAATTAGTAAAAATGCTTTGCTGTGTAATAAAGAGGCTATGTAAGATGTGAATACTTATACTCATTAGCAGACTTTGCTAATGAAACTTTAAGACACTAAGAAAATGAATGGCACTAAATAGGTGCTGATCCGGCATTTCATTCTGCAGCCAGTGCACAAAGCTGTCATTACAGTAAAATGACCTTACACAGTAGTTTGACAACGTACCAATCTATGGTATTTAATGTATCTAGTAGATTCACATAAGGATCTGGGTATACAGAACTTGATAATGATACTATAAAAAGCAATGATGAAATAAACCAAGCCTTTTGCAAATCAGCATCTGATCAGAAGTCGGCAGCAGTTATTTTTGTTTTCAAGTATCCTGTTTTTCCATTAGATGTCCTATGGTCCTGGTGGTTGCCCTTCTGATGGAGGAGCATTGGTGTTTGTGGGGCTTTTTGCGACTCCTCTGGTTCATGGCTACAGAGGTTAAAAAAATTATTACATGGCTTTATATATCCAAGAAAAAGTTGGTATTTGAGCAAACAATAGCTGCCAAAAAAGTAGATGCTAAGTATTGAAATGTGTTGCCAACCTTTAACATTATTTGGAGATTTCTGAACTTCCTGCAAATTATTGCAAAGATGGGTGTTAAATACAATTCATTGGTTGTTTGTATGATGATATATGGTTAAGTGATAAATTATGTACAAAAACTTTATATATAAAGCAGACTTGGGTATTTTAGCACTCTGACACTTAATACACTTTTATAAAGATAAAAGCTGCATATCTTATATCCTAAAATATGAATTTCTAGAAAACTGTGCCTGTTCATGTAGAAGCCCACCAATAAGTCCTAACAACATGTTACTGCCAAGTCTGTTCATCATCAATATAATGCTTCATCCTGGGGACTGCTGTGCTGAATAAAGCATAGTTCTCCTGGCTCCATGCAGCGCCGTTCCAGTTACTAATCAGCTTTCTTTAAAGGTGTCAGAAAGAAATGAAAGATGCCAAAACTGCTGAATTTCCACTCTTGACTACTTGGCAGCAGTAGTGTGAATTCAGAAACTAAAAAGCCTCATTCTGCTTTAAAACAACATAATCTTCTCTCAAATGTTTCTGACCTACTTTTAATAAATAATGCAACATCATACAGTAATCAACTCCAATTATTGAGCATGGTATAAGGTAGATATTAGGCTTGGCTTATGCTGGGAATACATGACTCGATACTCGAGCTGTTCGAGATATCTTGGCAGCAGTATCATGACGCCAACCTTCTCCTTTATCGAGCAGCAGCTCCTATACTTTAGATGGGGATCCTCTGTCCCCATTCAAAGTATAGGCATTGATCAAGTTTTACCAACATGTTGGTAACCTGTAGTTTCGAGCAGGATTGATCCCGCCTGAAGCTACCCATTCACAGCTAAATTTTTATATAGATTTTTGCACAATAAAGAGCAATGAACGCGCATGGCACTCTATTGTGCATAAATCTATGCAAAACTCAAGCCGTGTATTCCTACCTTTACTCAGTAATGAATATTTAAAATGTTGTTTTAGAAAGATGGAATTTGAAGACCTGTCCATACACAATGGTGCATCTGTGTTTATTTATGAAATAGGTTGGAAGTTGAAAATCTTTACACAGTTATTTGTAGCTGTGTTGACTCTAAACATCTAGTTTGGATTTTTATAGTATAGTGCAATGGCCTGCATGTCAGCAACCCCCTCTGGTTAAAGAGCTGCTAACATGCTGAAATGAAGAGCCCACCCAATCGCTGGATCTCCATTGAGGCTACTTCTTGTCCCTCCATCACTTCCCCCAACCAGCCCACACCCTGATAAGTAGGAGAGCAGCTGAGATCTCCACTGTGGCTCGTTGTTATCGCTGCAGCTTCTCCAGCCATGATATTGGCTGCTCACATATGCACTCTGGTAAAAGGGAGGGAGCTAGAGAGATGAGCGGCTCTGGAGCTGCAGGTTGCCAACCCATTGTATACGGGATCGAAGTGTCCCAAGGTTTGCCAATAGAAATTCTGAACCCTCATACAACCCTGTTAAAATAGTGGAGGAATCTCACACATACCTCTGTACTGTGTACTCCACCACAGACTCACCTTCGCCCCCTGCCCAAAATCTATTGGACTTAGTGCCCCCCCCCCCGATTCACTGCTACAGCTGCTGGAGGAACCTATGACTGCTTAAGAGGTTCATGTGGTGATCAAATCTATGCATGCTTACCGTAGACCAGGCCTGGATGGGTTTACCACATCCTATTATAAGAAGTTTCAGGATTCTTCACTAAATAATTGAACTCCCTTTTGTCTGGGAGTGTACTCGCCTGATATCCCTTTTGAATATGGATGTCAAATTGCTACCTAAGGTATTGGGGACTCATTTACAGACTAAGATTGCTTCCTTAATAGGGGGAAACAGGTGGGTTTCATACCGCAACATCAACCATGGGATATCTTTAGACAGCTCCTCCACCATCTTTATATCATAAAGATATTAGAACAAAATTGTATAAGTAATGAACTAAAATCCAACTACTAATTATAACAATTTATATACACATTTAGATAGTTTTGAACATATTCATGCACCTAATGTTAAGTACGGTAGCTTTATATGTTTTATCTAGTTAAAATTGTCATTATTGTTATTACTATTATTGTTATAACTATGATTTTTATTACTGATTATTCAACTATAATACAGGTATATCATTCATTATCAATTTTTTTTGTCAATTCAATCTTAATTTTTTCTTTGAATTAACAACTCTGGAACTATTAATCTTGCTTTTGTTTGGATTTTTCTTCTTTTGTTAATGCTACAATCTCCAACAAAAAGCTGCTCTCACAAGGATCTTTTTTTTCTTTTCTCATTGTACAGGCTCCCTGGTGACTGACCTAGTTTGTGCGAACCTTGTAATTTAAAACTATATATTTATTCATGAAAACAATCAACACAACCATTACCAGTATCTTTATTCATAAAGTAGTATGTACTCCACTGCTCAACACAGTGGGAGTTTAATATAATCAGAACTCTACAGGTGGAAAATGTTATAACAACGGGATATCCTGGCTGCTGCATATAGGCTAATTAATTATGTACACTGCTGTAGACTTCAGTGTTGGAAGACACAAGAGAATAATATATGACTTTATTACAGCATAAATATGAAGATATTACAAAGGAGTGAGTACAGCTCTATTGTATGAAAGGTATAGTAGATGTTTGCTGATGATAACCCTACACCTAGCCACTACAGTATAGTATTTGATGATACAATAGCACACACAAGTACCTTAGAAAGACTTGGCCATAATCTATGAGATTATATATTTTATTGTATAAAAAGTTGGTGTCTGGTATGGGGCGTAATAGTGTTATGTCAGATAACATTTCTGTCTATAGTGTTACAGTAATATGTCACTGCTATTTTTTTCATGCAAAAAAGTAAAGCATAGTAAAACATTTTTGGGTTGGATGGCCCTGTCAAAAATAGCTAGTCTCTTTAAGGTGTGTTGAGGTGTAGTGGTCTAACATGATAATAAACCACCTCAGAAAATTATAAAGATGTAAATTAGGCCACAACAGAAAATGTCATGATTATTTCTTTTTTCATTGTATATTGGGATGTTGACAATTATGATTCATAAGGGTAGGGATGGCTGTATTTGGATACGTCTCTGATACGTTATTGAGGTTGTGGGTTCTAAGGGCAGGGTTTTTTTCTGGTGGAAAGCACGGGAACGGCGTTCCGCCACCTATTTTCAGCCTGGCCAGGAGGTCTGACCTGTGCTCCCTGCACAGCTTTCTCCTCCTCCCCCATGTGAGTGTGACAGCAGCAGATTCTGTGTTCTGTCAGATAATGCTTCCTGTAGCTCCTACCACAGATATATCCTCCCCAGCCAATCAAAACACAGGATAGGACACACCCTCCCCTCTCCAGCTCTGCAGAAGAAACTAAGCTGAATAAATCTGTGTGTAACTGTAACTTTACACATTCATAGCACGAAAACCATACATAGTATAATTATGAAACTTCAGTAATGCTCCCCTACTACTTCTTACACCCAGAGTTTCACTTCTCTAGCTACAACACTTCTAAGTTAATTTCAGCTAAAAGTCCAGCTATCAAATATTGCTTCCCCATGAGCATAAAGCACTACTCTGCTGCATACATGCTTTCACTTTTCCTATTTTGAACACATAGATCTTTGAAACCCTCCATGGTAGAACCTTGACATTTTGGGGGTTACCAGTTAACCCCTGATACTATATCCATGAAAATATTCAGGTCCCTGAGCACAATTCTTCCTACTAAAAAGCCCCCTATCATATATTGCTTGGAT
>CM070036.1:99222446-99235026 GCA_036250615.1 Ptychadena robeensis
TTGAGTAACTCCAGTCTAAACTTGCAACCAGTGATTATTGTAGGGAATTTAAATTATGGACATAAAGGAGTCGACCGCTTTTAAATCAATCACACTGTTTGGTGTTACAATCGATCGATGTAAGACTAACAGTTGCTATTTAAATCACACTAGATGATCGAATCTAAGATCAACTGTGCAAAAGTCGACCCGTGTATGGCTAGCTTACGAGAAAGGGTAAGAACACATAACATGACCATGTGTTTAAAGTCTACAATCTCCACTTCCTAATTACATGAACAGTATTACTTTAGCTACTACTATAAGCCATACTATATGTAATAAGTAAATTATTTGCATAAATCAAAAAAAATCTTGTAGGAAACGTCATATAAACATGACAAAAAAAAGAAAGTCATAATAATTATTATTGAATGCACTACAAACCTTCAAATGTACAAATGGCAACAACCAATTATATTGACATGTAAATCAAGCCAAACAAATGACCAGTTTGGAAAACTGTATTGAATATTTAGATGATGATAAACAGGAACTGAAAAACTTGATTTGCTCTTATATTTAAAACTATCTCTGCTGTAACAGTCTTGTCTGACCCCAGCAGATTTTAGCATTACAATGTTCTTTCATCTGAAACTGCTGAAGTTTCATATATTTTCCATTAAATCCGCATGGTAAAAAGAGATAAGAATAATGCCTAGTCAAAAAATGGACTACTTCCCACCACCAGTAAGCAGCTCAGAAAATATTTGTCAAGGCATGAAGATGTATTTTAGTGTCAGCACTAATTTTAGTCCAAAGGGTGATATTGATGAGCTTCTTTGTGTATTTTACTGGATAGGATGAATCATCTCGAGAGAGTATTGGCATATCTGGAAGCTAAAGTAGGTAGTCCCACTTCCACTCTGCAGGTCAGAACTACTGGATTAGGAAGTCATTAAACCAGTGGTTGCTAACCTGTGGGTAGGGACCCCCTTGGTGGTCGATTACCCATTTCACAGGGACCTCCGACCACAGTTCACTGGATGCATCAAAGCTGCTGCTAACATGCAGGGTAGGAAGTTAGAAAGGAGGGTAATGCCTCCACCCTCAAAACAAGGGATGAGGATCTCTGGATTGCTGTTACACTATGATAATGTAGTGGGGAGTACCCAGATAGGGACAGCGTCCCCTTAAGAACCTGGACTTAAAAAGCGAGCTCATACAGGAGGCGGTGCTCTGCTGTGCTGCCCAGGCCTGTATCTTCTGAGCTGGCATATGTACAGGCAGAGAGCACAATAGCACACACTGCAGAAGTGCCGGGATTTCAGTGGGGTGGATTCCCGCCACCACTAGCAGGCCCAGCCAGGACCCTCATGTTATGCCTGCTGCTTCCTCTGCTACCGGCCATATCCCTGGCTACTAGGCCTGGCCAACGCCAGCTGTGTCCCATACCTCGGCCTGCAGACCCGCATCTGGTGAGAGCATTATTATGCAAGGATTATTCCCTATGCAGTGGGGCCCACCTATACTGAACTGTGCTGTTACCCACGTTTACTGTGAGACCCTCATTGGGCCCTTAGTGTCCAATAAAGGTTTACAGTTAAAGCATCAATAACTGTGGACTACAATAATATATTCAGTCTAGCACCTGCCATAGTGAAATATTTGCTGCAGTATCCTGGGCCAGAGCAGTGTTGAGAGATATATGCATCCTGCAGCTTCTATGCATCACATCATTCCCTTTCTACAAAAGAGATTTAAAGTCCAAATTCATCCAAACCTTTTTTAATTATAGCAGCAAAAAGTTAGAAGTTTATTTACAGGATATCCAAATAATTTTCATTAAAGTCATAAAAAAAGTGAGCTTTCGGGATGTTTTAAACCCCTTCTTCAGGCTTTATGGAATCCCCTGAACTCCAAACTCTCTGTATTCATCGATGGCTAACACGTACAGCACTCTACTATTTTTAGGAGGGACACCTTTTTTAATGAAAAATGTGAACAAGCTTAATAAACAAGCTATATCTCTTTATACTAATAACGGTACACTGTTTTGTGCACAGAAAACCTTTGTTTTCTTTTTTATTCGATTTGGATAATTAAAGCACACATTGGTTGACCTCTGTCACTAAAGGACACTCAATGTCCTAAGTTTACAGACATTTTGTGAATCAAGCCGTCAATGGAGTCACTGACTTGGATCAGGAATTCAGAACAAGAGTTCTAATATGTGAGACTTCAGTGTCCCCAAACTTGTACCAGTTCAGTGACTGTGACAAACAAATAACTGGATTGAAGTGAAGTGTAAACAAGAAGGGACACAACATGTAAAACTAAACTAAATTGTTCTGGAGCATGCCGTCTTATTTTATTTATCATTGTAATGTGCATCTAGTATGGAGATCAATTTCTGACCTGCAGTGTAATTATATATGGCCAGTGAGATTGTTTTTTAAATGTGATTTAAGAAATGAATGCCACAGATTTGTCATCTATTTGACATTTGACTTTACTTGACTGTGTTTAAATATTAAGCTTTTCCAGATTAAGGGGGCATTCACACATTTCAGCACCCAGAAGCCCGAAAGGATACAATGGAGTAATTTTTAAATGACCTGTGAGTGCCTTGTGTGCTGCCGCCCGAGAGTGTGGGGGGTTGTGCAGGGCCCCCGGTGTGCGGGTTTACGTACAAATGCTGCCTAAATGTTTAAACAAAACTTGAGTTTGTTTCGATATGAACATGTTCACCTTTCTAACTGATGAGAATAAACTTAAAAATGTAATTGTCGACATTGTACTGTGACTTTGTCCAACTTTTTATTTTGGTCCACCCCTGGTGTAAACCTTGATATAAAATTCAAATTCTGGATGCACAAAAGTTTCAAATAAAGCTATAAAGAAAATAAACATTTGCCTCAAAAAGGTCATACTGAGCTTTTCCAGAATATGACTTATAGGAAGATGAAACTACCCAGAGCAGAAGATGGTGGTAAGGAAACTATAACATATATTTCTAACTTTTCTCCGTATTTTTTAATAGAAGTTGTAAATAGAGTTGTCCGAACTTTTTTAATAGCTGACTTTGTGAGCTGATTGCAAAGCCTCTGAAAAGGAAATTATATCACCTAAAGTGCTGGAGATGTAGAAAACGGTTGTGGTAAAATTTTGGGAAAAAATCTTTACTCTAGCACATATAGTTTTTGCATAAATTAAGTTAAAAATTAAATTTCTTGTTAAAAATAAGCAGTACACCTGGCTGCAATGGGTCTCCAGGATATCAGCAGATACAGGGCTAACATATGTTTATAATTACAATAGTTTTATTACAGATAACATGGCACTTGCTAATGATAAACATTGATTCATTATACTTTGTCCAACCTAGTGGATGAAACACATCCATTAAAAAAGGGATTTGTCACTAAACTGTACTCTATAGTCAAAAATAACTTGATATCTATGCATATCTTAAGGGTAGCCTACAGTTTTTTTGCCAATTATATATACCTAACCATACTGGATATAAATATTTAGACCATGGAAAAATCTGAATGGAAAGTTAACTAAGGCTTATCCCTGCAATGTTCAGTCAAGACAACTCTTATTTTAAGAAGTAGCCTATGTCCATCTACTTAGTTTTAAAGCCTTTAATTGGCTTAGACTAAAGGGTTATTTAAGTTTAAGTATGTACTGTTTGTGTTCTTAGATCATTAGCTTTTAATCCATAACATATTGTGAAATATCTGATATAAAAATTAATGTTTACAATGGAAGAGAGCATCAGAGATTTAGGTATGCTTTAGTTAGATATACATATCAACAATTGTTTAATCAATATTCAATTAGATCAACTTGGAATTTTTCCAGCATGACCGATCATTGCTCTTTTTGTATTCAGTTTCAATAAATTTTTGTCGATTAATTCAGATAGAAAGAAATTATTAACTTTCTATTAATCAAAATATCAACTTTAACCATTTTTTTTGTCAACCGAACTGTATGCCAATCTCAGAGTATGCCAATCTCAGGCCTTGGGAGAGACCTGAAGGGTCCAAAAGTAACAGACATTGCCTAAATTGCACTGTGTATGACCACAATAAGGCCCACCATACCTATCTATTGAAGTGTGTCATGAATTTATGCTCACATGTTCTGCTCATGGGTTTTCTCGCATGTTTTGTAAGCATTGTGCCTGGGTCTGGCTCATATGTTTAAGGTGCTAGTAGTCATGTGCTTAACGCATTGTTACTTTGTGCATGTGCTACTATTGACAGGAAATGCATATTGGTGAACAGGGCCTCAAACAAAACATTTCCATCTTTTTAAATTAATTGTGAACTAAGCATACAATCAAATGTGGTTTCCTAAAATTTTACCACTCATCTGAGTTTGCAAAAACTGGGCTTGATATTGACAACTTCAGTACAAGTTACTGAAAACAATTGATCATGAAAAAAACAAGTATTCAGTTTCCACTGCGTCCAATAAAGTAAACTTTGATCCTATTTCAGTGAGTGCAATCAGTCATGGATTTCATTTCCAGCACAACTAAACATATTCAAAGTATAAAAAAACAATATATGCAGTGTGACAACACATGTTTGATTAAACATTATGCTGATTTCAACAAAGTGCTTGCTTAACACAAGCAAATTAAACTATGGGTAGTGTATAATGATGAGCCAATGTTCGAATTTCGACATTTCTCAAGTTATGCTCCAAATATTCGAAATAAATCTAGCTGGACATCTAGCGGCAGAATGTGAAATTGCAGCTGGGTTGTAATATGAAGCAACACGCAGAAGTAATTTGCAAATTCTTTGCAAAAATCGGCATTTGTACATGCGAATATTGCTTGAATATTGCTTGTGTTACGCATGGTGCTTTCCCCAGAATCTCAAATATTTAAGATTAAAAAGATATAACGAATTCTCAAAGTACCGATATTCACAATAAAAATTTGCGCATCAAATATTCATGCTCAACACTAATATGGTATTGATATGTTTGAAAGTACATACAAAGCAACAAAACATGTTAGTTAGTGATGGCCGAACTGACCGCCTTGCAAAACCTGTTCGCTTTTCTTCCCCTGGAGGACAGTACGGGTGTTCAACCTGCCCTGTTCACTGATGGGAAGAAGGTGATACTTCTTCCGCTGGCCGGATCAGGAGCAGAAAGATCCGGCCAGTGGAAAGAATTCTTTCACCAGAGACCGGGTAGAGAACCTGGTTTTCAAGTGAAAGCAAACCGGCATAACCGTAAGTGACATCAGTGACGTCACATATCGAAACCGAGAACTGTGCATTCCAGGTACCGGAAATGACGCCATTGACGCCACTTCTAGTTTTTTTTTTATTCAAATTCCTTTTTTAAGAGTCCAATCCATCTGTTTGCGGACAGACCTGACTGAAGTTCGGCCATCAGTACTGTTAGTTTATGGCCAGCTTTATTCTATATGTAGACATAACATTTTCAGGTAATCAAAGTATGTTCAACCAGCTTTTTATTGCAAATGGAGAAGAAGATTAAGGCAACCTACCACCAGCTGTCTAAAGACCAGCAGTCAATAAAGACAACTAGACCCACCTGCTGCTTAAGAAATGGATAACATATCTACAAATCATCTTCTACTATCTTCCTTAAAACAAAAGAATAAATAAAAGCAATTTGCTCCTGCAAAGAATATTAATGTTTGTACTGTGATGAAGAGAAATCCAAACTTTTAGTCTCTTGAAACCCAACATGTCATCTAGTCCCCTGCTGACTTTAATGCCAACCTTTAAGACCTGGTTTATACCTATCAAGTATATTAAGGAATGTTAACACCTAGTTCAAACCTATCTGCTTTATCTCAGTTGACCTCCATTTTCATGGTTTTTCATGTGAGCAGACCTATTGGATATTTTGGATATGCTCTTTATGCATTGCCCAACGTGCATAAACAGATAGGTGTGAAGCAAGCTTATCACATGATAACAAGCCCCCATTATATACTATAGGCCTGTTCAAATATGGTAACATGCATTTCTCAACACATGAATAAGAGTTTGGCCAACGATTTGTCTTTTTCAGTGAGATTTGAATATTTCCTTTCTCCTATGCATGGACACCTTTTATTGCTATATCTTTGGCAAGAGTTCATTAAGCATCAACAGAAAATATAATTTGTTAACCTTCCCATTCACATTTGACTTTTACATGATCATCATCATCACCGTGTTGTTTCCACAAAATCCCTGACCCTCTTAACAGCAGTTCTCTCATAAAGAGGAGCTTATCTCAGTCACCCGCTGCTTCCTAATAGTCTCTGTTCTTAATAGGCACCTGGTGTATCTCAGTCTTAAAAATAGACACTTTATCTTGATAAAATCTCACTGTGAAGGTTCTAAATGAAATAAATGACAGATACAGAGAAATTCCAACATTGTATATCTACTCCAGCACAGTCTGTGTGTGTTTTATAGAGAGTATAGCAAGCAGTGATGGGGTGAAATCGTTGTTCACAGGGTAGAGAAACAGGAAACATAGTCAATATGCAGGAATGATATTCTACCATGTCTGCATAAAACATTCTATTGGTATGGTTTCACATACATTCGCTTATTACAGTCAAACATGTCTAAGCGTACAGCCAGACATGTCAAACATAGATTTGGCTACAGCTATGCTATGTTTCACACTGTGAAAAGGCCACCATGTGGATTTTTGTTCCTGCTTTGCTCCTTTTTTTGTTCTTTTTGAAGTGATTATGGCAATAGCCACAATTCTACTATACATTTTAACACGTAAAAATAGCAAAAAAATTTTTAATCGTTTTATTATCTTATTGCAGCCTTTATATCCAGATTTTTCCCCCACTATAAGATGCACTGGACCATAAGATGCACACCATAGTTTAAGAGAGAAATAAAAAATAATATAATAAATAAAGAGTCAGATTTCTGTACCAAAAGTGCAAAAGTGCAATTTTCTAAAATATGTCCGTACAAGGGTCTAGTAGACACTCTGAATATAAAAATATTTGAAACAAACAATTATGTTTAAAAAATTGCATTTAAAATATATATAATTAAATGTATCATCTGAATGAATTTTTAAAATACTTATTTTGTATGATAGATTTCAAAACAGTATGTATTCATATTTATGTTTTTTTATATTCATAATACAATTTTTATTAAATAGTTTTGTAAATGTGTTATGTGTTTTTGTTTTCACTGTATCCTATACAATGCCCTTTGGCACCCTCTGAAAGGGGTTAACTTCAAAGAGCACATCTGGAAATGACACTGGGGTTATTTTGTCAGATGTGCTCTTTAAGTTAGCACAATTTACATTTGAATGTCCCGCGCCTGATCCGGCCCCCCCACCCGATGTGACGTCTTCACATCACGGGGGGGGGGGGGATGAGCCGCTCTCCACTCTCCAGCAGCCTGCTTGTCACAAAGGGGACACCAGGACAGCGCGAAACAGTAATGAACTTTTTCTTTGTACATATTCACACCATAAGATGCAAAGACATTTTCCCATCTATTTAAATGACCTACCATATATACTTGAGCATAAGTCTACCCGAATATAAGCTGAGGTACCAAATTCTATCTACAAAAACTGGGAAACGTATTGACTTGAGTATAATAAGAGGGTGGGAAATGCAAGATTTCAAGTTTGTTTACATTTCACCAGCGTGAATACACATTGGACCATTCACAGGGCGACCAGCATACAGCCGCACAGGTAAGTGGAAACCTGACTCTGACCCTGACTCGAGTATAAGCAAAGGTGGGTTTTCAGCACATTAAGTCAGCTTATACTCAAGTATATATGGTAAATGGCATTGATTAAATATAGCATATATATTCTCATATAGCATGCCTATAAGGCAGGGGATAATGCTGACAATGAAGCCTCTATACAGTCATATTTGATCTAGTTTAGGCAAGATTCTAAAGACCACCCTGGAGTGGTTGGAGAAACATAGGTGACATGTTTTAGGTTATAAATATACATGCATTAAATACACAATTAAAGTTAATTATGTTTCTTTCTTAGCTTAATTTTTTAACCATTCTATACATAACTAACAACAGAAAAAGCCATGCATTTCAACAATATAATTTATTGTAGTGTCAGTAAGAGGATACAACAGTCCACAAAGGAGAACAAAGGCTGTGATTAATGGATCATGTTTGTCACTCTCTGGGGTTAATCGATATTCAGAAGCAATTCAGAGCAATGTTCAGAATATTTGTCAGGCACAATAAAATATATTGTAGTAAATAATGAGGATCACTGTATTTATAGCAGCTTAAAGCTGCAGTGTAATCTACTTTATTTTTCTCTGGTTCCAATTACCATGCTAATAAAGATACCTAATAAAATATGTTTTCATTACCAACCTTATTTTTTACCAGGTCTTTATGCAGCACAGACACATCATGGATGGTGGGAGGGAACTAATACATTACATTGTGTATCCAACACTCCGCAACCCCCGGGAATCTGGGGGGAAGAGGCATCACTGATAATCAATGGTAAAAATCACTTTCCTATGGAAGGTGGAAACTGTACTGACACCTTACTATCATAATTCAAAGATTACTAACACCAGACTATTGCATTCCTCTTGCTTACCAGCAGTTCAAAGGAGCGCTGCAATAATTATTAGAGATGGTTGAATTTTTCGACTTGCAAACTTTGTGAGCTTATTGCAAAGCCCCTGAAAATGGTATCATCACCAAACTTGCTGGAGATGTAGAGAAGGGTTGGAGGAACATTTGAAAAAAAAGGTTTTGCTCTAGCACATGTAGTTTTTGCATAAATTAAGTTCAAAGTTTAAGTCGAAATTCCGATTTTTGAATTTTATACCTGACTTTGAACTTAATTTGTGAAAAAACTATTTGTGTTAGAGACTTACTTTCTTTTTGTAGTATACCCCCAACCCTTCTCTACATCTCCAGCAAGTTTGGTGATGATACCATGCTCAGGGGCTTTGCAATTAAGTCGAAACCGGCGAAATGGTCGAATTTTTGAAAAAAAATTCGACCATCTCTAATAATTATCCCTGAGCACGCAAATCATTATTTATTATACACTTTTATATCTAAAATATGTTGATCCCTGTGCTTTAAGCATCATATTTTACAGTTCTATACCTGTCAGAAAAAGTCGTGTTTTTTTGCGTGTCTTTCCCAGACAAATCCTGATTTTAACAAATTTGGTGTTTTTCTACCAGGCAGCAGGAGGGAGGAGACATTACATTTACCCGATGCCGTAATTGATGTCACAGAGTGTCACTTCCAGTATTGGAATGCAGAAGTGACACTCAGCCCAGGCACTTTTGCGTTCCAAATATCTGATGTAACACTCTGCGACATCCCTTCCTTAAGGTTTTCCCTTATTAGATAACAGAAAACTTGACAGGTATGTAGTTCTGCCCCCTGCATTTTATACTAGTGATAAGCAGCATAGGCAATATTCTATTCATTGGTAAAGTGATTTATTGCAATGTTTTGCATGCTGCACACTATTCTACATATCATGTAATTAAGGATAGGTACACTGTCTATGCCATATTGTACATAGCGCTAACCCCTGCACTCTTCATGCCATGCTGACCATATTTCTGTACTACGCAACTCTACATGACATATTGTAAACACTTCTGAGACTTGAGTCCTTCTCCCATTAAGTATATGATCCTAACCCTATACTCCTCATGCAGTGTAATACATGCTTCTGTCCCCCAACTCTACATGCCATGTTGTAGATTGTTTTCATTCTATACATGTTAATACTCCTGAACCCTCTGAAGCATATCATATTAAACAGATTCCTTACCCTCCACTCAATACCCTATATTGTATATTCTCCTGACCCCTGCACTTTCTTATAATAAATTTTATTATTATGAGTATTATTAAAAAGTACCATCTGTATGCAATAATATTTGTAAAATACTCCTGAACCTGCTAATGCATATGCCAAACATACTCCTGGCCCTGCACTTTATTATAATGATTATTGTTGTTATTATTATTAGTATAAATATTATTCAAATGTACAAATAACTAATTAACTAATAAGGGTGGTCTCTAGGAAAAGAAGTATTAATCAATGGTCATTGGTTCCACACCCAATAGATAGAATTGCCCTAACATAGCAGGAAAAATGCTTTCAAGGCAGTGAATGGATCGACATCATAAAAAAAAAGGAATAAGTTAAAATGTCTTTATTTAAACAACATTTAGGGCCATCAAATACAAACACACTATAAAACCATTGAAGGCAATCGACCAATCTGGTACAATATAAATTCAGATCCTGCAGTTAATCCATTGATACAAAATAATTTACTGCATATGACTCAATATGGTTACACTGACGTGTTTCACCCTATTCACAGGCTTCTTCAGGTAGACCAACTAGGTGAGAGCATAAGAATTGCAATTAGTTATATAGATATACAGTAGTCCAAGAATGGCTTGGTTAAACCATGTAACAAGTAAACCATGCTATTCTTTGACTGGTTGGTCTGCCTGAAGAAGCCTGTAAATAGGGTCTTGTCGGAGTAACCATGATCACTTCCGGTGGTTCCCAAACTGGGGGGCGCGAGGTTATTCCAGGGGGGCACGGGCTCTCATTCTTAAGATGTGTTTGAATAGGGAGGGGGGCCTGATAATGTTCCTAAAGAGAAAAGGGGGACCCTGCAAGGAAAATTTGGGAACCACTGACCATTAAGTGCAGTGGGGGTACTTTTTATTTCAATGCTATGTTAAGGAAATTGTATCATTATTAAATGTACCATCTTTATTTGATGTTAGATGTAAAATACTCAGGAGCACTGGATTATAGTCCAACATTCTGATCTGTACATTTATGGTTTTATATATTCTTCTTATATAAGGCTTATTGTTTTTCTGTGGAGTTAGCTTTGTGAGGGCTCTTCTTATATGTATATATAGAAGAGAGTCCCTCAAATGTAGGCAGACAAGGGGAAAGTGAAGAAAAAGGGAAAAGGTTTTCGTTAGGTCCTAATGGAGCAGCGGTTTACAGTAGATTGATACGTTAAGAGCATTGATGTTCACTTTTTGGGTACCGTTTTTGTCAGGCCAATTTTGTCGGCTCTGTTTTTTACCAGCAACCTGTGTCGATAGTAGGTATGTGGAGAAAAATTACTTGCACACTGTCTCCACTCAGAGTTGGTGCTTTTGGTCGTTCCCTGAGAGCCTGTGGGTGACAGGTGGGTTATTTGGTGCTAAATCCAAACGTTCCGGTATTTTGGAAAATGCGGAAACAGGAAGTCACCCACAGCAAAAAAAGGCTAATTTAAAGTCACTTTATATTGATGCTCTAGGAACAGGACCAATTTTTTTTGTCATTTACAAAGAGTTGGTCTTTTTTGCCTGTTTTGCTATGTTCCAAATAAAACAGAGCATTATCTACCACTTTGTACAAAAAGCACTAGCAATTTAATATGTTTACTTCAGAAGAGGTGACGCAGCTGCAAGTCACTGTGGTACAATCGCAGTTTCATCGGCAGCAATACCATCTGCAATTGCCCAAGACAACAATTAAAGTAGCAATACATATAAACCAATGCATAACAAAATCTCATTTAAATGACAAATTATGAGTCTAAATATGAATCAAAACATGACTAATAAACAACTTAGAGCTTATTGCAAAAGCAGCTGAAATGAAAATAAGCAGTTGTTTCTATTGTAAACATAATGATTTTGTTGCTAAATCTGTTCAAAGAATAAAAGGTGAAATCTGGTTAGCTGTTAATAATGAAAACTTTAGTTTTGGGCCAATAATTTTTTTTTATTTACAAATTGAAGTATTTGGGGTTTAAATGTACATCTTTAGATTCAAAAATCACTTAAGATTCTGCCAAGGGTGTTTTTTTAACCTAAAGAGCAATCCATGTTTTTGGGGAATGCATAAACATCTATTTCAGTTAACTTGTTTGCAGTCTATGTACTATAGGGGAAATATGATCCCACTTCCTGTCACAGAGAAGCAACAAGAAATGTGAGGAAATCTCTACACAGAAAAGGACAATCAGAGGGTAGATAAACCTAATGGGACCATAGACAGAATTAAACTCTGATGATGGTTCTAATATCCAAACTATCCAAACTTAAAGAAAAGAAAAAGTTTGGGTGAAATATAAACTTTAACCTATGTGCTTAAATGCATGTCCTGGTTTAATATCAAGGTGCCATTAATTCTCTTATTGAGTACTTTAAAACTATTCAAAAGGATAGTATATTTTCATTGTATATCCTTTTAATTACATTACAATTAAAACATGGTTATTGTAATTTTTGATTTACAACTGTTTTCTCCTTTTTAATTTGTGTAAACAAATTGCATTGGGATGATATTTGACCTACCATATATACTTGTGTATTAGCCGATTTTAACAGCCCAAATGGGCTGAAAAAGCTCCCCTCGGTATATACTCGAGTTAGGGGGTCAAAGTTAGGGTCCACTTACGTGTCCCGGGTCCCAGGTGGCTGAACTGAAGCAAAAGCACAAGGTGTGCAATACTCAGAGACATGGCCAAGGTAAGAAAGGCTGAAAGATG
>CM070036.1:99267521-99295107 GCA_036250615.1 Ptychadena robeensis
CTCCTCACACACAATCCCTCCGGGCATTTTACAACCCCCTAAGAACCTTTGCCTTCCCCCATTCCTCCATGTTACAAGTTACTGTACTCAGTGTCTCACTCACAGACGGGAACACAGGGGGCGTGGCAGCAAAGACTAGTGTGCTTAGCCAGTCAATCAGCTTCCGTCTTCCTGCCATGCCCCCGCTGTTCTGCCGCACAGACCCTGCCAGCTTCTGTCTGCTCTGATCAGGAGCTGTGCATTGAGTGCCGGGTGCTCAGCATCAGATTGCAATGCTGGGCATCCACGTGGGAGTGCTGGGTACCCACGGGCTGTAGTTTGAGGACCCCTGCTTTACACTATGTCTGCTGTAATTTTTTTCATTAACTAATGCTTATACTAGTCAGTATAGATTGAAAATGGTATGTGCGCCCTTTAGTGATGCAGAGGGCCGCACTTGTGGCCCTCCATTTCAACTTGGTTGCTCTCCACTGATTCAGAGCATCTTTGTGCAGCTTCTCCATCCATTTTCCAATCACAGCCTGGGGTGGGTACACTGTTTGCATTTAAATATGCATTTGATATATTAAGCTTTAATTGTATTGACTTGCAAAAAAAATGCTTTTATCGGTGTACACATTTTGTTTATATAGTCGGATTCTGTGAAATTGAAATAAGGATAACAGTACTACAGTATTTGCAAAATAAAAAGCAGAAAACAAATGAATGTAATCAGATAATTCAAGAACTGTGTTTTTTAATATATAAACAGACGTACATACATACATATTTATGTAACAGCTCCTTCAAGATCTCAGCAGAACAGCAAATGTAAGTTGTTTTTTGTCAGCCTGTCAACAGAAGAACATTTATAGGCAAGAGTATAATACATCTCACAATAAAGCAGCATCCTGCGATACCTAAAAGGAAAATAAGAGAAATGCTTCATGGCTCCGGGGTGTGAGGACATTATGTTACTTCTTCATGTCTAGGATTGCACTCCCAGGACCACGATGTTTCGCACTGCAGATATTGCAGAAGTAAACAGGAGACATCTAGAAAAAAACCAAGAAATGGCTTTACTAAAACGTCAAACAGATTTCACAGCAGATCTATATATTGAAGTAACAAAAGAAACATCTTTTCCACCATTATCAAAAGGTTTGGCTACTATTTGAATAACTGTACCTCCGG
This sequence comes from Ptychadena robeensis, assembly GCA_036250615.1. Taxonomy (NCBI): domain Eukaryota; kingdom Metazoa; phylum Chordata; class Amphibia; order Anura; family Ptychadenidae; genus Ptychadena; species Ptychadena robeensis. Next base: position 99,268,695 of record CM070036.1, read on the forward strand.
TTTTCGATATCATGGGAAGTCATAGAAATTGGGCAATACCAGGAGTGGAACTTTTGTATCTTTTCTTTTCCAAGCCACATGTACACTTTAATACTGCCGACTATTCATAAATGGTTTGTTACAATGCAGCTGTCACTAAGGGCTCATTTACACAGGTGAAATTTTAGCGCCCGGTAAACTAACGCAGCTGCTCAGCGAACATAGCAATAGGCATCTACCACACCCTACTCCAAAGAGTTAAAATGGGGTCGTCAATAAAAAACCCACAGTGCCAACACAGAGGCCGCCCGGTCCGTGTACATCAAGCCTAAAGCTTCCTGAATCATATACATATTGAAGTTTACTAACACACTTAACCATCAATCTATTTCTTTTTTCTTACAGAATACATCAAAAGCCTCTTTTTACTATTGGCTCGTTGACCAGGGAAAGCATGATCCGAAAAGCTAGTTAGTAAGGTGAGAGGCTAAGCTGTACAATGTGTGTTGAAATCATGGCAACCATATGGCTAACATTTGTTATTGAGAAGATAGCAATGGCAGCTTTGTGTTGCCATCAAGAAAAACTTCCTTTTATCCATTCTCAGAGGGGGCCTTCTCCTTCATTTTTTTTATCCCAAGTGGTTTATTTTCATCCCAAGTACATTTAGAGACATTTCATTTTAGAAAAAACAGGACACATATGAGGGTCATACAGGTATTATTTAGACTATGCTTTGAAATAGTAAGATGTATAGGAATGAAAGTCAGTGCTAATAGATAATGCCTACTGCAGGTTGGTTATCCATAAAGCACTGCCAAAGCAATAACTGTTGAACCTAGTACAGCAAGGATGTCAATCCCTGGCCCATGGTTCATGACGTAATTATATTTGGGCCACAAGATTTTTGCATTATATTTTAGAAATGAGTGCCACAGATGTGTCTTGTATTCAACATTTTTATTTCACATGTAATATTATTACACTTTTGTTCATTCAGATGCAATGTTTAACGATTAAAGGGTTAATTTTTATATCAGATGAGAAGGAAAAACTTCCACAATTGTAGACGGTTTTTCAACAAATATTAAGATTGGCCCATGACTTTTCAATTTTGTCACACTGTGTAATGAATTTGACACCCCTGCACTAGAGTCATCTAGATGTTTAGGTGAAATGACTAAAAAACAAGGTGGTTATCCTGGCCAAAAGTGGACAATTTGACATAATCCATAATGTTATTTTTAATGAGGTTGGGTCCCACATAATTTGACATAAAACCAGAAGAATATAAGAGTTCAGAGATATCATAAGCCTTTTGCAATACTGAATTTAGACTTAAAGGATTTTTTTGCTGCTCAGTTATGAATTATGCTTTGATCATCACACACCATATACCAAGTGACAGTCAATGCAATAGAAGCCTATGGAAAGTTTCATGCACAGAAACCTCTTGTCAATAGATAAAAAATAGGCACTTGTTGTGGTAGGTGTTGGGGGATGACAAGCACATTGTCTTGATGGATTATCTTCTGAAAGGTGTGACCAACAGTCATTAGAATGTCTCTCAGTGAAAACTGAGAAAAATGTGTTCACAGCTATAAAATGAGTATGCTGTATTTCTGCACATTCATTTATAGTAGTAGGCAATACACCCCCAATGTACATACTGCATGCATCACTCCGCACAGCAAAACAAAGAGGTTGCAATGGCAACCCATACATATTGTGTTCGTATTCATGTGGATAGGCAAAGGAGTGGAGCAAATAACCATGGAGGCATCTATATTTCTAAATCTCTGACATTTTCCTTTTACGCTGGAGAAAAAGATATAGGGCACAGTATTAAGCGTTGAGTATTCAGTTCAGTTAGTGGTAGAGAAAGAAAAGAAAGAAAGCTGGCAATATGCAATAATCTCCCAAAATGCATGCAGTGCTTAGGGATACACAGGTACAGGTAAACACACCCAAACACCAATCATTCATATTGTACCAAAAGGGATAGTGGAAATCTCTTAATCTGGCTTTTACTTGATGTATGTATGCATGTTTAGAAGCATAATAGGCTGATAACCGCCTCATCATTACACACTTTTCTCAAGAAATGTATTTAAGCTCAGACACCTCCATTGAATATAAGTGAGAATAAACACACATTAAATAAATATATGTGAATGTGAAATGGGAATCTAACCGATTTTGGCTAGACTTTCTATTCAGACACAAAAGCTTTATAGAAATCGTGCAGTCATTTAATCTCCCCTCTTAGATGCTGCCTGACTGTGATGCTATCCCAGGGGTCATGTAAAGCACAGCAATTCTCTCAGTGCCTATATCAGCTTATTTGAGATATTTAGAGTAGATTATAAGGGCTGCTTACTGTGTTACCAACAGGCAGACACTCTCGATGGAACATGTGTCTGCAATGGAATACCACCACACCATGAGGCTTAGACGTATCTGAAAATGGAAAACAAATATGTACATACTTCATATAACGTTTCTTAGGCAGAAAACAACACTGAATTTGCATCATTCAACGAATGTGGAAAGTGGAAATAAACTTATATAAATAAAATTAGGTTTACAATTTAAAGATCCAAATTCTGTCCAGTGTAATTTTTTCAATGATCTATGGTCTCCCTATTTACTATAAATATACTGTATGTGGCTTGCAAAAGTATTTTATTGGAATTCCACGTGAAAGACGAATACAATGTGTACATGTGAGAAGTGAAAGGAAACTCATACATGATTCCAATTTTTTTTTACAAATTAGAAACTGCAAAGTGGGGTGTGCGTAACTATTCAGCCCCCTGAGTCGATATTTTGTAGAAGCACCTTTTCCTGCAATTACAGCTGCCAGTCTTTTAGGGTATGTCTCTACCAGCTTTGCACATCTAGAGACTGAAACCCTTGCCCATTCTTCTTTGCAAAACAGTTCCAGCTCAGTCAGATTATGTACATAGGGTACCACTTACACCTTACAAGAGTGTGGCCAACATCCCAAATTATAATCAAAAAAGGAAGTTAGATGAACAGCGGGTCCGAAAGTAATTCAGGCCAGGGTCCGCCTGGTTTTTCTCTTTGCCTGGAGGGCAAAGACAAGGGGACTTTCAGAGAAGCCACCCCGGCTCTTCAACTTTACCCCAGTTGGGTTTTTTTTTTTGCATTGCACCAAGGTAGACAGTAGAGATGGTCGAATTTTTCGACTTGCTAACTTTGTAAGCTTATTGCAAAGCCCCTGAAAATGATATCATCACCAAAATTGCTGGAGATGTAAAGAAGGGTTGGAGGAACATTTAAAAAAAAAAAAAAAGAGTGTTGCTCTAGCACATGTCGTTTTTGCATAAATTAAGTTCAAAGTTAAAGTCGAAATTCCGATTTTCGAAATTTTTACTTGAAAAAACTATTTGTGTTAGAGACATACTTTCTTTTTTGTAGTATACCCCAATCCTTCTCTACATCTCCAGCAAGTTTGGTGATGATACCATGCTCAGGGGCTTTGCAATTAAGTTGAAACTCTCTAGTAGACAGCAATAAAAGTTAGTTATATAAACAATAGCGCAACAACAATGTCATGCCAAAATAACAAGTTTTGATAGTAGCACCTAGCAATATCCCCACCTAGGATTATGGTCACTCCTATACTCACTCCCAGTACCTTCACCACTACCCAGCTTCCACCCCTTTCACTTGGTTCACATACCAACACTCTCACGACCTCACATTAATGTTTATTGGACATGCTGGAGGGGATCTTAACTTTAAACCTCACCTGAATCCCTTTTTGACCTTGCACTTTTACTTTTACATCCACCAACTCACGCTCTTATCTTTCTAAACAAATTCCCAAGGTTTACCCAGGCTGTCTCTGGCAGTGGCCCCCCGTTCCTCCTGCTGTCGTCTTCTTTTTTTGGGCGAGTTGAGCCAATATCCAAATTTTTTTACCAACCGGGTGAGTTACCTTGGTGGACCTCCTCACTTAAATTTTATGCTCACCCTAAGCCCCAACCCCCCACTGATATGTGTATATTTCACCTATAAAAACAGACCCAACCACACCTCCTGATGAAAATCCGCTAGAAACGCGCGTCGAGGTGGTGGAAACGCCTTTCATGTCTTGAATGGATATTTGACAAATTCAGCCTACTCAGTGGATCAATAGACATCCGGATCGCCTAATTAATACCGCCCAGAATGAACATTAAAGATTTCTAGCTTTTAATGACCATATGGACTTTTCAATTAATTTATCTATATGTTATTTTGGCATGACATTGTTGTCGTGCTATTGTTTATATAACTAACTTTTATTGCTGTCTACCTTGGTGCAATGCAAAAAAAAAAAACAACTGGGGTTAAGTGGCCTCTCTGAAAGTCCCCTTGTCTTTACCCTCCAAGCAAAGAGAAAAACCAGACGGACCGCTGGCCTGAATTACTTTCAGACCCGCTGTTCATCTTACTTCCTTTTTTGAGCACAATCAGATTAGATGGACAGCGTTTGTGAACAGCAGTTTTCAGATCTTGCCACAGATTCTGATTAGATTTAGATCTGGACTTGACTGGGCCATCTAAACACTGGATATGTTTTTGTTTTAAAACCATTCCATTGTTGCCCTGGCTTTATGTTTAGGGCGTTGTCCTGCTGGAAGTGAACCTCCACCCCAGTCTCAAGTCTTTTCCAGACTCCAAGAGGTTTTCTTCCAAGTTTTGCCCTGTATTTGGCTCATCCATCTTCCCATCATTCTGACCAGCTTCCCTGTCCTGCTGAAGAAAGAATCCCCAGAGCATGATGCTGCCACCACCATATTCACAGAGGGGATGGTGTGTTCAGACTGATGTGCATTGTTATTTTTTCCGCCACACATAGCATTTTGCATTTTGGCACACAGTTCCATTTTGGTCTCATCTGACCAGAGACCTTCTTCCACATGTTTGTTGTGTTCCCCCACATGGCTTGTGGCAAACTGCAACAGGACTTCTTATGCTTTTCTGTTACCAATGGCTTTCTTCTTGCCACTCTTCCATAAGCCAACTTTGTGCAGTGCACGACAATAGTTGTCCTATGACAGATTCCCCACCTGAGTTGTAGATCTCTGCGCTCGTGAAGAGTCACCATGGCCGCTTGACTGCATTTCTGATCAGCGCTCTCCTTGTTGGGCCTGTGAGTTTAGGTGGACGGCCTAGTCTCGGTAGGTTTACAGTTGTGCCATACTCCTTCCATTTCTAAATGATCGCTTGAACAGTGCTCCGTGGGGTGTACAAGGCTTTGGAAATCTTTTAGTAGCCTAAGCCTGCTTTACATTTCTCAATAACTTTATCCCTGACCTGTCTGGTGTGTTCTTTGGACTTCATGGTATTGTTGCTCCCAATATTCTCTTAGACAACCTCTGAGGCCATCACAGAGCAGCTGTATTTGTACTGACATCAAATTACACACAGGTGCACTCTATTTAGTCATTAGCACTTATCAGGCAATGTCTATGGGCAACTGAGTGCATACAGACCAAAGGGGGCTGAATAATTATGCACACCCCACTTTTCAGTTATTTATTTGCAAAAAAAATTTGGAATCATGTATGATTTTCATTTCACTTCTCATGTGTACACCACTTTGTATTGGTCTTTCACTTGGAATTGACTCATGTTTGTGGCTGTAATGTGACAAAAGCCCCTTTATTTCTAACTCTTTCATAGTCATCAAGCACAGCCAACCAGTATTCTTTTTATTAACCTGACCTCATATTCTACCTGGGTGCTATCATACAACATATTTCACTTGTTGTTCCTCACACGTTAATGGATGGTCCTTGACACAGGCAATTTGATATTTACAACCTATTATATGAAAGAAAATTCCTACAAAAGGTTATATATTTATGGTAACAATATTCAAAACATGATGGACGTTTCCTTTTATTTTCAGTCAACTATAAACATACATCAAAGTGTACCTTTACAAATCTAATCTGTCCGTAGGGAATGAGAGAGAGAGAATGGGCTGAAAAAGCACACCTCTGCTTTTTTTCGAGTCAGGGTCCACTCACCTATCTAGGGTGTTCACCTCGTCTCTGGATCACAGAGCAGACAGCCTCTGAATTCTGCCAATGTCGGCTTGTGAAATGTAAACAAACAGCACCACACTGCCATCTGGTGGTCTCTTTGTTAATTGTTACTGGAAAATGTGGACTTTTTGAATAAAAAACTCTAAAACACTACTAACGATTCAAACATGAAAATAAGTTGCCATTTCCATTCCATGTATTGGTTCCAATAATAATAATAAAGACTTTTTTTCTTAACTTTATTGATGGCGTGGCATTAAGATTCACCTGTTTGATTTACTCCTAGGCAATGGTGCTTTCTCTATATTTCTCTCATTCAGAAAACTCTACTATCTGACCCATATGCTCTGGCTTATATTTGGGTTGGCTTATACTTGAGTATATATGGTAAATATAATGGATTCAGTTCAGTATTCCTGCTAAGTTTTACCATTATGCAAGTGATTTCCCTTCATTTACTGTCCCAGAGACACATTTTACCAGGTATTAAGTAAAGGAACCTCTAAAGATGACTTGTGAAAAAATTTTATATTGTTCAAAAGTTCCTGAACTTCCCCAATTCAACTTAAAAGGTGAAACTAATATTTGAAATGATGACTGGTTACATGCAAAGTGAGATATTTTAAACCTTTGTTATCATTTTGATGATTATGGCTTACAGCTTATGAAAACCCCAAATCCTTGTTTTATTGACATCATGTAATATTCTAATTTTCTAAGACTTAGATTTTGGGGTTTTCATAAGCTGTAAGCCATAACCGTCAAAATTATAACAAATAAATGCTTGAAATATCTCTCTTTGCATGCAAGCAGTCTTTTCATATATTAGTTAAAAATTTTTAAGTTGAATTAGTGAAATACAGGAACCTTTGGACGATATTCAAATTGTTCGCAAGTCATCTGTACATCAGAGCAAAAGCAGAGCCATGGATAACAGTATACGCCAACTAAGGTCCAAAACTAACCAAAGAAAAAAAAATTAGGGACAGATAAACTTTATGTGTGATATGTTTATCTTCCATCCATTTTATTAATGCAGTTATACAAGTCTTGCATTATATTATGCTTAAATTAGGTCTCAGGGAAACGCCCCACAGACAGGATAGATACATCACATATTTTTTGGCAAGGCTTTTCTCATTTCTTTTTCCCAAGCTAATGCACATATATATATATTCTGCATATTGTTTATGGGATGGTGCATGTTCTTATGGCATGTAGTGACAATGACAAAATACAGAAGAACCCCAGAAATCAATCCTATGAACATTAAGGAAATTGCTGAAGACCAACAGACAGAATAAATTATTTACAGACTATTAACTTTGGGCATAATTGTTAATAACCCTTGAAGTGGGTTCCATGCTCTATTGTATGGTTTAAATGCCTTCATCGTCTACATGTAACAGGTATAGAGGATGACTTAGCTGTTTTATTGGCCCTTGCACTATCCCCTCTCTCCTATCAATCCATACTGTTTGCAGTCCTTTGGCATTCATCATTGGCATAAGCAGAGCATTTTGGCAGAATGAAGTCACAGCCTCAAACCAATGTTTAGAGTGCCAGACAAGTTTTAGAAACGAGGAGCCTGTCCTAAAAATGTCTACCTGTTCCATAAGACACCCCTAAGAAGGATTTTATCCATGCAGTGGGGTGGAGATATGAGAAAAAATCTGCCTAAAATTCCGCTTTAAAGTGCATTTATCGTATTTCCCATTACAACCCCAGGACAGGAAATGAAGGGAAAAAATCCCCTAATAGGGGATTCAGTCCTTAAATATTCTGCGAAAAGGTTTAGTGAATTAGGGTCCCCATACACCTTAAGATTTCTCTGTCAGATTTCCATTAGATCTCCTTTTGTTTCACCAAAACCATGTAATATGAGGGTCTTTCTAAACCATCAAGTCTCCCTGTGTTCAACCACAGAAGACCCGGCACTACATTGTTGTTGGTAGATCTAAAGGATATCTGACAGAGAGATCTAAAGGTGTATGGCTTGCTTTACAGTAGTCTTGCAAACATCAGCTGCATGTCTAGATGCTTGAATTTTTTTAAACTTTAACAATGTTAACAACCACTGCTTACTTATAACCAGGCAAGGGGTAAAAGCATACAGTATTAAAACATATTAACCTCCTGGGCGTTACAGGCTTTAAAAACATGGTGCAAAAAGTTGTTGCCCAGGCAATTGTGATTCCCCACTGTCCATCCGTCTCTCTGCACAACACTGGTGTCAAATAGATGCTGGCGGTGGGGAAAAGCAACACCCACTCCATTAACATGGAGGTCTATGGCGCCGCCCCCTAATGACAACGCCCAGGAGGTTAATAAAACATGATTGTGTTATTATATAATCTGTAAAAGAAACACAGTACCTGTTGGCAGAATTGGCGACAGGCAAACCTCACAAATATTGTCCTCTGAAACAAAAAAATATAGAAAAGATCTGTTAAAACAAACAGAACAGGAACATATTTTCCTGGTGGTTGATGTATGCTGATCTATTAAAGCTCTAGGGCAACATTCACATGTACGGTTTCCAGGCTGCTGGCAGTCGTAAAGGTAAAGCGACCCCCCCACGCTCGGGCATGGTTTAAGAGAGCTCCCATTCTATAAATATCAGGCAGGTGTCTGAAAAGCAAGCGGGAGATGCCTAATGTTGCGTCTTCTCAGCTTTAGTATCCATAAATAAAATACTACATATTGGGTATTTCAGGTGGCAGTCAACGTTCCTTTTCTGGACTACCTAGATTCTAATGATGATAACCATCATAAACCACCATGTTTAAGCCTTCATATGAGTGTCTCATTCCTTACTGGAAAGTTTCTTGTAAATTGAACCAGAGGCTTTTACTTTTGCATCCTTTTTCAGGTGTTTAACATGTATTTGTGAAACAAGGATTGTAAAAAAACCACACACACACAGCATATACTGGGCTGTTTAGCAGCTTAGTTTATTATGGAACATAGACTCCAAAGCTGACTAATTGTGTGTACATTAGCAAAATGAAAGTTATAACTGGCCAGAAGATAATTTTAATTGATTGTAATATTGGTACCAACTCTTAAAACTGACTTAGCTGTTCTTAGCTGCATTTGTACTTTAATTGAGTTTCTTTAGTAATCTCACAATTAATTTGCTTTTATTTATGCTTTTTGTCATTTTATTTCAATACTTTTTTTAATAATTTTTGGATAGAGTAGCAGTAAAACTGCTTTCACGTCTTTACTATCTTAGTATCATTAGGGATAATTCCCTAATTCTGTACCCACTCTGCCCTATCCAAATCTAACAAATTTGTCTTTAAATAGGTCCACAAAGAACTTAGTTGAGAAAAATAAAAGTAACATACCATCAACATACATAGCTCTTGACTGGGTTCTATGCATTTTATTCAGCAGTGATAAGGAGTCTGATACTAAAATTTTCTTGCAACCTTCTCTTAGAAGTATCTAAAAAAACAAACAAAAAATCAAACTATGTAATTAACAAGCAATTCAGAACAGCATTCAACAGTATTAGCATTTTTTTTTCGTTTATTCACATCTGCGTAAGAGAATGTGCAAATGACTTTCAGTAGTGCAGAAATAATGTACATTTCAATGACAAATGTCAGACGGAGCCTGCTTAAGGACATTCACCAAAGGACCATCAGGTATTGCTTTATACATACAGTGTTGCTTGAAAGTTTGAGAACCCTGTAAAATTGGCTAATTTGTTAAATTATGTGACCTACAACATCGGATTAAAAATGAAGATGGTCATGCCTTCCGCCATATTTTTTACCTCATTGTATTGCAAATAGGCAAAACAGTGGCACTCAGGACTCAACATTTGGTTTTAGGTTTTTAAATTCCATACAAGAAACTATATGTAATTACTGTATGGTTACATATTAATGTAAATGTTCTTCCCCTATAGGACCATCTGCATGTAGGCAGTCCTACCACTTTGGTGCCCTGAGTGACCAACTACCCCCGCCCCCCCCCCCCAAGATCATCTCTGCTCTCTTCAAACAAGAGGAACATTTCTGTTCCCCAAGCTTCATTCACCTTTTGCCAGCACACCACCACCCCAGCCCCCCTCCAACAAGGGAACATGTCAGAGAACATCTGACAGCACATCACCACCAACAAACCATTGCGCCCCCCCCCACGCGGCCAGCATCCCATGACTCAAGCAGCATCCACCCTCACTGAGCTGGGATGGGTGTGCCCCCCCCCCTCCTCCACACACGATGCTGCCCATACGTAAAACCGTCACTGCATGTAGCAGAGACTGATTGGCCACTAGAGCTCTTTCTCTTCCCAACATTATTTTATTTAAGAATTAAAATGCTAACTTCAGTATTACCAGAGCATAACTTTAATTAATATGATTGCACTAGGCAAAAATTGTTTTGTTTTCCTATTCTTAGCGCAGCAGATACTTTATAACAGACTTCAAAACTTGAAGGAGGAATCTACAACATTTTACAGGAATATATTATAAAACCCCTTGCCTAAATCTCAAGATACCATGCATCAAGGTCTTACTTGAATAACTGAATTTCAATGAAGGAGGTCTGAAGTCCTTAGAGGCTGGAGCCCAGGCTATCATTCTAAATTGCTGCATTATATTTCACCAGTGGCTTTGTGTGCCCCAGTGGTATTTCCTTTTTTTTTCCCCCACAACTCTTTGCTATTCATCATTTCATATGCTGCTCTGAATGCCTTGTACAGATAAGGCAAACAACATAAATAAAAAAGATAAAAGAAGGTAAAGTTTAATTTAGGCCAGAGCCTAATAATGCAATAGCTTCAATTCGTAATAACTTTATATAGGAACATATGTAAATATTGTGCGACTGACCAGTTTTGTTCTCCACTATGTCTCTATATTCATAATACTGAAGCTGTACGAAGCAGGAAAGATGTTTCATTTAGCCCCGCTGCCAGACATGTAAATTGTTGAGCACCTTGTGATGTAGTTTGCATTTAAAAACATTCTGAAGAGCTCAGTCAACTCAAGTTTGGTACTGCCATTAGATGCCATATTAGCAATAAATCAGTTCATGTAATTTTCCATCTTATCAACCTGAAAGTTAAGTCCCTTTAATGCAAATAAAGATGTATATTTGGAACACACAAATGGCACAAAGAAGAGTAATGTTTGGGTGCAAGGTGTGTAAAAGAAGCCAATTCTTAAGTGACTTAAGGACTGTGGTGAAACTTCAGCTGGATTTACAAACTGAGCCAGGATTTTCATGATTCGGGATTTATGGCCAAGCAGATACACTGAAGCCTTACATCACAATGCCAGACAATGTCAAATAGAGTGGTGAAATGGGTACTGCCATTAGACTCTTGGACAGTGGAAATCACCCTTCTGGCTATCTGACTGATAAGTCTAGGTTGAACAGATGTCAGGAAATAACAGTCTATACATATGTACTACAGCATCAGCAGTTCATTGGTTTACATTAACATTCAGGAGGCTGACAATGCAGAAGCAAAAATTTGCAGACAACAGTCACTCTATAACCAGAAGAGTCCAAACAAACCATAACCAAACACGGCCTTAATGGCTTGATCACATGGTGTTCATTTGATGAAAGCTGCAAACTTTAGAAACTCAGGAACAGACTTTAAATCCTCTTAACTATTTATTTGAAAGTTTAGCCATCAAGATTATATCTACATGTAAAGCTTTTTTTTATTCCCAGTCGATTTCTCAAACACAAAATACCACATAAGTTTTTAAATGTGACTGTAATCATTTTTCCCCACTCACATCTTTTTTATTTTAAAAAAAGATGGTTATCAGGACAAGCCGAAATGCTGAATCCCCCTTATTGGTAATAAATACCGAACTAAAAACCTGACCCAACATAACAAATGTAGAATAAATTACACATTTACATAACATTTTGTATCCTTTCCTTAAAGGCAACCTGTAAGAAAAGAAATGTGGGAGCCACATCTGCAGCCAGGACAAACCGTATCAATTTTTGTAATCCAATACCAATCTCTGTTCAGCAGAAACACAGTTAACTACATTGTTTAAGGATATTCATAAGAATATTTCACAAGTACTTTTTTTCATCAAATAGTATGCCCCATGTATGTTGGACAAGCTGGTACTGACCTGGAGGTTGTAGTCTTGCAGAATTTTGACAAGTGAGTCTCTAAGATTAGGAATCTCCATTCCTTCCTTAATGCGGTGAATCAGTAAGATTGGATCAACATGGGTCCCAATATTATTAAGTAATCCGGTTATAAAAGCTGTTATTGAAAAAAGAATGTAATTTCAGTTTATGTCAAAGATAAAACAACAGCCTTGCACATAATATAATACAGACATTGCCAGCTGTGCTATACTAAAATCCCATATGTCTCTCCAGTCTTTGCCTTTATTCCCTGCTGTATACATCAGCCATTGAACCTCCTCTGACCTTTGCTGTAAAATACTTAACATGATAGCACAAGAGAGGTATTTCTTCAAATAATCTCAGAAACTCATATCAGCACTAGGGGCATGACATAATTCATAGAATAATACGGTTTGGTACCTTGGGACAAAAAAATTTAAACCTGGTGGTATTGGCAGAAACAAAATGTCACTATTGCTTTTAAATTGCATGGATGGTTATCCACTATCTTACATTACTCTCATGGTATCAAGAGCAGAACTCAAAATTATTACATATCCTAAAACATTTATTTTTAGAACTAACAGACTGAATATACAGAAATGAAATTTTGACTCTAGCCTCTTCAATGCATTGACCCCAGAGGTGTAGCTTTGGGCATGGCATGTGCTTTCTAAAGGAGAACAGACTGTACTACTCTGACAATGCATTGTGGTTAAGCGTGTATTGAAAGCATCTGTATAGATCACACACAGTTTTTCTTATAGTATTATGGATTTCACAAAGAAGTGATTATAATGTCAGAGAATAATACACAAAGCAGCCATACAGATGACATTTCTGTCCCTTAAATTTCATATCACTAACAAGACACATCAAAATGGCAATGCAACACTTTTTTCTGGCCAAAGCAAAAGCTGGAATTGGCCCAAATTAGGTATTATGTTCCTCACTGATGCAGGCTATGTTTTGTTAGAGATGTCCTTGACAGTCCTAATGGAAAAACACAGTGCAGGAAGACACGTGCAATGTTCAATGCTCTTACGTGGTTTATCAATAGAGTACAGAATCAGGTCCTCCCACAGTTCAGCATCATCCTGCTCTTTTGCAAATTCAATGGCTTTATCCACGTCATGTAGTTCCTCCATTATCATCTGTAAAGCTCTGCGACTGTTCCCCATTCTGCCTATAAAAAACACACTCTATGAGTAAAAATAAATAAATAGTTGTATAAAAAGGTAAGCTGAGTAAACTGTGATAATAGAAACTGAAAATGTAAGTTGAATAAAAGGACTTTCAGTTACAGAACTTAGAAGTGTAAACTGAACCAGAAGCCTCAAACCCCTGTAACTGCAGATATGAAAGTATCTTCTCTACTTCACCAGGATGGATTACTTAGGGCTTGTTTACATAAGTGCACAGTTACAGCAACCGCCCAGGAAATGTGACATGTGACATTCCCCAGCTAGTTATTTGTCATTTGCTCCAAAGTGTTACATATTGGGCATTTATAATCACCCCCCTGTGCGCCTGCACAGAGTGTGCCGACTGACAGCAGCCTGGAAAACGACCCTGTAAATCCAGCCATACTGTAACTAAGGTTCATCATGGATCATTGTCTTTTGCCGTTTTGGACAGTCTTTTGAATGAACAATTTTCTAATCATGTGTGGTTTGACTGTTAGACCCTTTTGTAGATGTTGGCACAATGACACATTTTCTTAAAAGATTCCATGACAAAATCCAGATTGCTTGATATAATTCTGATCATCTTACATACTTCATTGAGTCTAACAATCAGCTCTTAAAGTACAATATTCTAAGGCTAAATTTTAATTTCATGTAAATTAACAACTACCTTTCAGGAGAGCCTACAAACATGTGCAAGCGATCATGGGTCATTTTGATAACGGCCCTATGACGGGTCCATCGCACGAAAGCCAGAAAACCAACGGCGGGCGCCTCATGTTGCGCCAGTTAGTCAGATGTGCTTATTGCTCATATACTCATGTTGTGTCTGCCACCAGTGTAAACTAGCCCTAAATAAACTTTCACAAGGCCCAAACTGTTATGGCTTTTAAATGATGGACTTTGTGGAGTGTTCTTTGTTCTAGTATGCACTGGTTAGTAGCTTCCAAAAGTGGCCCGAGGAATGACAACTGCTGAATTGGTTTTAGGGTCAAGGATGCACAATGCTCATTGATTCAGTGATGAACCTTGGGGATGGGAGAGGTGTAATCTAGCTAACCTGAAATAATTTCAAATAAAAGCTACATGCTGGCTATCAAGTGCATCAGAACACACTCAGTGTTTTACAGCTATGCTGTGTCTATGCTGTCCACTGACACGCCCGTTTGGTGGAAAGATAGGGCAGATTGTTTTAATGTTGTGCCTGATGAGTGAATATAATGGTGACTTTGTCCTAACTGTCCCGATATTAAGTTAATTAGGTATTCTTGAAGCTGGTTGGTTAACAACACAAATTCAGCAGTTGATTTAAAGCACATTCACCAATACAAAGAGGTATACATGTATAAAATATATGTTTCATGCAATTGATATCAATACCTAAATGTAATGTGGCATTGGTCTATAAACTTCTGTACAGCAGAGGTAATAATGGCAGAGTTTTGTTCAAAAAGAATCATGTATGGTGAGCAGAGTAAGAAGAGAAAAGACTTTGCTCCGTCATTGCCATAAAACGAGGACAGGGTAATGACCAATTTGAACTTCAATAGAGAGACCACATATTGCCAGTCTGGCTGTTGTCTCTGACAGGTCAGTACAAACCTCAAGAATGGATGCACAGAGAGTTATCATGAACATGTATTCTAACTGTGGATTTAGCTGTTTGTTTATGCATGGGTATAATTTTGTTCAGTATTCAGAACCTTAAAAAAACATCTGCCTGTGGTCCAGTAACTCCCTCCACATCCATTCATGGGAACCTCACAACTGAATTTAAATGTCCAGGCTTCATAATTGTATTAAATATACATGCACTGAAGAAAGCACTGCCAGCTGTGTGCTGTATGGGCACCATAAATAGTCTAGAAATGGGACTAAATGGATATCAGCTAATACCCAATATATGAAGCTACTTATATTATTTGAAAAAAATCTTGTTCATATTAATCCAACCTTGCAAACGTACTTACTTAATAAAAACACAGTCTCTTCAACAAAATTTCTCTGGAGACAGATTTCAAGAGCCTGTAATTGAGGGGGAAAAAATGAGATTTCAAATTCGATGACAAGAGTCTATTATAAACCAAAAGGACAACCTGAAATTATGTTGCACAGCGCTTATAATAATGCACTCTCTGTACATTTACACAGTAAAAACAATACATATTCTTTTCCAGAGCTTATTTGAAAAGCCTAATTGAATCAGAAAATACAAATGTAAAAATTTTAAACAGTCCATTTTTTAAATAATATAAGATCATAAGACTAACTCATTATTGTTAAATACAATGTTGGAGTAGTCGCATTTGCAGTTTCTGAGAATTACTGCATTGAATGATGGAACCTAATGCTAGCCATACACATCCTGATAAGCGGCCGATTTTTAATCTGACCGACGGGCGTGCGCGCTCGTGCCGTCGGTCAGGTTAAAAATCGGCCGCTAATCGGCAAGTGCCCACATGGGGCACAGATCCCTGTCGCCCCACTTCTCGGCCGGTCAGAGAACGGACATGTCCGATCTTCTCTGGCCGATGGGAGCCGATGAAAGCTGATGCCATAAGCTGCAATGAAGCGGCGTCTTCATTGCAGTTTATGGCCGGCACACAAAGGGTGCCCAGCCGATTGAAGGGGCCCCATAATGCAACGGGAGGCTAACGTGATGACGTCATCACGTTAGCCTCCCAGAAAGATATCGGGACTAGTCTGCCTACACACATTGGCGTGTGTATGGCAGGCTTTAGAGACCATTAGCCTTCTAAATGATTAAAGTAACAATAGAAAATTCTGAAAATAAAGGTTGTGGGAAGAGGGGACTCTCTGTGTCATTAAACAGAGGTAGCACAATCAATTGGTGGATTCATGTTCCCAGTCAGCGCTCTAACTCCATCGCACTGGTAGCTAAAACAAAATCAAACAACTCAAAAACAAAGTGACTCATGCCGAGTATTTCCCTTAGGATGACACTCCAGCAGAGGCATCACAGTAACCATATGGGTAATTGTTGTAAACTTAGTGGGGTAGGCTCTCAATGATACCCAATGTTAAAATTATTGGAAGGATACCCTCATTTTTATTTTTAAAATCAGAATCACTTTTTATTTTTGTTTGTAAAGGCCAGGTTTTGAGTATCAGAGTGAAAGGCCACAGACAGATCAACTAGATTTGGCTTCAATCTAGACACACAGTGAATGTTTTTATGTTATAATTTACTTCCTAACTTTGCACTGTAGTTCTTCAATATGTACATTCTAATTGCTCACCAATTTAACAGTAATTTCCTATTAAAGCATAAACAAGTAAGCATTTAAACACTGAATGTTACTTCAGACTGAACACACTGGTTGGGTAAATGGCTTGAATTGACACTGATTGGTTAAGGCAGGTATTTCAATTAAAATTTTCAAAATGCTTTTAGGCTTCCTTCCAAATAGCCAATTTTATAATTTCTTCCAAGCTCTTAATCAGAGGAAAAGCTACCGAGACATAGCTGCCAAGTACTTTCATTTGGACTGCGTCTAAATTCAAGTTCAAATAATACACCTGTTTCACGTCCTGAAATCTAAACCATTAACTAAGGGTTGTCTTTGTTCATGTAAAGCAACCAGCATGCTCATTACTACACATATACAAACATGAGATGGACCGAGATAACACAAAGGGTGCATCTTATCTATAAATATTCTTAATTCACACATTTAAAAAAATTTATCCAATTTTAAAAATGTGTTAATATAGGGAGCACTGTGTGAATTTTGTGTAAGGAAGTGTCATTTTACCACCTTAAAGCTGGCCATACACCTTCAGATTTCTCTGTCAGATTTCCTTCAGATCAGATCAGATCAGATCTACCAACAACCATGTAGTATAGTGTCCTCCCTGATAGAATACATAGTGATTGGAAGGTGTAGAAAGGTCCTCATATTACATAGTTTTGGTAAAACAAAATCTGATCTGAAGGAAATCTGACAGAGAAATCTGAAGGTGTATGGCCAGCTTAAGACTTACTAGAAAAAGTGGCACATTACTATAATTAGCAGACATAACACTGTCTATAAACAAAACTGAAAACGTTGTTCAATGTAAACTCATTCATATTGGCTTTTCAGGATCTTTAATTTTCTTTTTTTAAGGTGCTATTTATTAATGCTATTTATCTAGATCCACATAACATAACATAACATAACAGGATAGAAGAAGTTTATCTAAAAAATCCATGCGATTCTAATATGCAACCAGAAGAGAGAAGACCAGACAGAGAAGAATAGAGAAGACTTGGACATGGATGGAATAAAGTATTCATCTGTGAAGGAAGGGGGTCAATTAAATTGGGTTGGGTCCATGCACTTAAGGTGTTTTAAATTGTTTTTATGGTTTAGATTTTCTCTGTGGACATCCTGAAATGCAGCAATAATTGCAGCAGAATGTGGCAATCTACTATGTATTGGCTGCTTAAGAGCATGGAGTAAAAAGTTTAACTGAACTAAATAAATGCTGTCTTTTTTGGAAAGGAGTGTCCTTGGCTAAACTTTACTGGTGCAACAGAATATAACATACATATGAGTGTTTATTAGGAATCTAAATATATATAAGGACATTTATACATGTGTGTGTGTGTATATAAATGACTATTACAGTTATTTGTGTGTTGTATAAGCAACAACAAAGGTCTGAAAAAATGACTTTAGATTTTTTTTTCTATATAGGCTGGGCATAGATGGGTCATTTTGCTGCAGATTTCTTATCAGATCCACCCTAGTGCTGAAAATCGTTCGTTGTTTCTCCCCCCCCCCAGCGTTTAGGGCGGGCACCTTCCCCCACTTCCATCTGGGGGACCTCTCCCCATTCAGACCCTCCGGATCCGACGGGGGGTCACACTAGGGGATGAGGTCACACCTGGGTTACCGATTGATGCCTAGGGCTCATCGGACTAACCTGTTGTTGACATTGGCGCTGGGGGGGGGGGTGGGGGCTACTCTCGGGGCCCGGCCGGTTGCGGTGGGTGGAGACTTCCCCCTCCCCTGCCCATTCCAGGGAGTCGCCTCGTTATGAGGCCTCTCCTTGTTGATTTGCCATCATGGTTGCCTGCCCTGACTGCACGGCTGTTGGTGGTGGTGCCCTCCGTCTCCCGGCGGGTTCTGGCGTGGTGCCTTTGGGGGGACGGGACGCTGCCTCCTGCTGTGACAGTGGCGTCCCGCGCCTCCATGGTTACCAGCGCCACGCTTGTTTGCCTCCGGCTGGTGCGGCGGCCGCGTCCCCGTTGCCCTGGAGATGGAGCTGCTCGCGTCACTCTTTGGGTGATGGAGGGGGTGTGGTCGTCGGAACGCTGGAGTACAGCGCACTCCGGCAGGTCCACCGATCGCCCCCACGCTGTCCAGCGATTGGCACTTGGGGCACACAGCTTTGGACACTCGGGGTGCTCAGCACCCCAGGGTGCTCCGGGATCGATCTCCGCCTGCCGCCTACCTGGGCTCCCTGTGTCCCTGCCCCCTAGTGATCCGACGTCAGTATGTGTGGGGTGCCCGCCCCCACAAGCAGATCCCCTGATCAAGTCTGGTCACTCATCTGATAGACCCTCCCCTTTTGGGGAGGTCCCTTTGGTCCAGCTCTCCGGACCCAGCTGTTTGTGATTTGGACGATCATTAGGGACTGCTCAGGGAGATATATACAGGTAGTGCAGAATTATTAGGCAAATGAGTATTTTGACCACATCATCTTTGCATGTTGATCTTAACTCAAAGCTGATATCGGCTCAAAGCCTACTACCAATTAAGCATATTAGGTGATTGCATCTCTGTAATGAGAAGGGTGGTGGTCTAATGACATCAACACCTATATTAGGTGTGCATAATTATTAGGCAACTTTCTTTCTTTGGGCAAATGGGTCAAAAGAAGGACTTGACAGGCTTAGAAAAGTCAAAAAGTGAGATATCTTGCAAGGGATGCAGCACTCTTAAAATGACAAAGCTTCTAAGCGGATCAGCGAACAATCAAGAGTTTCATTCAAATAGTCAACAGGGGTCGTCAAGAAGCGTGTGGGCCACAAGCCCGCAAAAATAACTGCCCATGAACTGAAGAAAGTCAAGCTTGCAGCTGCCAGATGCCACTTGCCACCAGTTTGGTCCATATTTCAGAGCTGCAACATCAACGAGTGCCCAAAGCACAAGGTGTGCAATACTCAGAGACAGAAAGGCGAAAGACGACCACCACTGAACAAGACACACAAGCTGAAATGTCAAATGGGCCAAGAAATATCTCAAGACTGATTTTTCTAAGGTTTTATGAACTGAATGAAATGAGAGTGAGTTTGATGGGCCAGATGGATGGGCACATGGCTGGATTGGTAAAGGGCAGAGAGCTCCTGTCCGACTCAGACGCCGCAAGGTGGAGGTGGAGATACTGGTTTGGGCTGGTATCATCAAGATGAGCTTGGTGGGGCCTTTTCGGATTGAGGATGAAGTCAAGCTCAACTCCCAGTCCTACTGGCCAGTTTTCTGAAGACACCTTCTTCAAGCAGTGGTACAGAAGAAGTCTGCATCCTTCAAGAAAAACCTGATTTTCATGCCGGACAATGCTCCTCACACCGTCCAGTACTCCACAGCGGGTGGCGAAGGGATAATAAAAGAAGAAAAACTAATGACATGGCATCCTTGTTCACCTGATCTGCCCCCATTGAGAACCTGTGGTGCCATCATCAATGTGTGATTTACGGAGGGAAAACAGTACACCTCTCTGAACAGTGTCTAGGCTGTGGTTGCTGCTGCAGCCAATGTTGATGGTGAACAAGATGAAACACTGACAGAATCCATGGATGCAGGCTTTTGAGTGTCCTTGCAAAGAAGTGGGCTATATTGGTCACTGATTTGTTTTTTGTTTTGTTTTTGAATGTCAGAAATGTATATTTGTGAATGTTGCGATGTTATATTGGTTTCACTGGTAAAAATAAATAATTTGAAAATTGGTATAAATTCCGTTTTGTTAAGTTGCCTAATAATTATGCACATGTCATAGTCACCTGCACCCAGATATCCCCCTAAAAGAGCTCAAATAAAAACACTAAAAACTACTCCTTTCCAAATATTCAGCTTTGAGATTAATGAGTTTTTTGGGTTCCATTGAGAACATGTTGTTGTGTCAATAATCAATTATTCCTCAAAAATACCACTTGCCTAATAATTCTGCACTCCCTGTAGGTGGGGTCTGGGGTTGGGGAGAGCAATGCTGTTGTGGGGCTCATCTGGACAGACGTCTCCCGCCTGGGGCACTCGTACGGCAATTCCTTTCTGAAAGACTGCGGGGGTGTACCCTGGGCTCCTTCCATCCGAGTACCCCCTCCACAGGGAAGGCATTCCCTGACTCCAGGACCATCACCCATACCTGCCTGGGGAGGCATTTCTCGTACAGACAGGTATGTCTAGGGGGAGCCAAGAGAGATGTGTCACATGGCTATGTTTTTCTCCTTCTCCAGTCTACGCCACATATCCTCCCATACGCTGGGTATCCATCAATACCCCCTCCCCTTTCAATAGGGCTGGGAGGCTCCAGCGGGAGATCCTCGGGCTCTGCCCCCCCCCCCCCCCCCCCCCCCCCCCCCCCCCCCCCCCCCCCCGAGTTGAGCCGCGGCACACCTACCACTTGATACCACCGCTTATGTCTAGTACCTCCGTCAGACTGGGGCAAGATAGCCCTGCCTATTGATCATGAAAGTAACATGTGTTTTTCCTGCGATTTTAGCTCTGATATTGACACTGTGTATTGTAACTGATGTGGATAATAATATATATTTTGAACATGTACTCGATCCATAATATGTACTTAAAACACTCACCCAATGATCTAGCTGTTGCACAATCTACGGTGACCACATATGTGAGATCATTGAGACATGCGCTACTTATAGCTTACAAATAGCTAAACTTAACACCCAAGGAAGCTAGGATAACTAATGAGTGTTGTGCTCTTTTGACAAAACTGTACCTTATGGAATGATGTTTGATTGTTGTATGTTTAGTCTTCCTAGTGACCCACTCTCCCTGAGGAGAAACGTGACAGAGTACAAGTGGACTCACTAAGAATGCACTAAGAACCGTCTTCGCCTATATCTCTGTACTGTACATTTGGTGACTGTATCAAGTATATGTAATTTTTAAAAGGTGTATATCTGTATCTGTTACTGATATAACTACTATTTTATTGACAACATTAATGTTTGAGGTCCATCAACAATAAAGACCTTTTTAATGATAAACTTTTGACTTGATTAGTGCCTTAAAACCTTCCCCCATTAGTTTGGTTCCCCAGGACCTTCAACCTGGGTTTAGGGTCTTTTTTCTCCAATTAATTAATAAGGGCGGCACGCTTCCTATGACCTATACTGGTTACCATTGCAGTATAGCTTTCCATTTCTTATCAGATCCACCCTAGCGCTGAAAATCGTCCGGGCACCCTTTGTGTGCTGGTCACTACTTTGGATGGCGACGGTCGACTGGGATTTACTGGATTGCACGGTGATCCGACATTCGGTAGATTCCTGGTCAATCTTGCCAGGTGGGCGCACCTGATTTTCGGCCTGTCTATGGCCAGCTTAAGTTATAATATGTTTTAAAAGCATAGTTTAGCTTACCTTCTCTAGTGGACAATGAGTGCTGTCTCGTAGGAAAGGCAGAAGATTTGGTCGGTCAAACTCTGCATACAAGCTTATTTGTTTCTCGTGGTATTGCTGCCCTTTATGATGGTCTCTCTTGAAAAGCTTGTGTAAATACTGAAAGCAGAAAAGGTTACAAAAATTATAGTGTAAAATAGTAAATGTATCACGCTTGTAAAGATTATACAGTCTTTGTAATTGTTTTAATTATATAATAAATTCTATATACTGAAATCTCACTCATTAATTACTTAAAGAAAAACTTTAGGGCTCGTTTACACGTGCAGCTGGAAACCACTCAATTGCAGCAACCACCCAGGAAGCGCAACATAAGGCATTCCCCAGGCAGTATAAGTATCAGTCATTTGCTCAATAGGGGTACACCAGAGCGTGTAAATGTAAGCTTAATTGAATCATGCCTGGTCACTTAATGTGACCAGGCATGATTCAATTTATCTGTTTGATCACTTTCAAAAATTGATAGTTTAAGAAAATCGTTTCCTTTTTAACTGAATCCATTGAGCAAAAGATATAATAATTGACCATAAAATATAAAGAGCAATCATTGGTCATGTTGGAAATTTTTATTTAATCCTACAAGTATCGGACAGGCTTTCTAGGCATTTAGATTGTTTTGTATCTCATATTATGAAGCATTTGCAAAGGGCTTGGAAAACATATTCAAACATAGCCAATTGAATTGAAGATCAAGTCAGCAAAATAATGTTGTCTAGAATTGGCCAGGCACCCTTTGTGTGCCGGCACTTACTTTAGATGGCGACGTTGGTCCCCATCCAAAGTAATGCAAAAGATCTAAGAATGCGGACCTGTCCGTAATTGCTTAGATTAATTTCATGGCCGATTTCTGGCCGAACTACAACTTTAAGCTTTAAATAAGCATCAGATTGACCACCTTGAGCACACACAGCGGTCGATCTGCAGCGAAATTGGCTGCTAATCTTGTAACGTGTAGGGTCACATTTTAAAGGACCCATTGTCCAAAACCCCTCAAATTGTCTTACTTTCTCTTTGTCATCAGGGTAAATGGGGCTTGCCTTTTTTTTCTATCAGCCACTGGAGCGGTTAAAACACACCAATGGAAATTCCCACACACAGGATTAGGAGCAGTGAAATCCTAAAACGTACAGGGTACAAAGACTCTAGCCCTGAGCAGTAGATTGAAAACATGTACTGAAAAGCGCAGAGACAAATAAAAGCACAAAGGCAAAACAACAGATCAATGAAACAGAGAATAGAAGCTAGCACAGTGCTGTCTGCTGTTATTGAGATTGCAGACAAAATGTTATAAGTCTATTAGTAAAGGGAAACACTAAAGGGATAGGTATTGTATTTCCTAAAACACTGTTCAGAAAACAAATGCAATGCTGTCTGATGAGAAAATGTTTGTCTTTTTTGCATCTTAGGGTTGTTACTACCTATTGGAACCTCATGTCTACAAGCTCTCCATGTATTTTCCAGGCTTAGAGTTCTGATGGTGATAGTGAGTCAATCATGTCTGCATATTGTGTTAAAATGGCCACTAAAATACCCATTATAATACCCCTTTAAAAGTTAATGGCACAGGACAACAGAGTAGATGCCTATATGAGGATTGAGGGACAGGGTTTACATATGATTACTGTTATACATGTGTTAACATGGTCATGTATTCTCAGTTAACCAGACATTCAGGACCAGAAGATGTTATATTTTCATTTTTTTTCTGTTAAAGAAAACATAGCTTGAATTTTTTTTTTAAATAAAATAAATACCATGCCTTCAACTTTATTATCAAATATTCCCTATACACACACATAAGATATGTGCCATTACTGAAGGAACATTATAATGTTCCTCATTGCCATGGTTGGGAAATCTTTTAAAATGTATTCTATATTTCTACAGTTTACTTAAAAACTCACAATTTAATAAAAAGAGAAATTTGGTGATGTTATACACATCCTTTTCATTGATAGCTTCACCTTTACTAATGCTGGTATATTATGCCATTATCAAGATTCACATTTTATTTTTGTAGTCCAAAAATATATTCCTCCAGCTTACTTCAGTAGAAAAAAATGTATTTCCCCTCTTTAATAGTCATAAAATCTAAACCATTATTCAAACGTAAACGATAACTTTAGTACCATTGAGTTTAACAGTTCCAGCGACAAGCATATAAGATAGAGTACAGAGTGCATTCCCAATTACCATAAATTATAGGTTCATAAAAAATAAAAATAAATGAGGATCATTCTATTTTGAAATGAAACTGTGTGTTTCAATAAAATGGTTCACATACATATAAATGTGAATTATATAAAGAACAGTGGGAATTGTGGCAAAAGGCCATTATATTAATATCTGAGCTATGTTCCCTCTAGCAAGATAGTAAAAGGCTCTAAATAATAAGGAATTTAGTGATGCCTTAGCAGAAAGTAAGATTTAGCTGTCCTGTGGACAATGAGCGACACCTAGAGACGGAAATGAAGAATACACCTATAGACAGAATTGATGCATTGCAACAGAGAAAAACACTTTCAATATTGCATTATATTTAAATAACGCATCAATAGAGAGTGAGAGAAAGAGATTGTTGGTTTATAAAGTTTTTTGGGGTTTTTATTTTTTAACAAAACTCAACTGAAAGTGCTTATTTAATTTTTTAATTAATGGATAACTTTTCCTCACTTAGACCAACCCAAGCTATGACCATAAAAAGCCTTAAATGGCCACTTTGCGTCACATTGTCGTATAACAATTCAGAGCCTACTGACTTGCACATTAACCTCCCCTGCAGTATGGGCATTGCCAATTTTCCATTTCAAAAGTAGTACCAAAAGAAAAACAGATTACCATGTAATGTAACAAACTTCCCCACCCCTACACTTTGCTCCAGTATGTAACGACTTAAGGTGTCTATGCCTGTATTACAAGACCTATATCAAAGGCAGCCCCGCAGCATCATCAGTGACGTCAGGGAGGTGAAACAAGGAAGAAAAGCTAAGGACGCTGTAGATGAAAGATAGTATGGGCGCTTCTGAAGCAGGAAAGACACCCCACGAGTTGCTTGGGTTTACTAATTTAAGTCGTTGAAATATACCCCGAGGGTAAGGGAAGTTAAAGGGGCGATATCAGAACCTACCTTTAACTCAGAGCAGCAACTAGGAAGATTGGTAGGAGCAAAGGGTCAGCTGAGTAAAATCGCTACACCTGAATCCCCTAGAAAATTTGCATTTTGTTCTTGAAATAGTATGAGGAAGTGACATCATTCTACATAATACAGACCTTACATAATACAGAAAAATTTGTTCCTAAGGTAGGATGGGGGACCACATTGAATGTTTTGCTGGAGCTCAACCTTATGTTAAAACAGTTTTCAGCCATTCTATGTTATGGTGCTTAGCATTGCAGTAAGAAAGGCTTACCTATAAGATAATTCTGTCTTCTTTGAGGGATTTATAATGTTTTTTTTTTATTTCCAACAATGCATGCTTCCACTCAAAGCCAGATTTACATGCTAGAAGAATACAATCTTTGGTCTTTGGTTCCTTATTCTCCTGGGTTGTCCAAATTCAGTCATCATGAGTCAGTGATTTATGAAGGCAGAAAATTATTCAATTTATAGCACAACATGTGGCCTGTATTTGGCCCTTGAGGACTGGTATTGGACAAGCCGGTTCTACACCAATCAATTTGCTATACTTTGAAATATTACACACTCATGCAGCTGCAAAACTCATACACTGACAATTACATTAACATTTAAGCAAAGAAAAAAATCCTGCTGCTATCAAAAAAGAGAAGTTGTAAAGTGATAAATATTTTTTTTACTGTATTCCTTATTTATTTTATTTAATTCTTGTAAGCTTCAAACTATATACAGTATAGACTATACAGACAAACTACATCTTGCACAGGTAGAATTTGCAGAGACAGTCAGCTCAGTAACAGGGAACCCCAATCAACAGAATAAATGGTTAACTATTACAACTTTTTTTGTTAAAAAGCTACAGTTAATATTCATTAATACAAATAAATCACAAACATACCACATGTACTTGAGAGGCCTCCCTAACTATAAAGACGGAAACACACAGCTCCATACAGGAGCCGTTTGTGCGTCATTGCTCTGCTATCTGACATTGAAGGCGCTGGAGGCACACGTGACACGTGATTTACGGTCATGTACGATATCCCTGCTCAAAAACAGGGATGGCTGCATTGGATTTGGGCCAGTTAGGTGGCCGTGAGCACGCACGGCCCTTAAATCGAACATCGATCTGGCCCATATCTATTTGTGTGTCCCCTGCTTAACTCCTCTTATCAACTACAGTTACTCCATTGTACCAAAAGTCATGTCTGGAGGTAAGAGAATAGGGTTTTTACCAAACATCAGCAGAAAAC
>CM070036.1:99309732-99323302 GCA_036250615.1 Ptychadena robeensis
CTCACAGGCCAAACAAGGAGAGTGCTGATCAGAAATGCAGTCAAGAGGCCCATGGTGACTATGGATGAGTTGCAGAGATCTACAGCTCAGGTGGGGGAATCTGACCATAGAACAACTATTAGTCGTGCACTGCACAAAGTTGGCCTTTATGGAAGAGTGGCAAGAAGAAAGCCATTGTTAACAGAAAAGCATAAAAAGTCCCGTTTGCAGTTTGCCACAAGCCATGTGGGGGACACAGTAAACATGTGGAAGAAGGTGTTCTAGGTCAGATGAGAGCAAAATGGAACTTTTTGGCCAAAATGCAAAATGCAATGTGTGGAAAACTAACACTGCACATCACTCTGAACACATAATCCCCACTGTCAAATATGGTGGTGGCAGCATCATGTTTACAATGCTGCCATCCAGGGGATCATAACAATACAAACATTGATATGATTACATTAACTGCATGTAATGTATTTATTGAATGTATAACCACATTAATTGTTCATTTAACATCAGCCTGGAGATCAGCCTTAAAGCGATTTATATGGCTATCATGGGTACGAAAGGCTTTGTTGATTAATACATTTGGAATATCATAGTATTTCTGGCACTGGCCTTTAAAAAAGGCTCTTCCTACACATAGGGATAAATGTTCACTTTGAAGTGACCTTTACACGGAGCATCTCATTCTCTACCCATAGAGTACAAGATCCTTAAACTGTGCTAATGATGGGATAGGTAGCTTCATGCTGAGGCCAGCATAGTCTGCAGTCAGGCAATTTACTTTTCTTAAGTGGACTGCACAGTCTAACAATTTTAACCTGACTTCAGAGTATCTGATTACATCTTTTATCAATAAGGACAGAGTTATGTTTAAGGTATAACCGTTAGAAGGAAAGCTTGCACAAGCTCCGAAATTCCTAAAACTTGGTCATAATTTACCAATTTCTATTCCAGCAGACCATAGGAAATATATCAGGAGTTGTGGATTTCCATCTGAAAAACCAAGAACTAATACTATCTTTTATTACACCCCTTGTGGCGACATCAATTTGTGTCTGGAAAGCCAGCTGACAGATATCAGAAGTGAGTAGGGTGAAACACCACTCATTAGTACATCTTAAAGATGAGATGATTAGGTGTGAATGAGTATTATTGTTAGATCTCAGGAGTGCTGTCATGACACAGAGGCTGTAATGGCAACACCACCCAAAGGTATACACGCCTAACTCCCTTCATAATCTCTAGAAACAGAAAATGACAAGGCACAGCTGGCAAGAGACTTATTAGTCTAAAGAGGCCAACAGCACGAGACAATAGGCTGCACAGGAAACAGGCATTCTAAAAGTATTCAGTTATTGTTCAGGTATAGCGATTTATATATAGTGCACCTAAAATCTAAAATTTGCCTTCCAAAAAAAATCCCCAAACAATATATATATATTTGTGTTGCAAGACTTCTCGTTTATCAAGGTAAACTTTAATACAAATGTTTGGTTGTTAAAACACTCTCAATTCAATGTTTTACTGTACATTGACATACTTTACTACTCATACTCACTACTTATTAGCATGTATTTATAAAAAAAACTATATGTGTTAAAGGGTCCCAAGATCATGGTCAGTCGCTGAGTCGGGTGGTATGGTTGGATACAGTGTCTTACTGAACAATGTACAGACTGACTGTTAAAACTTTGCCCCATGAGCTCAAGTTACTTTTGTACCTTTAGATTGTCAAAAATGTTAAAATGTAAAGCTGATTTCTACAATTAGAGTTTACTCTTTATCATCCCCTTTTAGCTTGCCTATATTGACTTTTAACTTAACAAAATTCAGTCATATGGCAATGCATAGCTCTACCACTTCTTTGGTTTTCAAAATTTTGACATTAGCATGCAAATTGTATGAAGTGAATCTGATGCAATCAACAGCTTTTGTACATGTTTGGGACAGTTCCACACTGCTTTAAACAATTGCTAATGTATAAATGTTGGCATCTCTCTGACCATTTCTACTACATGTGTAATGTGGACACTCTTCGTTGGCTGTCCAGTATGGGTCCATTCACTATACTGAAAGAATGACACTGATACTGAAGGGTGACAGTACAATGCTAGTGACCCAGGGTACGGATGTAGTTCTGGACCAAATATCCCCATAACCTTAAGGCCATGTGTCCACTACGGATTCCCTGCGCTGGGATCAAAGCACAAGGAATCAAAATGTGTGCCAACACATTTGGCGAGCAGATTTCCCGCGGAGTGGTCATTGTCCCATTCATCCACTGTGGGGAAAAAGCAGCAATGGACACAATACTTTGAAAGGAACTGTCAAGGATCCCAGAATGGGGAATTTAGGTGAGTACATGCTGCTTCAAATGGGAGAAAATAAATCCCTACAGAGATGGGCTTTAGTTCGTTAGTTTTTTTTTTTTTTATCAAATTGCTACTAGGTAGACCACTTTTTTTGTAAAAGAGACTATTGTATTCCTTGCAGCTTAGCCACACATGAATATGAACACTAAGCTGCACATGAACAGATCTTAACACAAGTTAGGGAATGTCATATTGGTCTTCTCAGTCATGAAATGAGAAGAATCCAAAGATCAGGCAAAGATGTCAGTGGAAGTGAAAGCACGGGACGAGGGAGATTGCAGATATAGAATTGCTCAAAGGCAAACGACAAGAGACGAGCAACTAAAAATATGTCTGAAGCACAAGCCAGATCAAGAGACAAGACTAAGGGATTTGAAATGTACAGTCTTGGTGGAATTCCTAAATAAACTGTGAGGTTAAAGTTGAAGAGGGCAAGATCTTTAGAAAGAAGATTAAGAATAAGGTGACTTCAGCTGGTAGGACGAAAATTCAAAACTAACCTTAGACACTTTTATATAACAGAAATAGTGGTTGGTGCTTTAAAGAGACTTCCAGGAAGGTAATAAGTCAGTCAGCAGTGAGTTTAGCCTGGCATATACACGCCGATAAGTGGACGATTTTGCCGCTGACCGACGGGCGTGAGCCCTTGGTGTGTGCCCACATGGGGCGACAGATCCCTGTCGCCCCACAGCTCGACCGGCCAGACAACGGACATGTCCGATGTTCTCTGGCCGATGCCGGCCAATGCCATTAACTTCAATGAAGACGTCTTCATTGAAGGTAATGGCTGGCACACAAAGGGTGCCCAGCCGATTAAAGCAGCCCCAGAATGCAATGTGATGACGTCATCACGCTGCATTCCAGAGCTCATCGGAGCTCATCTGTCAGCACCCGTCTGTGGGTGTATGGCAGGCATTATTTTACACAAGCACAGATCTATATTAAATACATTTACTGTACCTGGCTGCCATATCATAATCTTCTTTTTCTACCAGATGTGTTATATAGGCTAAACCAATATCCTAAAAGAATTGAAAGAAATGAATGAATACATGAATGCAAACAAATACTGTTTAGTGGACAGGAGATATAAAGATATAGATCCAAAATGTCCAGGTCTGACAAAACAGGCATATGAAGTATTAATTTAACAGATGGAATAATTTAACTGATTTCAAATATCTACTGTACTTTGCAGGCCACTAGATGATCTGTTGTATAAGATGCACTCTATACAGTGGAGAGCATAATCCCAGAAAAATACAGGGGAAACTGACGCTCAGAGCTCCATCTGGCAGAGAGGGAGTTATTGGAGGTGGGAAATCTGTTAGAGACTGCCTGTGACCACTTCCCCACCTCCAGGTCCCACTCTGCCGAGCTGTGTATGTGAGCGGGCAGTAAGCCCAGCTTACATAGTCTGACTCTGCAAAGAGAAAAATATGGCTACTGGCAGATCTTTCCTGTCTGTGTTGGGAGCGGGGTACCAGCTGCCTGCTCACATACACTGGCTCTGCAAAAGCAGAAGGGATGATTGCTACACAGACGGATCATCCCTCTGACATCTTTCCCGTCTTGGCTAAGCTGAGTACTTAGCCGAGGGGGAATGCAAAGGCATGGACGATCTCGGATGAGTAGCATTTCCTCTCAATTTTGAAAGAGGAAAGTGCATGTTATAGTGGCAAAAATACAGTAATTGTTAGGAGCTGGTGATTTTTTAGCAAACCATTAATGCACTCCATACTAAAGATAAAATAGGGCACTGCATTCCATTATCAAAAATATCACATAACTAAACTTACCAAGACCTCATGTCGCTTAATATTTTTCTGACTGATTTCTGCAGCCATAAGGGCTTCCTAAAAAGCAAAAAAGTGTACAGGTAAAGAACACAAGACTATCATCAAATAAAAATGCGAGGCCAGCTACACTATATTCACATTTCGGTGCATATAACTTAAAGCGGACCTACCACCTGTTAGGTCACTCTGCAGTACCGGCTGCAGCTCAGCTGATACTGCACAGATCCCCGACTATAAAACTATTTCTGACAGCAGAGGGGTGTCTTTTTAGAGACAGCCCCTCCCACTGTGTTACATCTTGCCTAGTCAAGACGTAACAAACAGCAGGGGTTACTGGGAATTCTCTCCCAAAAGCTCAGCCTCACAGATGTGAAGTCTTTGTGAAGAGGGGAAAGATGCCTCTCTGCACTCAGCCGACAGCTAGATGGATGCAGCCGACTGCCCCCCACACAAAGCTCTTCTGCAGAGAAGTCTCTCTCTGTGTAGGAGTGCGGAGGAGTGGGGGGGGGGGAAGGATCGATCCGGAAGTGGCTTCTTTTACCCTTAATTAACATGCTGCCACCATCAGTAAAAACATGAAGGTAAGGAAGTTATATTTGTTTTGTGTAGCATTTTCCAGGATATGAACTGCTGACAGGTAAGTAATGTGCCTATTTCATGTATGTTTTATTTAGTTTTAGTTTAAAACCACTTTAACTTCCAGAACCCATAAGTGAATTAGAGTGCTAATTTACATGTGACTTTTAGAATGATTTTTTTTTTACTCT
Organism: Ptychadena robeensis; assembly: GCA_036250615.1. Taxonomy (NCBI): domain Eukaryota; kingdom Metazoa; phylum Chordata; class Amphibia; order Anura; family Ptychadenidae; genus Ptychadena; species Ptychadena robeensis. The sequence goes on from CM070036.1 coordinate 99,314,662, forward strand.
ATTAACCTTCTGGGCGGATAGCCCGAGTTAACTTGGGGTGATTTTGTTAACTAACAATATTCACCTCGAGCTAATTATAAGAATATTCGCCTGTGCAGAGTGGGGTCCACCTCAATTATGCAGAAGAGGTGGGGGGCAGTGCCATTGACTTCCATTTAAAGGATGCGGTGTCACTTTTTTCCAGCACATCCTCGACATCATCTTTGATGTGAAGGGAGGAGGAGGAAGGGCACAGAATGTCCCGTGGCACACATGTTATGCCCGAAGCCAGTATCCGGCACAATTTCAGGCTCTCCGTGAGCCTGCAGCATTTCTGTCAGTGATGCCGAAGGGGGTGGCGCTTTAGACCTCATGGAAGGGACTTCGCTTTTCCCCACACCCACTGCCGATGTCTGTTTGCCGTGACTCCCGCCTCTCTACACACTTGCAGTGTCAGAGTACACTATTTTCTGGGTAGCTGCTTTTCGTGCCATTTAGCCCGTAACGCCCAGGTTAAATAAAGCTAGAGATATGGAACAACATAGCATGAATTGGGTCCATAATTGGGACCACATTCTTTTCTGCCTTTTCATTTTTTAGAAAGGTGAGGCTATCTTCAGTTGGTGAATGCAAGGCTGAATCAAGGTGGCAGCACTGCTTGTGGTAGTTGATGTTCTATAGACTTTTCTAGGTTTCTACTTTGTGTATAATTAGGTGAGTTCTGTAAAAAAAAGGGTCCAGCAGGTTTTTGAACCTTTAGTCAAGTATAGTACCTCATATTTCTTCCTTCCCAGTAACCAGTCAATATGGTCATCTTGGTCTCTTTCTTTTGCCACAACAACATCTCTTGGGCTAATTATGTAAAACAAAGATTCACCTTCGGCATATTCTAAAAAAAGACACCAAAAACAATACTAAAGATTAAATAGGTGCAGAAGATCTTGAAATCGGGAGCAGAAGATGCTCATCTTCATACCTAAGCGATAGTCCCGGCACTCATTTTCCTGAAATCCTCTGACAGTTATGGCATCTGAGGACACTTCTTCACAAGAATCTGCATGTGGCTGTATGATATCAAGGCGAGGTCTGGCACAGAACTCTTTATTCTGGAAATAGAACAAGTTCAGCTGTCTGATATACATGCAAGTCATATGAAAGTTTTGGATGGTACCAAAAGGGCTTGTTTCCACTAGATCGGTCGGCCGAAGATGGATGCGCCGCCGTGTCCGACCGCATTCATAGAAAGCAATGTGACAGTTTCCACTTCTGCGGTTGGGCGCGTCCGCGTGCCGAAATCCACGTCCGACCAAGTCCATTCATTTCCTATGGGCGCAGTCGGGGGGCGCATCCAATCGCATGGACGACATGGGTAGCAGGCGGACGCGGCGAAGCGGTTAAAACCGCATCCATCTGCAGCTGACCCCTCTAGTGAAAACAAGCCCTAAAAAAAGCTCAGATGTGTGAAGGGGCCAAATTTTGCCAGCCAAGCAAAAATTCTTGGCCCCAGCATATCTGGCAGATCCGCTATCCCGAGAGACCCCTTACTAGCTACACTCACTGCCCTTCAATCCTCCCACTCTAGGAGTAGAGTCCTGGCTGCTCAGCGGTGCGTTCCAGTGATGTCACAGTGCCCACTGTTTAGAGTATCCTGGGATACATAGAGTTGGATGACATAGGTGTGGTGAGTGCAACTGGGCAGAGAGGTACCAGGATTGGTCTGGGGGAAGCCAAAGTACATGAGTTGTACACAAAGGGATGGGGACACACATCACACACAGTATGCACTGTACAGTTTATTTGTAGTCCATGTGTGCCCCCATTCCTGCGGTTATGGTTTGTGTGTAGTCTATGTTTGCCCCCATTCCGGTGGGTACAGTTTGTGTACACACACAAAAATAGCCTGCAGAGTAATTATATTTTTAATTAAATATTAAGGTTGGCCTGCAACTTTGTCCAATTTTTAATATTGTCCCCCTGTGTATTTGAGTTTGACCCCTCTGATCTAGCCCTTCCCCTCTTTTTATTCACTGGCTTTCAGATTTTCTGAAGAAGTTTACCATGTGTGCACCACCTAGGTTGTCCTTCTGTCTTCAGAAAGCTATGTACCACCCACATCAACCATGCTAAAGAAGATCCATCCTTGCTGCCTATACCCTTTGTCAGACTTTTTCCTATATTGAGAAATAGGCTGTCACAAGCAAAAGGGATCAATGCAACTGGATGGCCGTGGATCTCCATAAAATGGTTCTTTAGGCACGCCGACCCCTACAAATCCAGAGCCCTAATTATTCATCTAGAATGAAAGTGTAGTTACCGCTTTATCGGAAATCTCCTTTACAAAGAAAAGCATCACAAACTGATCGCAGAGAGGAGCTATGCCACTGATGAAGAATTCGGTGTCAAACTGTGAAACTAAAGAGAAAAAAATGACGTAAAACAAACATATTTATTACATATATCTATCTTCATAAAAAGTAGAATCAAGCAAAAGTTAGAATTGTAAAACTATATGTAGAAATGTACCAGTTCAAGTTAATCAGTATTATATATTTATTTTTTACTCTTTCAGTGATTATTTCCACCACAAGGTGTCCATGGTTGTCATCATTTAATCCACGTTCTCCCAACCCAGACTGACATGGGCCGGCTCCCAAACTATGATATGACCATAAAGAAAAAGCAGCACATGAGTTCATGCATGCTTCGGTCATTCTGCTTTCTGTTCCTATAACATATTTCTAGTCAGCAGAGGAAGTTATTGGCTACTTTTTATGCTTCTTCCTCTATAACAACAAGCTCTGCTGTACAGGGACTGCAAATGGAAGCCAAGTCAAATTACATAGATTGCATCTATTAATGGATATCGAGCTGCATTATGACAATGGTGAGAAGGCAATTAGGTTGAGAATTTTTTACCCATCATCTTTTGAGGTGAATTATATTTGTCAAAGCTAAAAAGGACAATCACACAGGCGAAGTGACGTCTGAGAAGCTTTTAGTCTGCACACAGAATGAACAAATGTATCAGAAAACACAAAGAGTATTGAACATTAAACATATATTCACCCACTTTAGGGAAAATCAGTTTTACAAAATGTGGGCACTGACAAAACAAAGGACTGGCAGTCCAGAAGATAAGAAGAAACAATTTTACAGGTAGGTGAAGCAGTAGATATTTGGAATGCTTGAGAAAGCTGGGTTTGTTTTTTCTTTTTAACAAGCTTTCCATTTCCAGGGTATAAAAATTAAGTTAATTTACAAGCCGCCAACCCATGGTTCTGGTTATTGTGGAAATACAAATCACAGCAAGCATGCAGCACTTCCCCGATAACTGAGAAGCCACAGGCATTCGACCTCTGAGCAAATGTAAAAATTAGCTGGAACTGTTCTCAAACATTAACTCAATCAAATCCTGCTGTCTTCAGTCAAACATACGGCACAGTGGTGATTACACGCAGTATTACAGCATGAAAATGGCCATGTAGGATATTCCACACCATTTCTTTTCATCATATTAGAGGGACAGACAATTGAGTCGAGTCTTCTGGAATATTATTTATCCAAAGGCAATATTACTGGAGAAAGCTTTCTAAAAAGTATTTCATATACAGAGAATGTGTCTTACTCCCTATATATTGCTTACGGGCGATCAAGAAGATGTGATCTACAAAAAAATGTCAGATTCAAACCTTGACATTGTTCCGGCACAACAAGAGGCACACACAAGCAAGACATAAACTGAAAAAAGCTAATAGACCAAAACAAATTTTTAGGGGTATACTATAATTCATTTCACTTAAAAATGAACAACATCTTTGATATAACAACATTGATATAATAAACAACAACATTGATATAATAAATTAGGTAAAGCCTATGATTTTAAAGTGGATGTATACTGAAATAAAATAAGCTACAATTATAAATTAAACTTTTTTCTTACCTCTGAGCCGTCATGATGGTGGTGTAGTGCTCCACAACCCTAAATATTCTTACCTGTTGTTTCCTGGAACCAGTGCTGTTTCTAGCCTTTCTGGGGCCCTATGCTAGTTTCTAATGAAGGAGAAGAAGAAAAGGAAGATGCCACTACACATCGCTCCTCCGTCTTCTTCTTCTTCTCCTTACAGGACACCAAAACCCACACCACCATAACTACACCTCACCCGCAGCTCTCGCTGTTCAGACCTGGCATGGGGAAGGCGCCGCATATGAATGCGAAGGAGGGCACCAGGGCCATATGTGCATGCATAGTCGGCATAGTGGGAGAACCATATGAAAGCTTGCCTGGAACCATTTGAAAGATTCCATATTTAGCTGCCAGTCACCTGGGGGTTATTTAATGGCAGTCACAGTTTTCAATGGGGAAAATGGGATTACATCTTTCCAGACTGTCACCGTGTTTATAGATTTTGGGTTTTATTTATCTGCAGAGAAAGGGTGCAACGAATGAAAACAGAACATAAGCTTTTCATCAAAGATCGTCCCTTTAATATGGGGTTAGGCTACAAGGGACATGATGTACTATGTTCGCTTTAAGGACTGATATAAGGTAAACCTTTTTTGTGCTCCTATCTCTTCTGCTCCAGATATTACCAAGTACCTATGTAAATGGCATTTTTAGGTGGGAAATGTAATTAACATTCTTTCTCTTTCCTCCAATAGCATCGCTGGGGAGGACTGGGTCAACAGAATGGGAGATTTTCACCCAGGCCATAAAGGAGATGTTGGTCACAAACTGGCCATACAATTTAGACACAGATCAGAGTGGGAACAGATGGTGGACACTATGTACAATAGCTTGCTTTAACAGAAAAGTCTATGACAAGCTGCCTGCATTGAGGTTCCATGTAACCAGATGCTGAGAGCTGCCACAAGGGTGTGTTGCAATATTCTTGGTCAATTAGGACCCCTACATATCACTATGCCCAACTGTCACTATAGACAATATGCTTAGGGCACAGACATTTGACTCTGAAATATAAAGATATAATTGGAGAGCCCAATGGGGGTAAACTACCTTTAGGTATTGTGCCACGCCCCTTAATTATACAAAGAAAAGAGAGGAAAAGGTTGACTGAGACCATGAGACCACTCCTTCCTTGAATGGTCATACTGTCATCATGCAAAAAATACCACTATTATGCCTATGCAAAAATGTATCATTGTAACATTGTTACCGTTATGCCATTTATGGCTATCTACTCATACTGTTGCATCTTTTTACTGTCATTAGGATTGTGATATAAAGACTCCACTCCTCCCTGAGGAAGCCCCTCAATGAAAGAGGGGGGAAACGCGTCGGACTGGCGTTTATCGCCATAGGAGTGCTGTAACTATGTATCATCTTGATTAACTATTGTTGATTTTGACCTATGTCTTTTATTAACTAGATCATGCCGTGTGATTTATGTATAAAAATTTTTTTTTAATCATGTAATTCTAAATAAAATGTTTTTTTAATCAAAATCTGATTCGAATCATATTCAAAGTGCCCATAAAGCCCCGGTTACCTGATTCCTTACCAACACTGCTGTACTGGATGGTCTCAGTCAACCTTTTCCTCTCTTTATTTGACTCTGAAAGGCTACATTGCTGTGTTTACCTCCTAATTTGAATGTTCCTAGTCCTCCCTTGTAGTGCTTTGCGCCTATACTGTAGCTTGTAGAGGGCTTTTACTTAAACGAGTCCTCATTCTTTTAAGTGATGTTTTCTAGTTACTAGTGTACAAAGTCATGTTATCTTACTGGACAGTACTGCAGAATGTTCTGTCCCTTGTTAGTGGTGCCCGACGCCGGACGAAACACGTCGGATTGTTTAAAACCCTCCACCTGATATAGAGGAGAGGGAGGTGTTTGGTTGATATATAATGAAAAAAACGTTTTATCTTCTGTAATGATTTGATGCACTTTAGATGGATGCTTTTTTTATGTCAATATAATAAAATCATGTAATTTTTAATGGAAAACTGTGAATGTAATACGATTTAAGCCTAGTCTAGGATACTGTGGTTCCCTAAAAGCCTCATCCCATTTCCCCATTAGGGATACCCTACTGGGTGTTTCCCTTCTTCACCATTTTTCCCTGCATTCTTTATGTCAATTCAGAGGTGCGGTACCAACAAATATTTGAAAAATCTATAGATGACCCCTGCATGGTTCTCCATGTTTTCTTCTATAAATATATTGCTATGGTTACTACTAATCCATGCAATCTAAAACACCAAATACTTCAAGGGTACCGGCTACGACAACCTAGATTCACCCTTTAATTTTCTAGTAATCAAACTCGGCCTCCGCTGTACTTGGTTGGCTCATTTTGCATACAATTATCGAGTTCATGTCCAAATTCAGGATCTCATGTTTATGTTTTCTGTACATACTAGTACATGGTAGAATGCACTAGAATGCATATCCATTTGCCAAGCTACATAGCTGCAATACTGGTATGTCAATTTTTTCATACATTCCCAGTTATAGCTGAAATCATATCCATTTTTCAATACGTTCTTTATTATGCTGGCTAGAAACAGGAACATGAAAGCTTACCAATCTCCACATAACGGTTTGGTAGGTCTCTTACTTCACTAGGATGTCGCTCTTTCACAGAACAAATCTACAAAGCAATTACACATGGGTTAATCGGTAGCTTTGTGGAAGGGAGTATAAATACAAGGTGGAGGTGGTACTGTAGGTGGCAAAAAATGGAAGTACAACTTGGACAGGGCAATTGATTTTTTGGCTGCTAATGCCCAGTCCTGCCACATGTCACAGTATCGAAATACAAGAAGAACAGGACATGTAACTCCCTATATGTAGTATAAGGTATAAGTCACTATATGTGCCAACACCCCTACAAACTCACTGAAAAAACAATATGGGCAAGGGGGAAGGGGAAAGGCATTGAGGGGGATGGGGCTTTTAAGGCACTTCATAAATCTCCAATTTTCAGATATCTCAATTAAAATCAAGTCTTTATTAATAATGACCACATACTAAAAGTTAAAAACAATAGTCATACAATGTAAGTGTTGTTTTTAACTTTTAGTATGTGGTCATTATTAATAAAGACTTGATTTTAATTGAGATATCTGAAAATTGGAGATTTATGAAGTGCCTTAAAAGCCCCATGCCCCTCAATGCCTTCCCCCTTCCCCATATTGTTTTTTCATATGTCACAGTATGACCAAAACGTTTAAAAGCTTCCTGAATGCTGAGTAGACACATTTTATTACTGAACTGAGAATATATTATACATGTCTTAATTTAAAATTAAGCCTTTATAGAAAGAAATATCTAATTATTAGACTTTAATATTAGCCTCACACTATTTGAGAAACAAATTAAACTGGTCGATGTGCAATTTAAAGCCCCAATCATTTTCTGGCTATTTTGTATTTCAGTTTGACAATATGAATGAATGATATCAACTGTGATTGCATTAAAAGGTATGTGAATGCAGAATTGTACATGTACCTTTACAGATTTGCCCCATCCAATGACAAGAGTCAGGCTGTCTTTCCAGAAGAGGCTGCAGGGGTACATATCTGGGCGCAGACTGGTGTCATCTCTGGGAATATTAGTTATCCTCTGTCTTGTGACTATGTCAAGTATCTTTACTCCCTGCATACAGAACACACAACATAGCTATATTAATTTCAAAGCAATACAAAAGCTAAGTGCACATAAAAGTTATATATTGGTGACTGTTATTTCTCTTCTAATCTAACCTACTCATTGTTGATAAACTATTCCTACTTTTAACATTAAAATGTCAAAAATGCTTAGTAAAACTGCTATCAACAGGTGAGCAAAGCAAGAATGAATTAATAATAATATCTATTATATTATTCCCAAAATAAGATTTTTAATGGCACATTACCTAATAAAGGCCTGTTACTACTACCAAAAAATTTAAAAAACTAAATTATATTAAACACAGTCAAGACATTGCAGAAAGGTAAAAGAAATAAGCAAAAAGCCAACGCTGATTGGTGCCTGTCTTCTCCATTGGATCCTCCATCTTCTTCTTCAACCCAGAGTCACTTACGTGGTGAAGCAGAAAATTTTACATTTTTTATTAGATTAAAAAAACAAAAATCTGCATCCAATCCAAGAAAGGCTAGGTCTCCACTGACGCATCCATGAAGCCTAATTGGGCTGTGCTGTGCATTATGCTCTTTGCTTCTTTGGGCATGACGTGTCCAACAGCCCCAAAAACAGCGGCCGTGTATGTTGAATGACACCAAAAGAGTTTTTTGTTTGTAATTTTCTAGGGTACATTTCACCAACACCAAGAAAGTTAGCACCCACAAGAATGTACAGAATGTGGTGTGTTGCTCTAAGAGAGGGGAGGACAGAAAACAAATCCCCAAGGAAACCTTCACTAGATGGATCTGTAGATCTGTAGGAGTAGGAGAAGGCAAATATGTGTCTCTCTGAGGACAATCTGTAATTTGTGGTTTCCTACCATCCAGATTGAAGTAACTTACAGCTGTTGAGTGTGCAATTTTTCTCTAATTTATTGGCACAAATGATAATATGGTACACCATACTTCATTAATAAGTGGTCAAGTGTTTGTCTGTGTGTGTGTATATATGTATACTGTACATATACACACACACACACAATTTTTCATACAATCAGTAAAATAGCACCACATATA
>CM070036.1:99328312-99348107 GCA_036250615.1 Ptychadena robeensis
CTTTTCTCAGTTCATGAGCAGTTATTTTGCACCTTTGTTGTTCCACACGCTTCTTGCGACTCTGTTGGCTATTTTGAATGAAACGCTTTATTGTTCGATGATCACGCTTCAGAAGCTTTGCAATTTTAAGAGTGCTGCATCCCTCTGCAAGATATCTCACTATTTTTGAATTTTCTAAGCCTGTCAAGTCCTTCTTTTGACCCATTTTGCCAAAGGAAAGGAAGTTGCCTAATAATTATGCACACCTAATATAGGGTGTTGATGTCATTAGACCACACCCCTTCTCATTACAGAGATGCACATCACCTAATATGCTTAATTGGTAGTAGGCTTTCGAGCCTATACAGCTTGGAGTAAGACAACATGCATAAAGAGGATGATGTGGTCAAAATACTCATTTGCCTAATAATTCTGCACTCCCTGTAGATGGAAGTAAGCCTTGCCTTGTTTTGCATAACAAGGTCCAAAACCACTAGAATATTACCAGAATTATTATTTTAATATGACCAATGATAACACAAAAAAAATCCTAAAACAATATGCATATGTCCTTTTATGTAGCTTATTTTAGCTGCTAGAGAAATGGATATCAATTCTGTTTCTACAGAAGACTGAATAGATTTAAGAAAGCCTGAAAATAATAATGCTGTTACCAAATAAGTGGTAAACTGTAACATGAAATGTTTGGGTCTTTTTTTATTTTAGATCAGTGGGTGTTTGTGAGTTACAAACCAACAAAAAGAATAAAGTAAATGGATAGCACAAAAAGGAACCAGGATAAAAAAAATGTAAGGATCAGCATGACAAGTGGGGCACTAACATTTCCATTCCATTTCCAAGAGATTTCCATTTGCAGCCAATACAATTCCATCACAACAGGTGTAAATTATTAAGAAATCTAGGACCGAAGCAAAGAAGCTGCCACTGCCAATTAGGTTTTTTGTTTTTTTTAAGAGAAGCTAATTGTGGGTTTTTCATTTAAGATCTTGACATTCACTGTCAAATGAGTAGCTGAGCAGATTCATTGATGAGGATTCACTGATTCAAGTTTAGGATTGTTTACTTAGCAAAGTGAATGATGAATCTGCAAGGCACACCACTTAATATTTGCCTGAATACTACACAAGATTGGAGCCAAAGTCACTAGATGAGTTTTATCTTATTTACTTACAAAGTGATAACAGTATTTACTTTGCTAAGTAAACAAATTTAAGGCCTTTAAGGCCCCCATACACCTTACAATCTTTCCATACAATTTCTGTACAATCAACTTTTGTTCTACCAAAACCATGTAATATGAGGACCTTTCTAAACCTTCCAATTACTATGCATTCTATCAGGGAGGACCCTTCACTACACATTTGTTGTTAGATCTAATGGAAATTGTATGGATCGATGTTAAGGTGTATGGGGGGCTTAAGTAAATCTCCCAATAGATCGTAAATTCAGGATCAGGAGAATCATCCCACATTAGATCAGTAGTTTATATTTCAGTTACCTTTCCCTTTAATCACAGATGAATCTGAACATTGTAGACCAATAATGGGACATGTGGGACCAATGCCAAACATTACCTTTAAATGGTCACCTGGTAGATGTATTCTAAAGCTAAAGGACATCTTAAATAAATTATGAAGCAGAGTACTTATAATGATTATTCAGGTTTACCAACCTACATGGACGCACTGTTTTATAGGAAATAGTTTATGAGTTGTTAAAATCCATTTAAACATGCTAACCTAATGGATGTTGACTGGACACAAATTGTAAAGCCTGCTACCAGTGGTTAATGTTTTATTCCTCATCTAATGGGACATATAGATTTTCTGTTTGTTGATATTTGAAAACAGCTACATTATCAATTCATTTTCTGCATAAATTTCAGTACATTTGCGCAGCAGAAAAAGTTAGACAAATTTATTTTTAGTTTATGATTATGCATATTGATGTCAGAAAGAACAGCAAGACAAAGCAGCAAAATAACCAATGATAAAAAGAGGAAAAAAGTCTTACACAGCAGTGTCTTGTCTCTGTATACCTAAACTTTATATTTATTAACTTTCCATATACTTATGACCAGCTACTGCTGCATGTGTGTAGGCAATTTACAAATAATCTATAAACGTTCCCGCAATTGATCGGCGGTCAGGAGAAAATTGGGTCGATCCACACACAAAGGGTGCCGTGCGTGATGATGTCATCACGCCCAGTCGGTCAGCTGAGCAGTTGACGGGAAAATGACTCGTCTATGCCCAGTTTTACCCATGAGCACCTATTTACATACAGTATGTGACACATATCATATAATTTTTTTTATTGCAATGCAGAATGTTGATATAAATACACAACTCTAAATTGTCTCAATTCACTCAGATAGTTGGTCAGTGTGTTCAGAGAATGGGTACTGCTAGTGCTAACACAGTTAAAATCTTTCTTTTGACAGTGGTTTTCTGGTTTGACTGAAGGTAATGGAACAAAATCCAGCCTCCTGGGATGCAGAGCTATTGCTTCCAGGATGTTTGGGACAAAAATAAAATTGCATTTGGACCATAAGATTCTTGATTTTAATGGGAAAATGCTTTTTACAGTCTGAAAAATACGGTAATTAAGAATTATATTTTAAATAAAAAAAATGTTACTTGAACTTAATATGCAAAAAACATGCACTAAAGCAATACATTTTAAATGTTTCCACAACCCTACTCTACATCTCCAACAAATCTGGTGATGATACCACAATATTTTTACTCCCAACCATCCTGGGAGCAATAGCTTTGCATCCCAGGAGGCTGGAATTTATTCCATTCCCTTCAGCCAAAACTTATGGAGAGACACATTTTACAATAAGATTGCATGAGTTGTGCATTTACAATGAAATTCTGCATTGCAATACATACATTTTATGACAAAGGCTTATATCTCCTCCTATATGTAAATAGCTGCTCATGGGTTAGTTGTTCAGTGCCAGATTGTAAAATGTGTCTCTTCATAATCCGCATGCTCAGAGAATGGGTACTAGTGTATAAACACATGCTAAAATTTCAGCCCTGCACACTTTGCTGCAGTGAAGTCCTCCCTCCTGCCACTGGCCTTTTCACTGGAGTAATATATAGTGAATACTACATGGTCCAGTCCTGCCTACTTTGCTGGAACATTCTGATTATATTTAGTTTTTTGTTTCTTACTTTTCTTGTTTCTTACTTTTGTTTGTTTCCTACTTTTCTCTCCAAACCTATGGGGTGCTTCTTATGGTCCGATGCATCTATCCAAATGGAAATGGAAAGCAGTGTACTCTACATATATTCAATAAAGGTATGCCAAGTCATGGTTTTGAGGTTTAAAGTAACCCTATTTTATAAGATGCACTCTTTCCCTAAAATTTGGGAAAAAAACTGGGTGAGTACTAGAGTTAATGTGCCACTACCCACGGCCGAAAGACTATTCCATGTTACCTCTGCCTCTCTGGCCAAGCACTGAGCTTAGCTGGCAGAAGCAAAAGGGGTGAAGCTCTCTGAAGGAAGATCCACCTGCGGGACCAATAGCGTGCTACCAGCCACACGCCAAGCTGAACAGAAGTCCACCCAGCTTGCTGGACAGACCTATTTTGTATATGTCTGTATATGTATATGTCTTTATTAATATTGGACTAAATAAAGAAATTGTAACATACATACAAAATGTATATCTCATAGTTGTAATACAGAAGGTATATAAATATAATACCTTCTGTATTACAACTATGAGATATACATTTTACATTTTGTATGTATGTTACAATTTTTTTATTTAGTCCAATATTAATAAAAACTATTTATAATTATCACTGGACAGACTCAACGCTGATCCTTTGTGCCTGCAATGCCATTTGCTTAGTTCCTTTAAGGAACTCATTACCTTTGGTTAGGGTATATCTTTTTCATTATATCTTATATGGCTAGGGCACGCCCACTTAGACTTTGTGACTGTGTCTCACCTTAGCTACCTTTATTAACTTTTTTTTTATCATATTTGTTTTTCCTCCAAATAAGACACTCTGGGTGAAAAGCAAACTCAAGTAGGGGGTGGCCAGGCTCCAGGGATTTTTAAGGTCAAAAGTTAACACCATAGGCTAAGGAAAATGCAAAATAAAACAATTGTTAGACTTCAGGAATCAATAAGTTCTTAATGCAAAAAAAAAAACATGCTATAAGATAGAGTGATCTCCCCACATAGACTCAGAGGACTTTCAATGTATTTAAGTTAAGGTGAGCATTTATTTATGTCTAATATTGTCTATGTTTTCTTGAACACACATTTCTGATTTTCCATTATTTATGACCAACTAATAAACCAGGTCATGTTTTTTATAGGTAAGGCTTTTGTTAAAAAGAAAAATCCTTCAGTTGTAACTTCTTTTGTTGTGACAGCATGCCGAGAACCTGAAAATGCTCAAATAACCTCCAGTTAAATTGACATGGCTGTAGAACAGAGGTGTAGGAAATAGTTAACAGCACACTGGTTTATTCTGAAGCCTTTCCACATTATAAAATGTTCCTTGCTATCTTTTTGACCCACTAATGCTAGAGGGCCAAGCATACCCAAACGCACACAACTGTTCATAATAATTACAGGAAGAAAATGTATTTTGCTTGTAGCTTTAAACAGGTCAAGCTAAATCAGCCCACTCAGTGGCATGTAATTCCAAAAGCATTTACACACTGACATTTCTAAGTTTACAAAACACAGTGTATTTCTTCTCTGGCATTTTTGCGTCCCCGCGTACCACAAAATGCCTGAATGTCATTATTTTAGAAACAAGTGTTGGCCCCTATTAAAAGGGCTAGCTTGAATGGGGTTTTACGTACAATTCAGACTTGGAACTAGAAGGCATTTCAATGTATTATAAGTGAATTGAAACAATATATGCTCTTCGTTAACCAAAGAGTTTTACACAAAATAAACACAAAATGTATTTGAACACATATTAAACAATAAACACCAAATAATGGCAAAAGACAAAACATTTTGTAATGATGTAAGTGTTTTGATGAAAGTTTGCAAAATTGAAAGAAAAGCGGATTAAAAACAAAAAAAAAATACTGCTCGCTCCTGTGCCACCATGCTTGGAGTGTCTGGTCCTCCAGGCTTCAAGACAGGCTACCTATCCACATCTGAATCGGTAACGCTCCACCCCAAACCTTCCCCACCCATGTCACCCGATTCAGATGTTTCTGGCTTCAGGCACATGGGGATATGGGAAAGGAGATGTTAGAAGGGGCGTCCAATTTCCCATGATCCCCTTGGGCTGCCGAGGTGTGATGACATAAGGGAGGTGAAGAGTCGCAATGATTTTTAATCATTGGTTAAGTATTTTTTTTTTTACATTTGTCCTCCAATCTGCCCTATTATCAAGCATCATGTGATATGTTTTCAGCATTGAGAACTTGTATCCATCCCCATCTAGTGGGCATTCACAGTATTGTAGACAGACTTCCAAAGGAAGAAGAGAATTCATATGCCAGTAACCAAAACAGCAGAAGGGGCTCAAGGGAAACGTAGGCACATACATTTATTTAGTATAGTTGAGCACTTCATCATCATGGATCAGAGATGCAAGACACGGAGCAAGTTTAATTCACTATTTTTTCAGGATAGATCTACTTTCAAACTTTCATAAAATGACTTTGGCTAGGCTGAGATTAAGTCAATAAGTGTGCAACAAAATAAGCTAAAAGAATTGTATGATTGGGGATGGTATAGGGAACTATACCATGGAAATCCCAAAAGTTCCCAAACAAACTGCTTTTACATAAAAACTCAATCTAAACTAAAGTGCCAATTTGGACTAAATGGCTTGTGAAAAGTATTGGCAAGCAATAAGAAAATCCCTTTTTTTTCTGGTCTTATCTTTTGTTTTTTCTTGATGTATACTGTCACTTTAAAATGTTTCTGTTGCATGTAGTATGATTATAAACTGCCCTTGGAGAAGGTTAAAAACTGACTTACAGTATGTGATTTTATCTCACTATAATGAGGATGGTATCTTTACCTTTCTTGGCATTTGCGTTCCAACACATTTCATGGAAGACATAGGATGGTTCTTAGACAGATAATGTAAGACCTTTTGAGACTAGCCATATGTTACAATTCAGGTATTTTATTTGTGCTAGTTATAATATACATTTGCCATGGTGATGTATATGGTCATGAAGTAATGTGATTAGCAGAAACAAATATTCTATCATACTTAATGGCAAAATCATTCTTAGGGTAGGGCTACCTATACGGCTTGGATGCACTGACGTCAAGGCATCCAACGAGCACAAGCCCCCCTGTTCACTCCTTTGGGGGCACATTATTGGCCACGCTACATAGCATAGCAGATAATGTGGCCCTGTTAAATCAATCGGTTGCCATATGACTAACGTGCACAAGCACATTAGTCATACACCAAGCCTTCATTTTGTTCATGACAGTCTCCATGACTGCTTATCACATTAACGTAATGGAGGCCCACAGCCCAGTCATAGGCCCATTGCCATCAATGGCAGACCTATGCACTGCATGATAATCTCTAGAAGGGGATCCATGTTTAAACTTAAAAAAAAATACTGGGGTTTTCTTTTTTATTGGCAGAAATCATATGTAAAAAATATTTTAGCATAGGGTCTGGTATGCTCTGGAGAAGGGGACCCCAAACCAGCTTCATACCAGACAGTGCACTAATGTAAGAGATTGATGTGCATTGTATTGAGAGAAAATAGTATTTGATCCCTTTACTGAAGATTACTTAGTACTTGGTGTCATAACTGTTGTTGGCAATCCAGAGATCAGACGTTTCTTGTAGTTGGCCACCAGATTTGTGTCCATCTCAGAAGGGATTTTGTCCCGCCTCTCTTTGCAAATGTTCTCCAAGTCAAAAAGCTTTGAGGCTGTTTGGCAACTCAAACCTTCAGGTCTCCACAAATTTTTTATGGGATAAAGGTCTGCAGAATTGTCAGGCTACTGAAGGACCTGAATGTGCTTCTACTTAGGGCACCTATTTCTTGCTTTGACCATGTGTTTTGTGTCATTGTCACACTGGAATATATATCCAGGATCCATTTTCAATGTCTTGGCTACAGGAAGAAGGTGCTTGATTGTTGCTTCAATGCAGTAAAGGTGTTCTGTCCCCTTAGCAGAACCGCACTAAAGCATATTGTGTCTATCTCCATGACTGCTTACAAGGTTGGTGTTTTGGGGGTCATAGATAGCATTCCTCTTACTCCACACATGGCAAGCTGAGTTAACATCCTTAGCGTTGCGCTCAAAGTCAGTCGAAGTGCCGGGATCGGACACAACCACCGGCTCTCCGTATGCCTGCAGCATTTCTCCATAGCTGCAGGCACATAGAGCCTTGCCGGCCCCGTGTCTTCGGCATCATCGGTGACGCTGAAGGGGGCGGCACCATAGACCTCCATGTTAATGGAGGGGGCATCGCTTTTCTCCCCAGAGGGCGGGGGGAGAGCCAGCAATCGCAGCGGAGTAGAGGGCCGAGGGGAGAGCCAGAAATCGCTGCAGAGTACAGTGTAACCTGCCGCGATTGCCCGGGCAGCGTCTAGGAGAGATTAATGCCAAAGAGCTTAATTTTGGTTTCATATGAGCACAGCATTTTCATCTGGTTCTCCTCTGGATCATTCAGATGTTCATTGGCAAACTGCAAGATTTCAGTCCATCATACAATACTGTAATATCAATTTTTTTGTGACCTATGGTCCCAGTAGCCCCAAGATTATTGACAAGTCCCCCACACATGTTGCTTTCTCCCAATTCTCCTGATCATTGCGACTGCAGAAGGTGTGATTCACAGTTATTTATAAATTATCACACAAACTATTGTCATCTTCTCACCAAGCTGCTTGACCAGTCTTATATCCCAGTTCACCTTTGTGTAGGTCTATAATTATGTCCCTGATATCCCTGGACCGCTCTTTCGTCTTGGCCATGGTACCTTATTTGGAATTTTATTGACTACTTTTGTATTTTGTATATTTTATGCATGCACTGTTATAACAAGCTGGGATTAGGAGAACTCCCTTACAGGGGTTGTTCTTCTGTTAAGGTTTTTACCATAATAAAGTGAAGACAACTGGGAACTTAAAATCTTGCTGATTGATAGGGAATCAAATACTTATTTCAATCACTGCAATCATCAATTCCTTATTCACACTGGGTTTGTGATTTTTTTTGTGGTTATTCTGTCTCTCACAGCTACAAAAAACCACATTTGGGAATACCACCAAGGTGGTTAAGTTGACTTGCCAAACCAATCCAAATCTCAGTAAGCACAACAACCAAAATAGCATTGATGTACTTTATCTATTTATCTATATATAAATATTTATTTATTAGGTATCAAACAAACTTGACTTGAAAGTTAAGCTCCTTCCTCCTCCATCCTCAAGAAAACATGATGGTAGTGCCATTCTTCTTATTTCTTCTGTAACAAAATGTGTGGCTAATGCAAGTATTGTCACATACCCTGGATGGTGACTATTTTGATGTTTTACTATGCATGAAGGTCTTAGAGTTTGTAATATTTCTGAGAACATGACTATTGCTATCACCTTCTAATTTGTGATTTTGCTAAATTATTTTATTAATTCTAAAATAAAAAAACAGGAACCTACCTTGTTTCCTCCAGTGACAAACTGCTTACAGTTGGACTTTCCAAATTGAGGATGAACAGCAACAACCTAAGAAGAGAACGCATATGGTAAAATCTTACATAACATGACAAGAACCGCACAAACAGCTTGCTCCTGCTATAATAAGAACCAATGAAACCAAACAATTAATATAAAAGTCAATGCATAAGATCAATGGTCAGTATTGTCCGTAAGGTTCTCTTCCATCCAGGTCATGGTATATCTATAGTAATAATTTAAAACAACTAGACTTGCAGTATTTGTTTGAAGACATATTGTTACCAAACTGGATTACTCAATTCATAATTACTCCAATTATTTATCTCTTTGCAATGGATAGTTGACAGAATTTTGTTGACTAGTAAATGGCATGAGAACGGATTGTGAGGATGAATCCAATTGATTAACTAAAATACAAATCTTCCAATGTGGTGCCAGTGGAAGGAGTGTGAGGATTTCCCCACTTTCCCTCTCTTTCTACGGTTTACAGGACAGGAAGTGACAATTTTGGCTAGACATACAGTGCATTCGTAAAGGTAAATATTATGAAACACACTTGGCACACCTGTCCTTGGCCATTTTCACCCATTCCTCTTTGCAGCAAGCACCACTCAAGCTCCATCAGGTTGGATGGGTATTTGCTGCATTGTTGCATAGCCATTTTAAGATCTCTCCAGAGATTTTCAATCAAACTCAAGTCTGGTCTCTGGCTGAGACACTTAAGGAAGTGGCGGGCAACTGAGTTGATATATAGGGCCACAAGTGCGACCCTCTGCATCACTAAAGGGTCGCACATAAGTTTTTCAATCTATACTGACTTCTATAAGCATGTTTAATGTGGAAATGAGAGCATGCATAGCTGGAAGACATTATTTTTTGTTTTTAAATAACAAAACATATTTTAAATTATACTTTGGGCATTGGGAAACCCTGTAGTATGGTGAAGCACATTTTGATTCAGAGGTTATGTGATGCAATATGAGTTCCTATACCTTATGCATGAACAGTAAGGTTTCCGAGGCTGCAGGTGAAGGACTGAGGGCTGCTGAAGAATGCCCAAAGGGCCGCAGGTTGGGCACCTAGGACTTAAGGGCATTCACAGGGTTGTCCTGAAGCCACTCCTTTGATATTTTGGCTGTGCACCTAGGGTCGTTGTCCTGCTAAAAGAGGAACCATCTCCCCAGTGCTCTGGAGAAGGTTTTCATACAGGACATCTGTACATTGCTGCAGTTATCTTGTCTAGTCTCCCAGTTTCTGCTGCTGAAAAAGATCCCCACAGCATGATGCTGCCACCACCATGCTTCACTATAGGGATGGTCTTGGCCTAGTGATGATCAGTGCGTGGTCTCCTCTAAATGTGATGCCTGGCATTCACACCAACGAGTTCAATCCATGTCTCATCTGACCAGTGCATTTTGTTTCTCATGGTCTAAGAGTCATTCAGGTGCCTTTTGGCAAACTCTAGACGGGCTGCCATGTGCCTTTTACTGAGGAGTGGATTCTATCTGGCCACTCTACCATACATGCTTGATTGGTGGATTGCTACAGAGATGGTTGTCCTTCTGGAAGGTTCTCTATCCACAGAGGACGCTGAGTTTAGATGGAAGAGGCTTGGTGAATTTTAACTTCTTCCACTTACGGGTGATGGAGGCTACTGTGATCTTTGGGACCTTCAAAGCAGCAGAAATGTTTCTGTAACCTTCCCCAGATTTGTGTTCTGACATGAACGGTCAACAGTGGGACCTTATATAGACAGGTGTGTTATTTTCCAAATCATGTCCAATCAACAGAATTTTCCACAGGTGGACTCCAATTAAGCTGCAGAAACATCTCAAGCATGATTAAACATGATGCACCTGAGCTCAATTTTGAGCTGCATGGCAAAGGCTGTGAATACTTCTGTACATGTGCTTTTATCAGTTTTTTTTATATAGACAATTTTTAACACATTTGCCAAAACCTCAACCAAAATGTTTTGTATGATGTCATCATCGGGTGTTGTGTGTACAATTCTGCCCAAAAATTTATTCAATCCAGTTTGGAATAAGACTGTTCCATAACAAAATTTGGAAAAAGTTATGCGCTGTGAATACTTTCCAGGTGCACTGTACAATACAGTTTGGTGGTGTTGTAAGAGCATTTCCTAACCATTATGATAATATGATAGTTATAAAAAATATTTTTCATCAATCTCAAGCTAGCTTGTTTTGGAAGGTTTGAACTATTCGGACTATAAGACACACTTTTTAACATTAAAATCAATGGGAAAGTGTAAAAAATATGTTGAAAACATTTTTTTTTGTTCCAACCATCCTAGGAGCAATAGCTGTGCATCCCAGGAGGCAGAAATTTAGCACTAGCAGTACCCATTATCTGAACACACTGGCCAACTTATGGAGAGACACATTTTACAATTAGATAGCAATTAGAGTTGTGTATTTATATTAACATTCTGCATTGCAATACATACATGTTGTGACAAAGACTCATATCTCATCCCATATGTTAATAG
Source organism: Ptychadena robeensis (assembly GCA_036250615.1). Classification (NCBI taxonomy): domain Eukaryota; kingdom Metazoa; phylum Chordata; class Amphibia; order Anura; family Ptychadenidae; genus Ptychadena; species Ptychadena robeensis. The sequence continues at coordinate 99,339,491 of CM070036.1, forward strand.
CTGCTAATGGGCAAGTTGTTCAGTGCCAGAATGTAAAATGTGTCTCTTCATAAATCGGTCAGTGTGTTTAGAGAATGGGTACTGCTAGTGGGATCCAGCCCTGCAGCTACAGGGGCTCCAGCTCTGCTACAGCAAAGTCCTCCCTCCTAGCACTGTCCTTTTGGCTGGAGGAATACAGAGTGAATACTGCATGGTGCAGTCCTGTCTACTTTGCTGGAACATGCTGTATATTCACTTGATAGCTGTCTTAAAGTAAAAAAATATGGTAGTCATGGTATGTAACTTTTTTTTGTGCTGACTGCTACACTTTTTTTATATGATGCTACTATGGATACAAGTCTGTTATAACAGGTGTCTCTTAAGAGGAAGGTACTATAAAAAAATGAACCATTTAATTCACCGCCTCTCGGCAACGGAAAAAGATATCAACCCAACTGCAATCATTATCGAGCACCGCTGTATTTATGGAATGGCATAATGTTTTATTGGAAATTTAAGAGCTGGAAATAAAGCAGAAAGAGTAGCACAATAACTAATGATTTTCTGTGATTATATCAGCTTATAGTTTTACATGCAGGGGTATTTCCATCATTTTCAATCAAAACCTAATGTACTTGAAAGTTATGCTACAAATGATATACAAACTATTGAGCAGTGATTGTGGAATTGCATCTAACTGACATCAGCAAAGAACTATGAATTGCCTTGTTTTAAAACCTCTTAATGTTATACCTGCTTGCATAAAGGGAATAAAAAATAAATATATATAGATATAAATAGAGTAAGATTCACTGTTCAAAACTATTAGCTGTGTCAGTAGCTGTCATCCTGAAGTCCCTTGAGAGTCTACAGATTACTGCCACTTTGAAGATGCTTGGATAGATGCAAATCGAAATCATTAAAAAATGTACAATTTTTTTTTAACTTTTTTAAATTTTCAGAATTAAAATACCAAAATGTTTTTAAAATGATAGTACCATTAATAAGGTTGGCAGCTTCTTTTTGCCGTATTTTTCTGAAAGACGCACCTGGCCATAGGATGCAACTAGTTTTAGAGCTTCACGGCATCTCATCTCCCTCACACACAGGCAGACAAAGATGGTAGCTGACGGGTGGCATCTTTCATCTATCTGTCTTCTGCTGTATTGCTTACATGAGAAGGGCTCTGCTGATATAAACACTACAGTACAGATGAGAGATGCGGCATTAAGATAGCCATACATGTGTCGATTCCCTGAACGATCGATCACCCATCCGATCGATTCCGGTGATGCCACAGGCGATCGGATGGGCGATTGATCGCCCAATTATGTCTGTGCCTACCACCTTAGGCCACCGATTCCTGGACGATTCCGTGCACGATCGATCGCTTCCCAAATGGCAACTCCCCTTGATGTGTGCTGAATCGATCAGAAAAGACCAACAGGTTGGTTCTCTTGGCCGATCCGATTTGGGGGCCATGTCGAACGGGCAGGGTCGATTGGGCAAGGTGGGCTGCACGCGATTCCTTGGCGATCAATCGGTCAGGAATCGTGTGGGAAATCGACCCGTGTATGGCTACCTTTAGGCGGATCACTCATCTGACAGCTGCTTCAGCTACCTGGCTAATCTCCTTGCCAGAAGTGCTGTGCAGAGCCAAGACGAGACCACCTGCGGCCATGTATTCAGACCATAAGGCGCAGGCACTGTTAGGCTTGCACTAGATGGCCTGGGGCCGTCCGGTGGAGATTGGAGCCCCGGCAGCGGAAACTTACCGATCTGCGCTGTTCCAGTGGCTCCTATCTTCTAAACTAGCTTCTGCACGCATGTTTTAAACATTATTATATTCAGGATTCTACTAGACCCTTGTACGGACATATTTTGGGAAGTTACAGACCTACAACATAAAAAACAATTCCATTTAAGTCTATGGTGCAGTTTTGGTACAGAGGGAGGTTAAGGACCATTTCACAATAGCTGTTGTTGCTTTGCAGTATCGTGAACTAGTACTAATGTAAAATGGCCCTACAACTTAATTTGGTTTTCACACCATTCATATAGAAACATTCACAGACACACACACTTCACTCATGCAGAGACATTACATATACTCTACTTACTATCTCCGGCTAGTTCCTCCATGGTTGGATTCCTTCTGTCCCTTCCTTTAGAACCCCAGCTGCAACCCCTTTGGAATAGCTCCATGCCTCCCAGTTTGGGAACCACAGGTTTAAAATATGCTACCACTGGACTTAAGGGTAATGAAAATGTATTCTGTAGAGAGATGAATTGCTTTTCTCTGTCTAAAGAACAAATCTGGGTTTGGTAGAGAAGAGATAATGGCATGGGGTTGCTTTTCAGGTGATGGCTAGCCTGCTTATGTACACTGAATGGTGCTTATGCCTGCCATAACACCCCGATGGTGTGCAGGCAGACCTGTCCCGATATGTTCCAGGATGCTAACGTGATGACGTCATCACGCTAGCATCCCGGCGCATTATGGGGCCCCTTCAGTCGGCGGCACCCTTTGTGTGCCGGCCATAAGCTGCAATGAAGACGCCGTCTTCATTGAAGCTTATGGCATCGGCTTCCATCGGCTTGCGCCGGCCAGAGATTATCGGACATGTCCGTTCTCTGGCCGGCCGAGCTGTGGGGCGACAGGGATCTGTCGCCCCATGTGGGCACATGCCGATAAGCGGACGATTTTTAACCTGACCGACGGCCTGACGGCGGCAGGTTAAAAGTCGGCCGCTTATCGGCATGTGTATGGCTACCATTAGTTTGATCAATCTGGACAACTCTACACTTACAATTCAGTGGTTTAATTGTGGGGAAGACCCTTCTCTGTTTCACTATGACTGCACTCCACAGTACAAAGGAAGAGATAAAAACACATGGTTGCATGTGAAATAGGTTGACAATAGGTCCACACAGAGCATAGACCTTAAAAAAATTAAGAGCCAGACCTTCTTGTCCAACATCAGTGAATTACCTCACAAATACTCATCTGGATGAATGAGCAAAAACCCGCACATACACACCACATACGTTTAGAAGCTGCTGAAGCAGCAAAAGAAGCCAACTTAAACTGTTTCTGTAGGTGAAATGGCCAGGAGGACCAAAATGTTTTTGTCAATATAATGCATGTAAACTATGAGAAGGATACTATACAAGCAACCCTGCTACATAAGGGTAAAGAAAAAAAATATATTGGGTGGCTTCTACTTAGTCTAGTCCTGCCACTGCTCCAAATATAAAAGGGCGAACTGGCAAGATCAGAATATGACTAAATAAATGTAATTTAGTCATGACCATAGAACTGGAACCATTTTATTTAGCAGAATGATTATGTCGATATAAGAGGTTACATTAACACTCACCTTTATTGGACAGTCAAAAATTTCATGTAATCCTTCTCTTGAATACAGTCCAAACACTTGTACCTGTATAAAAATGTAAAGATATATAAAAGTTTGTCAGTAGAAACAATCTGATCTAATTAAATACAATGTAGTGCCAGCATTGTGACATAACACAGAGAGGGGGTTACACACAACCAGGAGAGTCAGAAAGTGCTGGAAGCTAGGATTGGGGGAGGGGGGAGGTTATTTAAATTGCTTTCTCTACTTCCCCCAACAACAAAACAACCACTGGAATTAGTTAGCATAATGATATAACAATTAACTACATAGTGGGCCTATGACTTTATATACAAAAAAACACAAATATGTGAGCATTCTATATACAGCTCTGTGGTTCAGCCTTATCAATATGCACTGGTCTTAATTTTTCCTTTACCATATTTAACACTTCCACACTACCAAATGTTCAGGTCTAGAAAAACAGCTCACCCTTCGACAACCACATTACACAACATTTATTACAAAATATACTTTTAGAATTGAAACCGGATAGCGATTTTGTGTTAAATTTGAGTTTACTAGTTTAATTACAAAAAATGAAAAAAAATAGTGCTTAGACAAAGATATATGTGCTCTTAAGGTACTGTTATCCAGTGAAACAATAAATAGGTTTCTTTCCTTTCTTTTTTAATGCATAAGCGTTCAAGGTATCTGCCACCAAAACGAATTGAAAACAAAAAACCTTCATTCATTTTACCAACAATAACCCGACATTAATATCTGTTTTTTTCTGGCTGATTATGGCAACTGTCTGAGTAATGTCACTTTGAGTAACAGATTTAATGGAAAAAAAAAGTTCAGCAAGAATGGGATTTTTGCTTTTTCAAAGAAAACAAACAAGGACATATGTGCAATGTTTGCACTGCTGTGAAAAGTGGGCTGCATAGAGAAGCAATGTGTAATATAATGCTTCAACTTCCAGAGTAGATTACCCACATTTATATTTTCCTTCAGGACTGCTCTGCCTGTTCAAACAAAAATGTCCAACTAACTTTACTAGGATTTATTGGCGCTGGATCATATAAATATGTTGGACCTTAATAAGTGATTGTTGACCTCTATAATGATGAACAGATACCAATTTTTTTACAATTTTTTCCAGCCAAAGTTAAGACACTGGCCATAAATACGGTACATCGTTAAAATGCATATATGTAATATGCTATGCCTGCAGAAAGGTTTTGTATAGCTACACATCTCATCTACAGAGTTACAAAGCCTTGCCAAACAATACAGCTAGAATGGTGATCTGTTTTTTGTTCACCTAAGTTTTCCCGTCTGGCATGGTGACCTGGTTTTTCTGCTCGCCGGGGACAGGTAAGTAGCTCTAGCTAAGGTTTTACTCATCCCAAGCTACTCTCAGGGTTACTTCTCTGTCAAGTCTGTGACAATGCTCCACACCGGCAAACTTGGCGATTATTCTAGGTTCCGCCTCTTTAGCGGGGGGGGGGGATAGTGATTGACCTGCATGTAATGTGGCAATGTCACTTTTCCTTCTCACATGTGAAGAGGGAGGAGGGAGAGCAGGATTCAGAGCAAATTACTATTTATGGGCTAACTTATAGGGAGGTTAAATAACGATCCCCAGATCATGAATAAGGAACAGCAAAGGAATGATGATACTTCTGTTCTTCCTTCTGAGCTGCTTCTGAGGCTTCAAAGTACACTTCCTTTTTTACTGTACTTCTTTTATTCACCAAAGAAGAATTACAATGATATGACAGTAGTATAACTATAATAAAGAGGTGGTAAAAGTATTACAGGGGTGTCAAGGTAAAAAATGGAAGGAGGCAAAACCTTGATATTTTCATATTTTCTGACTATTTTCCTTCTCATTAAATATAATGAAAAACTGTTTCAAATTGAAACAAACACAAGTTTTCCCACCACATTGACTCTGGATCAAGCAAAGCTTAATACTAGAACACATGTGAAATGTCAAATAAAAGACACATCAGTGGCATTCATTTCTTGCGAGAAAAATCTCGCAAGCCAAATAGATTTGGCCACCGGGTAGGAGTTTTACACCCCTGGTGAATTATGTTCATCATATTCACTGCTAGAATTTGTAATCCATAAATTAGTAATGCAGAAACAAAAGAAAAGTGCCTCTCATGACCCATAAAACTGAGTGAAACAATGTTATGGTCTAATTAATTAAAATTAATAATTCATAAAATGTTCATAAAGTAAATGCAAGTGTCTACTAGAATGAGATTTAAAGTTATGACACACACCAAGGGTTGCAGAGATATAAAATATCAAAATTTAAGTTTATCATACTAGGTACAAGTGCTTATTACTGGTAAATTAGATACCTGCTCTTAACTTGAAAAAGATGGCACCCTGGATTGAAGAAACCAACCTGCAGGGTACATGTGCGTGTTTCTGGGTTTATTACTAGACAGCACAGAAAAGTTCTGGGTTCCTCATCCTTTTCCCAAGTTGCCATGGGCTTTTTTGTTCTAAAATGCAGCTGTCTTCTCAGTTTAGACCAGTTATATCTCACAGTATATTTTACATTAAAGTTCCAATAACACTGCCTTTTTTTTTAGATGGTTATTACACAATAAAAATATAAAACTGCTGCAACCATACACGCACCAGGCAATAAACACCCTAACAGAAATGTGTATGGCCAAGTACACATTTTAGAATGCAAAACCTAAGGCTAGGGTATTTAAAGCACGTTTGTACAACCTTTCTTGTTTCTGTCTTGTATCCTTGAATGTTTTCTGTTTGCCTAATTACACTGTATGCTCTTTTGGGGTTAACCCAGTCTGCGCGCTGACCTATGATACTGTGCTGACGGTTTCGATTTAGTTACTTAAACTGTAATGTCATTTTCTATTTGGTACAAAGTTTTGGTAAATTTCTCTTCTGTATCACTTATGATGCAAATCAGGAGGTCAACTTTGACAGTTAACTCAACTCCTGTAGAAAAGGATGAAGTTCAAATGATCTCTAGACAACACTTAAGTCCTCACACATAAAAAGGTAGCAGCTGTTCAAAGATTAGGATTTACACGTTGCACATTGTAGAAATTTGATATATAGAATGCTGGGATAAGTAGTTGTAAAGTCCCTTTTTACGTATTTTCAGATAGTATCAACAATAAATGAAAAAATCCATAGATTACACTTTAAAAAAGCAGTCAGTTGAATTGTTAGGCCAAAGAAATAAACATTGTAGATATCATTTAGCCATCTACCCCTAATATCCTAGCTAAACCTTCCATTTCTTTGTCCACCTTTCATATACACACACTGAAAAATAATGGCACCTTCTTATAAGTGGAAAATCAATCATTAAATCCCTGACATGTCAGAGCCCCACATTCCCTTGAAGCACTGATAATTGTTAGTTGTATAGCACCCATGATAAATGCACTCTAGCTGTAAAGGTAGACACCATTTTTTCGGCATTGGTCTATACATATATTGATTTTACATCTATTTAATGTGGCTGTCGCAAGATACTTTAATAGGCTGATAAACTACAATTGCTCATCAAAAGTCTTAATAATTCAAAGGAAACACACATAAGTGTTTGCCTGTGTCTTAATGTGAGACAGAGAACCTCAAGTTCACAGAAATCCAATTTTGCAGATTTATAACAGGCAAGACACAAGTCTACTATTGTACGGATGCACAGAGCTCTGGAGTGCAATGCAAGGGGGAACCTGGATAATGGCTCAAACCAGCTATAACCTCTTATTCTTGCCTTTCTTTTTTTTTTCTTCAGCAGTTAATCAACTTAATACAAATAACAATATTGACATTCTAGTAATTACTTTTTCCTGGGGCAGATTTGAGGAAAAATATATTTGGATATAATCGGGAGAATTTCTGAGTGGTGCTTGCTAGGTCTGATAATAACAGGGCCGTGGATTCAGGAAAAGTTCTCACTATATTTTACTTACTATCGGGTTTGGTAGGTCAACTCAATGGTTGTGCAGAAAGCATAAAAATATATATTTGTGTGAGTGCTGACAGGGTGTAAAATTATGATATATCTGACACAGCTTAAAGGGGTATTAAAGACAAGCCACAAAATACTGTTTATAGGTTTGTTTTAATTAGGTATTAATGAGATTATACAGTGGTGTGCAAATTTATTTGCCCCCTTCCTGATTTCTTATTCTTTTGCATGTTTGTCACACTTAAATGTTTCAGCTTATCAAAAACCGTTAACTATTAGTCAAAGATAACATAATTGAACACAAAATGCAGTTTTAAATTAAGGTTTACGTTATTAAGGGAGAAAAAAAACTCCAAATCTACATGGCCCTGTGTGAAAAAGAGATTGCCCCCCTTGTGAAAAAATTTAACTGTGGTTTATCACACCTGAGTTCAATTTCTGTAGTCACCCCCAGGCCTGATTACTGCAACACCTGTTTCAATCAAGAAATCACTTAAATAAGAGCTTCCTGTCACGGAGAAGTAGACCAAAAGCACCTCAAAAGCTAGACATCATGCCAAGATCCAAAGAAATTCAGGAACAAATGAGATCAAAAGCAATTGAGACCTATCAGTCTGGTAAAGGTTATAAAGCCATTTCTAGAGCTTTCGGTCTCCAGCAAACCACAGTGAGAGCCATTATCCACAAATGGCAAAAACATGGAACAGTGGTGAACCTTCCCAGGAGTGGCCGGCCAATCAAAATTACCCCAAGAGCGCAGAGACAACTCATCCGAGAGGCCACAAAAGACCCCAGGACAACATCTAAAGAACTGCAGGCCTCACTTGCCTCAATTAAGGTCAGTGTTCACGACTCCACCATAAGAAAGAGACTGGGCAAACATGGCCTGCATGGCAGATATCCAAGGCGCAAACCACTGTTAAGCAAAAAGAACATTAAGGCTCATCTCAATTTTGCTAAAAAACATCTCAATGATTGCCAAGACTTTGGGGAAAATACCATGTGGACCGACGAGACAAAAGTTGAACTTTTTGGAAGGTGTGTGTCCCGTTACATCTGGCGTAAGATTAACACAGCATTTGAGCAAAAGAACATCATACCAACAGTAAAATATGGTGGTGGTAGTGTGATGGTCTGGGGTTTTTTTTTTGCTGCTTTAGGACCTGGAAGGCTTGCTGTAATAGATGGAACCATGAGTTCTACTGTCTACCAAAAAATCCTGAAGGAGAATATACGGCCATCTGTTCGTCAACTCAAGCTGAAGCGATCTTGGGTGCTGCAGCAGGACAATGAC
>CM070036.1:99375116-99406291 GCA_036250615.1 Ptychadena robeensis
AGCTTTATTCTATAAAGACATGCACAATCTACCACCCGACTGCCCCAAGGGTTCCAAACGCTTCTACTTGAGGTGGAAACTATTTATCCGTAACGGATTGTCGGCCCTCGAGAGGTCTAGGGTAGAGGACAGGTTGGGAGTCTGGAGCTAGAGGACTTTGGATTTATGTGACCTACTAATTGTCTCCATAATGATTAATCTGCAAGGTTTTACCTGCATGTGCTGTTATCTAGGAACCTGCATGACATCATGGACTGTTGCGGACTGCCACAATCCCCAGTTGTGCTATCGGGCACGTTTTGTTTTGTTGTGTTTTGTTAGGATTCTAATTGTATAGATGTAATCACATCTTTTCTCATGTATGATGTACCACGCATGTTTTGTTGTTTTTCTATGAAAATCCCAATAAACAAGATAAAAAAAAAAAAGAAAATACATTACCATCCCAAGGTTATTACATGATGTAATAAAGATTCGTTTTTAATTACCGTATATGCCGGCGTATAAGACGACTTTTCAGTACTTTAAAATCCTCCCCAAAGTCGGGAGTCGTCTTATACGCCGGGTGCTGCAGGCTGGGGGGTGCAGGGGACCATCTCTGGAAGCCGTTACTGTCTGTACGATTCCGTGCTGCCTGAATCTGCCACGCTGACTAATGATACATTGTATCAGAGCAGAGCAAGGGAAGAACAGGGCAGTGTTGCCATGGATACATGATGCTATGCAATGATTACGGAGAACACAGGCTGTAGCTGTTTTAACCTTTTTACATTCATAGCAGAAAAACCATTTGTAGTATAATGATGAAACTTTCAGGGTCAGTAATTCTCACCTACTACTACTTACACCCCGGGTAGTCTTATACGGCGAGTATATAACAAACTCTATATTTTAACTGTAAAAGTTGGGGGGTCGTCTTATACGCCCAGTCGTCTTATACGCCGGCATATACGGTATGTAGAATAAGGCTGTATATGTTTGATTTTTTTGGTAAATAAATTCCACTAATCTATTCACAATGTCATGCTCTTCCAGAGGTGTTTGTAAGATTTTTAATAAAACTTCATTCTCAGATGTATAGTGACCAACATCCCAAAAACAATAGACAGAAGTTGATAATGGCATAAACACATCACCCCAAATTTCCCCTTCAATAGACAAGGGCGAGGGGACTTTAAGGGCTCAATATGTAAAAGCAACACATTGATTATTCACAGAGCAAAAGATAAAGTAATGGCCATCATATCAATCAAAAACAATGCACAATGTTGCGGATGTACACATGCTATTAGACCATTAAAATAGTCCAAATGGCGCAAATTTCACCAGAATGCGCAAATCTACATAAAACAGCCAGCACAAGGGGATCAGTCATATTGAATAACCAAATCGACATAAAAGTGGACACAGACCCTCAGGGGTTACTCACGTCCATAGATCAATATAGGGGAAAGACATGATTTCTCAAGATGGTGTCCTGACAACAGTGGGGAACGGAGAGACAGACAGACTTTAACCACATGAATGCCGTGGTGATTTGCGTACAACAAGATCGATTTTTTATGCATTTACTTTGGTAAACATGATCAGTTGATGGTTTGGGTCGGTCTTGTTGTTACGCAGATCACCAGTGGGGACGCCATCTTCAGAAATCATGTCTTTCCACCCTATATTGATCTATGGAGGTGAGTAACCCCTGAGGGTCTGTGTCCACTTTTATGTCGATTTGGTTATTCAATATGACTGATCCCCTTGTACTGGCTGTTTGTGTAGATTTGGCCAATGAAATTACATATTGTACCCCCTGAAGAAGTCTTCAACGAAGCGCGCGTTGGGGTGAAATTTGTGGCATTTGGACTATTTTAATTGTCTAAGCACGTGTACAGATGTGTACATACGCAGCATTGCGAATTGTTTTTGATTGATATGATGTCATTACTTAATTTTTTGCACTGTGTATAACAAATGTATTGCTTTTGTGTCCCCTCAACCATGTCTATTCCAGGGGAAATTTGGGTGATGTGCTTATGCCATCATCAACTTCTGTCTGTTTTTGTAAGATTATTGGGCAGTTTCTCTGCCTACAAGATATTATCACAGATGCTTGGTTTACTTTTGCAGTTCTCAAAACTAAGTGCAACAGAAAAGTTGTCCAAATAGGAATGATTCACCTAAACTGGGGATAAAAAAAAATGAATATGAAAAGTTGTTATTCTAAAAATCTTCACCTACTTGCATTTTAAAGTTATACCGGCAAGAATGATTGATTTAAATCGAGCCTTACTGACTAGTGATTTAAATCGTGATTTAAATCATGATTTAAATCGGTTTGATTTAAATCAAATCCACCTTGATTTTAAGTGTATTTAACGCAATCACCTTTTATTTCCTCATCATATTTAAGAACGAACAGGTTCTTGGCTTCCAGCACCCAGACACCTGATTACATAGGGGTGTTTCTTAATGCCCCCTGAGTGCCTGCACACTGTAAGCATTCACCCCACTCAATGTTTGTCCTTTTTAATACTTTTTTTTCTACAAATGGAAGCATCTTGGGGTATGCATTTGCTTAGTACATCTGGCCTAAGGTCCCACTCACACGGTCACTTTATGCATGTTTAAGTGCCTGGAGGTCTTTGTGAGCAATTAGAAATGTGCCTTATGTCACATGGAGACGGTCTTTGAGTCCTTAAATAACCTTTACTGACTTTGATGGGAAAGCTCTGCAAACACCTGTCAGAACTTTGCAGGACTCTTTTCGGGCACTTTTTAGCCTTGTCCCAAAACCTCTTTAAATGCTTCTCTACCCTTCCAAGGCATTTTCAAGCTTTTACACCAGTGCTAGAATGCCTAAGGCTATGTTCCCACATAGACGATTAATCGCCTTGACCTCGCAATTTTAATCGCGGGCGCACAATCGAGCATGATTGACCAGGCGATCTTCACCTTCACCAAAAATTGCCCCCATTATAAAAAAAATGCTTTAAACACGCGATCAAAAAGCGCAGTCATTCATGTCTATGGGCACAATAATAAAAATCCTAGTTTTCCTGTTCATGAGCCCCCGCCTCCCAGACAACATTATCCACCACCCCCATGCTTCAGTGTGTTCTTGGGCAATGAAAACGTTTTGGTTAATGCCACACATGGAATTTTCCACACTGGCTTTAAGTCTACTAGACTTCTTGGCCCGCCTCCTGTTCTTTATGTTGGCTTAGTGATCTTGCAAGCCTTTTAGGAAAGCCAAAAAATTCTATCATACATACAGCATGTGATACTTTGCCCACAGGTGGTCTTGTAAAAGTAGCTGTTTAGACTAAACCTGTTTTTTTTTACCTTGTTACCATCGATGAATACAAAAAAAATAGGAGTTTAAGTGATACTGTTTAAGTGTGTTGGCCAAAAGAAGTAATTAACCTCCCTAGCGCACTGCCTGTACCGCACCGTTTTTAACAGTGTGGTACAGGCAATGGCAGCAGTGTACGAGGTACACTGCCTGCCATTTCCTCCCTCCCCCCTCCCCTCTCCATACAGCCAGTGTCATTCATGACACCAGCTGGGAGGGCTGGAAAGCAGAAGGTCTATGCATGGAGGTCTATGGCACTGCTCACCCTCGCCCCCTTCCGCGTCACCACGGCGCGATCAGTGAAGCCGCAGAGCCCCGGAAATGCTGCGGCTGGAAGCAGCATCGCTTTCCGGGGATATGCAGCTTTCCGGGGATATGCAGCTTTCACACAAACTCTGGACGAGATGGGCTCATCATGAACAATAAGAAGGTTAAAGAAGTTTCCTTTTGGAAGGTCTCCAATTCCTTCCTCAGGGTCAATACCTTCAGATGTATTGTGCATACAGTTAATTGTGGTATCTACCTTCAGAAGCCTGAAGAAGGGACCAAATGTCTCCTTTAATGATTTTAGTTAGCCAATAAAGAGAATGACTAATACTCTAAACTTTCTGTATAAAGTTGAATACTGATGAATACTATTGCAAGGCACTTTAACTATACTGTACCCATATGAGAAAAGTGAAATGTGATTTTCTAACCCAAGTCTGTGTCATGGCCTCCAGTGTGCTGATACCATACTGTAAATGTGTCCTGGGTCCCAATCCCTCTTCTCTTATTCCCTTACTGTTCCCTTAACACAAGTTCAAACAAGGCACTTCTAATGACCATGGAACGCTTTAGTGCTAGCAAATGACAGAATGTATAAATAGAAAAAAATATATAAAAAAATAAGTACCATGTTAAATGATGTGTGATGGGAATGTACCTAAGACATTTTACACTTTTAATGTCACAAAAAAGGGAGAATGCTGAAAAATTTAGTGCATGTAGAAGATAGAAGCTTACCATCACTTCTTGCCTTTGGCAAAATTCAGTTTACATCCACAAAGTGTAATGCATTTCCTCATTTCCCATTTACATTGTAGCTATTTTTTAAATATAAACTTTCAATTATGCTACAAACTGATTTAATACACAGGACATACCTAACTAATTCTATACATAAATACATCCTAATTAAAATTGTGTATATACAGATTAAATTAGCTGATATTTTTAAGCTGCACTAAAATAAAGTATACAGAGGGGCCACACCAGCAGTTTAAAAGCCAGGTCAGTACCAGCATGCTGCTGAGAAAGACCCCTAAACCTTGGTGGAAATAGTGGCTTCACTGTAGAGCTTCAACACACAATCAATGAAGGTTGGACCACATCCATACGGCTCTTTTTTTGCAGTATGCCGACAGGGAAAATGCTTTTCTACTCCAGGTATGGCTGCTTTCTAAACAAAACCAACTGTAATTTGTTTTTGTTTTTTTGCAAAGATTTGTATGCACTGGATATTGTTTGAGCAAATTTTGGAGGTCACATAATACCCCTTCATCAGGGCATAGGAATCCCAACCAAAACAGAGGGGCATTTCCTGTGGTATAACAAAACAATATCGGCAGTAGACAGTGTATCAAATGGTTTTGGGTCATCACATATACCTGGAATGCTCTTCAGTTCTTTCACAATCTTTTAAGACTTGTGATTTTAAGCCATGATAAGAGTGGTGTGACTTTCGAAATGTGCTGCCTTTTTGTCACCCTACCATTTAAACTGCAAGAGACCGGGTGGTGCTGCTGCTATTAAGGTGGCCATACATGGGTTCCATTTTGATTTTAATCCCTCACAATCAAACGCTGTATGTGTTTGCGGTGATCGATTGTTATCGAAATGATTGCATCCAGCCTTTCTTCGAGCTGGATCAATCGATCCAGCTCAAAGAAAACTTGATCGAACAGGGAACAAATAGGTTGTTCGATTGCCATTTCTTTGGATGGGGACCAAGGGTAAAGGGGGCAAAGTATCAAACGGGATCAATTGAGCAAAGTAGTGTGCATCGATTTGTCGTCCAAATGGACGAATGACGTCTTCAAACTGCGCTCGATGGTTCATCGATTAAAGGACAATCGACCCGCCCACCTTTAATGTTTTGGGCTGCTGTCTGTACAAACTAAAAACTAATAGGATAATAGTTTGCGATTCTCACTTTTTTGGACTGGATATTTCTGGAGCTGTGAGTGGGTCAAGTAATTTGCATGAGATAACATAGACAAGTCCAAGTGGAAGCAGCAAGGATAAGGTTTTTTAATTCACTGTACATTAAATGTACAGAACATACAAGGCAAGCTATCATCTCGTGACAGACCTCATGGGTTACATGGGTACAGGAGTTTCTGCAAGGTTGGTTGGAACACACAGATTTTCTAGAGGGCTTTATAAGGGAAATAAAAGTAGGAGGTCAGCGTGTGTTCCAGATTGTCCTTGCTCTAAATTAAACTTGTCACATTGCCATACATTTAGGATATATTCTAAAGGGATATTTAACAAAAAAAAAGAAACTTGGAAGTTGCCCTACCTGGCTACATGAAGGGCATCTGTGGACATTTCATACCTTGCTAAACCGAGGATCAACAAAAATAAACCTCTGCTCATCAACAAAGCCACAGCACTGCTTCTGATGTTACAAGACCTTCATAGTTTTTAAGGAAAGAAAACTTTCACAGAGTGCATTAAACGTAACAAAAAAGAATCACGCACTTACCACAAGAAACAATCTTTTCTACAGACAACCTCAATGGCATTAACAGACCGCCTCATATACCGAACCTTCCATGTCAAATCACAAAGAGTATTTTTAAGTTACAAGACATATTTTTAAGATATGAACATCCTTTTATTTGAACTGAAACAAACAAATGGCTGCTTTGAAAGCAAAGTCTTTCTATCAGTCAAGAAAATATAAACTGTTCATTTCAAGGTGACTAAGTGTCCTGGAAGACAGCCGATATCACAAGGAAAAGAAAATTCAAAAACAAGTGGAAAAGACAGGGCAAAAAATAAAATTAATTTCAAAGTAGAAATAGCTAAGGGACAAAGAATGGGAAAAAGTAGGAAGAGTAGCTCGGAAAGTTTTGAGCTATTTATTTTTGGAGAGTGGAGATTTAGGGTCTCTTTCTAATTCAGTGAAAGGCATTTTATCTCCCTTACTCTCCACCCAATAAAACATAACAGTAAGTAGAGCGGTACTGTAACATTCTTCCTTCTTGTCTATTAAATGAAATTCATCAAACGTTCAAGACATGCTCAGATGAAGCCCTCTAGCTTTCTGCGGTTTTACTTATTGCACTATACATTTAAAGTACTAGTGTGATTTCATACTTTGTATGTTTTATGTTTTATATGTAGAATAAAAGAAAGGTTTCAAACATTTTGGTGTTTTGCTACAAATCCTAACTAGTAAGTTTAGACAAACAGTTTAACAGAATATATGCTGGCAAAATACAAAAAAGTAAAGGCCCCCATACACCTTACAATCTTACCATACAATTTTTGTACAATAAACTTTTGTTCTACCAAAACCATGTAATATGAGACCTTTCTAAACCTTCCAATCACTATGTATTCTATTAGGGAGGACCCGGCACTACATAGTTGTTGGTAGATCAAATGAAAATTGTATGGAGTGAACTTAAAGTGTATGGGGGGGGGGGGGCTAAACAATTGAACCAAAAACTTGAAACTTTACATTTTCTAACTCGGACATCCTATTAAAAACAAAAAAAAAATAGATTTTGGATGCCATATATACTCATATTAAAAGTTTTTCTGCCTACAAAAATGCTAATATGTTGGAGTCGTTAAACCATCTACCGTTTCTCAGCCCCGACTTGGGTCTCTTGTCCTACTTCTCCCTACACCTTTGCATATCCTGCTTATGCATGTTCCTGTCAGTCCAGTCTGAATGACCTATTCTGTCCACCAGTGTTGTGAATGACATTTGAGAATGTAATTCACAACATTAAGTGACATTATATCATTCAGACTTGGGCAGAAGTAAACAGCCAGAGAAGACAGAAGCATAGGATACCCATTGGCTAGAATGAAAACTTCGTATTCTCTACCAAGTAAGACCACCAAGTAAAAACTGAAAATCTATTTTGCAATAGTGTGCATATGCTTACAAGGAAGGAACATAGGGCAGATAGATATATGCTTGTCAGTCCGCTGCCTCACCTTTAGATGTCCAGTCACAAGCTAGGGGTGACCTGTAGGTGTAATTTAACTGCAGAGGACTAAATAATAAGTCTACTGTTTATTATACAGAATCTCACTCAAATTGTGGTTAAAAGTTTATAATATCTTTTCATGAGACAGCATGCATGCAAGATTAATGGTGTACTCATTTTTGTTCCCAGAGGTTTAGACATTACTGGCTTTTAGCCGTTTTGAGAGGACAGCAAATTTACACTGTTATACAAGCTGTACACGGACTACTTACATACACTGCATCAAACTGTGACATCTTCAGTGTTGTCACATGAAAATACATTATAAACCATTTACCATAATGTGAGGGGTGTTGGCAAAAAATGGTCTCATGTTCCCTCCGTGGGACTTTTAATGGAAGGTGGACTCGTCAAGCAGTGCGGGTATTCGTATGTTCAGAAATTCTTTATTGAAAAATAACACACAGTCCAAATTTTCAAGTTAAAAACATTAAACCTTCATTGTAGTCATTGTGGTTTACAGTACTTTGTGCAACATGTTTCACCCTGGAAGGCTTCCTCAGGCTTGTACAGAAATTCGATCTGGAAATAATGGATATTTTTGTTCAAAAAATATCCATTATTTCCAGATCGAATTTCTGTACAAGCCTGAGGATAGGATTTACATTTTCTGTTTTTACAATCTGTCCTATGTTGTGTAAATTAAAATTTCAGGAGCACTATGTCATATGGATCACAGTTCCAACACAGTTCTGCTAAAGACAATGTGAATATGTTAAGCACTGCTTGAAAAAAAATAAAGGGAACACAAAAAAGGCATCCTAGATCTGAATGAATGAAATGTTCTTATTAAATACTTTGTCTTTTACATAGTTAAATGTGCGGACAACAAAATCACAAATATTATCAATGGAAATCAAATTTATGAACCCATGGAGGTCTGGATTTGAAGTCACACTCAAAATTAAAGTGGAAAAAAACACTACAGGCGGGTCACACTGAGAACATGTGACAGGCTGGCCCTTAGTTCCTCTTAATGCAAGACAATATGGCTGGAGTGTGTCAGCAGTTCCTGCAAGACAAAGGCATTTATGCTATGGACTGGCCCGCCCATTCCCCAGACCTGAATCCAATTGAGCCAAGTTGCACCACAGACTGTTCCAGAGTTGGGGGATGCTTTAATACATGAGACCATCTGCCACCTCATCAGGAGCATGCCCAGGCTTTGTAGGAAGGTCATATAGGCACGCAGAGGCCACACACACTACTGAGCCTCATATAACTTGTCCTCCAGACCTCCATGGGTTGATAAATTTGATTTCCATTGATAATTTTTGCATGATTTTGTGGTCAGCACATAACTATGTGATAAACGAAGTATTTAATAAGAATATTTCATTTGTTTAGATCTAAGATGTCTTATTTTAGTGTTCCCTTTATTTTTTGGAGATTTTTTTTAAGATTAATTTTCTAAACTGATGTTCATTCAAATGTTCAAAATAATTTCCATGAGGTCACATGGCGGATTCAGCAAAGCCTGGTTTCTGAAAACTTACTTGCCAGGTTGTGACAGGGTGAGCTTCTGTTACTGCGGGTAGGTAGGGGTTAAGGCCTAAGTGGTATGGGCTCAGCTGCTCTCTTTATAGTGAAAGATCCCTGCGAAAGGTGGGAGACTGGGAGCCTGCCACTGCTGAAAGAGTTTTGCCTGTTGAAGGTCCAGGACTGAAGTAAGTTACCTTATTTAGCATTTTACTTGTTTGATTTTAGACTTCGTTTTCTGAATAAAATGTACTCACTGCGGGAACCATTGAAGTGCTGGGTCCTACTTCATTCCCCCAATCCTTGACACAGGTCTTCAACGTGTTTAAGCTAACAGTGGCCCTTTTCATTCATGGTAGAAGAGATGTACTCTGCAGGACTGCAAACCGTTGCTTAAGAGAGACTGCACTAAAAGGATCAACCTTACCCAAGTGAACAGTTTTTCTGTAAGAGATTTAAATTCCTGCACATGCCTATCTCTTGGGCTATGTCTCCACTGTGTTGTGTGCTCTGTTGGGACTCCCTACGTTAAGCGTGGGTGTCCCGACCGAGCACATACACATTACCTGCCCAGCGGATCATCTGTTCATATGGTGTTGAGCCGATTCGCATATGCAGGGGTTAACAGTGCAGTATGTTAACCCCTGCATCAGGGGATGTGTGAACAGAGGATCCGATGGGCAGGTAATGTGTATGTGCTCCGGCGGGACCCCACCAAGCGATTAACAACTGCACACAACACAGTGGACATAGCCTTAATGGCAAACTTAACCTTTTGTTCCAAATGGCAATAGCCTAATTCAGATAATAAATCAGGCTATAATTTAACCACTATAATAATTTATTTTAGTAGAATGATTAAGGGCTTGTTTCCACTGGTGCATTTTTGCACGTTTGCTAGCGTTTGTAACCGCGCGGCCGCAACCCCAGTCAACCGCATCCATTGGAAACATCATTTTAGATGCGGTTTAGGGTGCGGTTGTGAACGCTAGCTACAGCGTTTTCGTGCCGAAACCGCAACTGACCGCATCCCTTAACATGGGGGCTTCCCAGAGTCTGCATCCGAACACACGGATGCCCGCGTGCATCCACATGACAAAAGGCTTGTGGTGCGGGCGGAAGCGGCTGTACAACCACAGCAAATCGCATCAGTGGAAACAAGCCCTAAATTCTCTAATAATATGCTTTTCTTTGGTTTGTGTTTACTACATTGTTGGAACAGCCTGGTACCACTTCCAAACAAAGGAGAATAATAAGTTATGGTTAGCAGATTTTATTTTAGTCTCAATGTTGTGTGCATCCTATACATTCAAAACCAAATAATGCCTAAAAAAGTAGCAAAAGTTAGTTTCGGTATGTTACATGAAAACAGCAGTCAGAATGCAGTTCTTGTGCACATCATATAACGGTACCACTAGCCTTTGATCACTCTGGCTTCAATATCCATGTGACAAACTGTCAACAGGCATCGAAACTAAAGGTAGTCAAGATCATGATTTAAAAAAAAGAAATCTGTTCAGTTTTAACATTTACAATTGTTTTTTCAATCATTTCCAACAGTCATATTTAGAAAAAAACCAAAATGCTATCACCTATGCATCGTAATCATTTCTTGTCTGTCAAGTGTAGACAACAGGGACCCTTAAAATACAGATCTCTGAAGCCCATTATCCGGATCTGCAATTTGTTAGGGCATTTTGTATAGGTCAAACCTGAAAGTGATACAAAGTCTGGAAAAGGAAGATGATGACAGCACTCTATTAATAAAGGTTTCAATGATACAGCCAATAGAAAATGGAATCTGTGGGCTCAGATTGAAGGTTTCCAAGAACAGACTCCATAATCCTAAAAATTGCTGGTGAGCTTGAACATTCTGCAATTCACTTGCTGTTCTGTTTCCGATAAAAAGAACGAAATACAGGTAGACAGGCTTTACTCAAATATCAGGAAGAGAACTATAGTTAAACACCAGCTGCATTTTCTGTGCCCATACAGCCTCCTAAAATGTTCGACTTCGGCTGGATCTTAAGTTTATTTTTAGAATAATAATGGGTAAAGTACCATATTTCACACAAAATGAGACTTCCATGGTTTTGGGTAGGAAATTAGGAAAAGAATATAAGAAACTCACGGAGACTCATACACCTATAATGAGAATAAATATGCAGCATCTTCCAGCAAAATGTGTAAGGCTGCACCATGTAGGAAGTTTTAACGTTTGCTATATGTCCAAAGAGACTGTACACCATAACTCCAGAGGGTGGTAGGCTTCCACCAGAGAAGGGCCAATGCACCTTTTTCGTAAAAAAAAATATTCTTTTTTTTATGTAATATAGAATTATATAAAGAACAATAAATGTAAACAACAAATAATTTACATTTATGCACATTTAACTATGTGGACGGTAAAAGGCCCAGCAATCGAACGCTAAAATCGAACTGTGTATGCCTAGCTTAAGGAAGCCATACCTTCTCATGGACTGTCATGCAGCTTGCTGCATCTTCTTGTAAGATGTCACTCACACCATTGGATAGCCTTTCATACTTCAACTTTGGTTCTTCTTCGCTGTCATCTTCCTAAACGTAGAACAAAAGAGATCATGTAACTTGATTATCTTACAGACATGGTATAAAATTCTGGATACATGAACTGGCCTTAAAGGAGGAAAAACTAAAAAAAAAAACACAATTAGGCAAACAGGCAAAAGACAAATTTGGATTTTCTGCGATCTCTTCAGTTCTTGCATATATGTTATATTAAAAATAAATTCTGTAACCAGATAAAACAAACAATGTATTACTTTTAATCTTAACTTTGTAAAAAGTACTGCATATCTGAATGTATTACTTCATCTACTGCTACCCTATCCACAATATGACAAAACAGCGGTCCTAGGGTGTGCGCATTTCTCAAGGAGTTATAGAAATGATTGAATAAATGTAGCCACATGAAAGCAGGATGTGTGTTTCTGGGTGGACTAGCTACAGTGTATTAAAGTTTGGGGTTTGGGTTTAGATATGATATGATATATGAAATATGAAAATATGGTACTTCCTATCTGCTAACTACATACAAGGTGAAATAATCAAACTGTGGCATCAGTAAATCCTTGACCCTTGGTAACTGAAATTGATGACAATGCAAAGGCATAGGTTAGCATTAGTACAAAACTACATGTCAGAATGTTCAGTAGATCAAAAGGTTTAGGAAGCGAAAGTTAAACCGACAGCTCAATCATTCATTAAAGTGCAGCTTGATTCTGTAGTTCTTTGATTTTATTATAGGTAAACTCCAATTATGAATTTTTTTTACATGCTTAGCCCGAGTTGGTTTGTGTAAATTTTGCCATGTAATGTACAACCGAAAACAGAATCTGCTGTGTAATTTACAGCAGTCAATATGGTATAGAAGATTTCTTTGCTATAAAAAGATCCCAATAAAATTTTGAATAGACCAAAGATGAATCATGAGTTAGGGCTTGTCAAGACAGTCGATTTTGGCCACACGGTGGTGCGGTTCTAAGCCGCATTGACTTGTAGTTAGCCGCAGAGGTGGCTGCCTGTGATCTTCGTTCAGCCGCGAGCGACTGGCAGCTTGCGGGACCGCACCGCCCCACGGCCAACTTCGCCTGCGGGGACAAGCCCTTAAACAAAGTATACATGAGTTACTATGTATTTCCACATGCTTAGTCTGCTCATGAAGACCTTACAAGCAATTTCCTCATCTCTTTCACTATAAAAATAGATTTGCGCAGCAAAACATAACAAATTCACACTTGTGTCTCCGTCAGACTTAGACTGTCTATCTATCCTGCAGCTTCCATGGTTGGAGGGGGGACTTGCCCTTCTTAACTTCTTCCATTATTTCCTGGCTGGGCAGCTGGTGGTTGTACACTGCTGGCTGGTGGAGGAGAGGAGAGACTCAGCAGTAGCCTTGGAGGCCGCTATTGTGGGATCTTATGAGACGATGGCTCACTTGATCCATAGGGGTCCTAGGTCACCACATAATCCTAACCCTGCCGAGCTACTCTCAGAGCTTGGAGGAGGGCAAGCCAGTTCCTGGGAACCTCCTCTTCGGGGGTGTCCCCACATGCTCCTCTTTGGCACAATCCAAATTTGTCGCATTTTTCTCTTATACCGGATCCGGTGGTGTGGGCTGCCAGGGGGATCAGGACGCTTGGAGATGTGGTGGAGGAGGGTTCTCTCCGCCCATTTCCGGAGTTGCAGAGCACGTTTGCTTTCACGTCTGCCTATATTTTTCGTTACCTGCAACTCAAGCATGCATTTCACTCACAATGTGGGCCTTTGCCCTTGGAAGTGCAGACACCTGGGCTGGAGGTATCGGTCAGAGACCCAGATTTAGAGAAGCCGCTTTCCTCCCTCTATCGTGGGTTGGCAACGCTGCCTACCTCCCACCTGGGGCGATGCAGGGGGTGTGGTAACAGGACTTCCCTGCTATAACTGATGAGGACCGGGAGGATGTATGGTCGTATCCATTCTCCTTCCTGTTGTCGGCTCGAGACAGGCTGATTCATTATAAGATCTTATATAGGGTTTATTTCACCCCTGCCCGACTTTCGAGAATTTATGCCTCGAGGTCGGCAAACTGCTGGCGCTGCGACTATGCCCCCTCGGGGTTCCCTTCATATTTTCTGGGTCTGCCCCCTCATTGCTGGTTTTTGGGCGGAGGTCGTCTCTTATGTGTCGACCCTTACTACGGTGCCGATGACCCCCTCTTTGAGTCTATGTTTGTTAGGCCTGGTTGAGCACGTGGTTCCGACTGTGGCTGCACGTGCATTTCTCTCTCTCGCCTTATATTATGCACATAAGCTTATTGTATTACAGTGGCAGAAGAAAGACCCGCCGACCTTGGTGGCCTGGAAGGCTCTGGTCAATGCCTCCCTTCCATTTTATAAGACTACATATGCAAGTAGGGGTTGCCATGAGAAATTCAACAAGATCTGGGGGGTCTGGGTTGCAGCCCCATCTCCTGCTTAAATGCTCCTACTGGGGGGGGGGGGGGGGGGTCCGGATGTGGGGGGCTCAGTGGTTCCAGAGTGAGTGAATGGGTGAGTGACTGAGCTATTGCAGTGTTCTACTTTTTACATCTGTTAATCCTGTGTGTACTGATGGCTTATTGACTGTATTCTCTGGTGGCCTTGGCTTCATATGTACCCTGGACATGTAGTAATGACTATATATATCTATTTCAAGGCCATCTATGCCATGTTTTTCGATCCCTTTTATGCTGCGCCGGTGGGTGGGGCACTGCGATGGGGTTGCATGTGATGTTGTGATGTTACTGTTGGCTGTATGTGCAGCCTTTTCTTTGTAACTGAAAATTTTCAATAAAAAGTTTATTAAAAAAAAAAATTCACACTTGTGTGCAATGTTATACATTACAGCTCAAGTGCAACACAGAACACATATTTTAAATACAGCAGGTCTGCTAAAACATGTGGTGTGTTCTGTGCAATGTGTGCATAGGTGCACATAGTCCATTTAATTTCTTCCATGGGAGTTGCTGCATGGTCAAGGCCCCCACTCTCCTGTTCTAGGCACGTGTCCCTGGGATTTTGGTGAGGGGGGTATTGGAGGGGGATGAGTAGCTGTGTCCCCCTGTGGGCTAAATCATCCTGTGCCCCTTAAGGGACCCACACTCCGTGCTGCTGGCCATTATAATGGCATGCTGTGGTGGCTTGGTTTCTCTGGCCCTTCTCTCCTGGCTGATCCTCTTCCACCAGCATCTGTGTCCTGGGGTGAAAGTAGGAGGAGGCTAAGGGAGGAGGTTTGCTGGCAGCTAGGTAGCTATAACAAGGAGGTTAAAGAGCGGCATGCAGCACCGAAGACTCAGGTTGCAGACCCCTGCCCAAGGATGTCAGGTGTCAAGTCTACCCAAATAAGGTACCTTTTTTCATTTGGTAAAATGTTAAAAATGATCCCATATGGGCTCAGCAACCAATTTGAAAGAAACTGGTAGAACAAGTACCTTTTAGGGAAGAAACCTGGAACATAAAAATCACTACAATTATTTGGAAACCTCGGATTATTGGTTTTAACAATTTTGTTACCTACTATACAATACACAAATTCAGATAACAAAACACCATACTTTTTTACATACAATTGAAGAGAAAAGGATTCATAATTCCAATAACCCTCTTTTCAAGGTGTCGTCATCCTGCAGGTTCACACATTTTTATTCCATCATTGACCTTGATTTTTTCACGGATTCTCTGTACATAGGTGATATTATATACCAGTGGTACTACACCCCAGACAGACTTCATAAAATATACCCTCAAACGTCAGAGATCTGCTGGAGGTGTAGGAGAGAAAAGGGAAAAATTGAACACGTATTTTGGGAATGTGAAATCCTTGGTAAATTTTGGGAAATGGTAAATAAAATGATGGAACAGATCTTAGCAGTGAAAATAGAACCGAATATCAAGACTCATGTTCTGGGGGCCTCCATGGGACACCTTAGCAAGAATCAAAAAAAGATGTCGCAATACATCTTAATAGCAGCCAAGAATCTGATTGCAAGAAATAGGAAATCTAGAAATACCCCAACATATAAAGATGTAATAACAAAAGTATCAGAGATACGTAATATGGAGTTCCTTACAGCATGTCTGAGAGATAAAAGGGAGAAATGCAGAGAAATTTGGACCCCTTGGGAAGTATACCTAGAAGAATAGAATGGGCAGAGGACAGGAGAAAAGATAAGAAGTATCAGGGTAGATGAAATGTATGTAGTATGAAGATAGTATGTAAGTAAATGTTTGTAAACAGTTGTAGTATGCATAAGTATGAATACTTTAGTATGTATATAATGTGAAATTCTAAAACAATAAAGATATTGAAATAAGAAAGGTGTGGCCTCAGCATCAGTTAAGGGCTGCACATAACATTTTAATTATAAAATGACTTGTATAAGCGTTTTTAATGAATAAATGACAGCAGGTATAGCTACAACACATTTTTAAACAACAAAACTTGTTATCTCCCACTTTCATTGGTGGAATAGTGGGAGCATAGGCACTTACCAGTCTGCCGATCTCCCGCCAACACTATAGAGGAGGAGGAGAGGGACATGATCTGGGTCGCTGATTGGCTTTTATGTACATCAGGATAGTTTATTGCCTCTCCTCCTCTTCCCACTCTAAGAAGATCCCAGGAGAGGACCTGTCAGCAGGGGATCAGTGAACAGGTGAGTTCCTATGCAATAAGAGTTAGGTTTTGGGGGCCGCAAGTTAGGGCTGGACGATATGGCAAGAATTTATATCACAATATATTTCTTAATTTAGGTCGATACGATAAAATTCCAATATCGATATGGACCATATTAAAAAGCCTCAGGAAAAATCTGCAGAGGACACACACAATAGATGTCTGCAAACTGAATTTGCAAAGTCTATAATACCTCCAGGCTCCTCCTATTAAAAATATTGTGAGGCTGATCTCCATGTGCTGGGAAGATATGAGCAGTGACACAGGGGAGACTGATCTTGAAGGTTCCCCTGCTCCATGGGCTAACAGGAGTAGAAGGCAGTTAGCGATGGGCTGTGTGACAGCTGATCGTCTGTCTTTTGATTTATGCCTGATATGTTCTAGTGCATTGCAGCCTCACCCCCTAGGTTTGTGTCGGCTGCCAGCAACCCCCAGCACAGCTCAGTGGCAGCGCTATAGCACCAGGGGGGTCAGTGCACTGACCGCCCCTCAACTGATATCCCTGTATCACTGAGAGTTTATTCTATGGACAGAGGACATGTCAGGATCAGCTTCCCCCCTCTGTGTTCTCTGTCCATAGCAGAATGAACTGTCAGTGACACTTAGAGGCTGATCTCGATGGGTCCACTGTTCTATGGAGATGTGCCTCCCTGTGCATAGCTACCGCAAAGCATAGAGAAGGAGTAACTTGATCACTGCACGCGCACATCTCGATGGGGAGGCATGGAATGGCAGTGTGATCTCTCTCGAGGGAAAGGGGGGCAGCAGAGGGAGTGCTCGCCCAGTGTGATGATCTCCCTAGGACTGCCCCTGACTGAACATCATTCAGTGACAAATCATACATATTAGAAACACATTTCCGATATTTCGATATACATTTCTGACATTTCGATATAAAATTATATCACGATATATATTGAATTATTGTCCAGCCCTACCGCAAGTGGAAGACAGTGGGGGCCGCAGGTTGGGCACCTGGGTCATAAAATAACCAAAAAACTTCCCAAATGTGTTCTACATGTCTTCCTTTTCAATAAGCCTGCATGTGACATTGGGGTGTTTTGGCAAAAGGGGCAGTGTTGTAAATTTTTTAAGAAGTGGCCAAATGCCGATTCACAAACTCCCAGCAAACTCACACATAAGTGTGACAATTTAGGAGCAAAGCAGCTTCACATGAAGCTGTAATAGACAGATATAACTTGCAAGAATAAGAGGAAACAAAATGAAGATGGAAGAGGTCTTTATTTAAGCTGGTATGAAATTGAAAAAAGGAAAAGTGATTGTCTCCTTTTTTATGGTAAACTTTTCAATGCAAAGCCATACATTGCTTGATTGAAACAGGAGATCCTTATACTGCACACTGAAAGGTAAGATAAGCACAACAAGTTCAGTCTACCTTGATGAAAACATCAAAAAAGGAGACCTAATCGTCAACAATTGCAGTTCAGTTCACAAATAAAAATCCATAACCATAGAGTTTAAGGAAACCCAAATCGGTCTTAACAAAAAGGACTTTCCAAAGACGTCAACATTTCTCTTGGAACACAAAGTCTTTATTTTGAACATTGAGCAAGAGAGGCCATTAACACAAATAAAAGCCTAAATAAATATGTAATCTGTGATTTTGTACAGATGCTAAAATGTTTTTGGGTTTTTTTTTGTGTGTGTGTGTTCATTGAAAGGCATATTCTCCTCACTGTGTCATTGTAATAACACTGCCCAGTTGATGCTTTTTAAACACGAAGGACTAATGCGCAACCAATGTGAAAACTTAATTCTAGTCTCTGGGCTACTTTGCATAAAAGCACTCATACAGGCCATTAGATAAAGTTGATGTAAATAAGTTTTTTTGCCGGTCTCATTTATAATAGAGATAAAAAAAAGAAGGTAATAGTTTCTTTTACACAGACAAAAATATATGCTTTCAGAACTTAGTGCACTGAAGCATTTCGCCAGGCTGTAGAGCACATAAATACATTGGAGAACTTCAACAATTTGCCATGCTGATGCGCCATTTCATGTTCTGACAGGTATCTTTTATGTTAAGTTAAAGTCTGACTAACTGTGATTTTGGGAGGCATTTTATCTTGCTGTAAACAAAGGAAATGGAAAATGATTTGTAAAATACAATTCACTCAGAGTGCTCAATTGCTGAGGACAATACATCACATTTGAAACAACCAGAGGATGAAAAAAATAGACTGAAGGAAAAAATATTTCTCTTCGTAAAAAAAAAAAAAAAAAAAACACACAAAAAAAAAATTTTTGGGCAGTATCCCCCTTATGTATATATTTATTTTATTTGACAGGAAAAAGCTTGCTTGTGCCGAGACTTCTCGGGTAAACTCAAGCCAGCGTTAATAAAAAGAAAATCAATAATTTTTGTTAAATTTTAATAATCCAGAAAACCTACAAATAAAACCATCAGCGGCTTGAGTTGAGATGACAGCCCCGTTTCCATGGCAACGTGATGAAATAGTACAAGCCCTGACTTGAAGCAAAGCTCAGCCATGAACAGAGTGACATTTACGCAATACAAGAATACTCACAGCTTTCCTTTCAAAAATCAATTTCTGAAAGTACTTTTTTTTTAATGTATGACACTTTTAATTAAAAACACAAGCCCTTTAAAGTGATTTGTTGGATAAGAAAGTGAACACTACCTTAAAGGCCTACTACATTTATTATTAAAACATATATATAAAATACATGTCTAAAAGATAGACAGAAAGATGCACTGTATAAATAGATATATGGAAAGTATATCTGACAGATTCCACATCAGAAGAGGTCCTCTGTATTTATAAGCATAGTGGAAATCAAATCTTTACAGATGTCCTCCAGCTTTAACTTTTTCTTTCACACAGGTACCTAAAGCCCATGTCATTTACATCTGCTAAACCATCAAACTCTCTCCTTGACAATTCTGTGGTCCATGGCTTTCCCCTTTTAGACATTTCCTTTTTTCAGTCATCTTAAGTATAGTTCTATAATGCATTTATTCACCTATAGGTTATATCCTACCCATCTGTGAACCTACATAATGGGTACAAACCTGCATTATAGTTTTGTACAGAAAGTTACTCTGGTGTAATTGTTAGAGGTGTGTTTTTCAAAGCAGCGTTTTCTTTGTATGCCATGAAAATTTCAAAGGAGACGAGGGAATTGTGGGTAGCAGGAAGTGTGTGACGTGGAGTCATTTCATTGTCTCTCTTAGTGTTGAACATGGAGTACTTTTGGTGCTTGATTTTCTTAATGTGTATCGCCTTACTTAGAAATTATTTACATCAGAGAGCTATGAGAAGTCGTATTGTGCGCCGCTTCTGGGTTCATCCCCTGATGACAAACCATTTGATCATGGGCAATTTTTTTATTTACTCTCTCATAAGGAGAAACCCTGGTAAGTTTCAATGTAATTTCTGATGGTAATTATAAATTGCACTGTTCAGGTGATGGGCTACAAAAAGGCCAACTTGGCGATTTAAAAAGCACACCAGTGTATACATAGTAACGTTCAAATCGATGCATCCCCTATGCTGCTTTTGCATGTAGTGTGGGGGTTCTGCTGCAAATGCTGCTCCCAATGAGGCGACTTCACACAGACAGGTGCTCTAATGGGCTCCTTAGCTTCTGGAAATACTGGACCCTGGATTGGGAATCTGCCCCACCGTGCTCTTGCAGATTCCCAGTAAAACCAGCCACAGAACAGAATTTAAAAATACCAGCAGAGGAACATAAATGTACCCTGCAAATAAAGAGATTTCTGGTCTCACCTCATCTCCCATCCAGCACAATGACCAGCGACACAGGTGATATCGGGGTGACTGTGTTACAGTAGACAAGCCCTTACAAGCTATGCAGGCTGGTATACTGACAGAATGGTTTCTCCCCAAGCACCTTTGCCATGGGGATAAAAGCTTAACACAGAGCACAATACAGGACTTAAAAACACAATTTACCTTTTTTGTATTTTTTATTGATTATAAAAATGTATTATTTTTTGTAATTAATACATTAAATACATTCTAACCAACTTCCATTCTATTGACAATAAAAAGGACGGATAGCAGAGTCTAGCACTTCAGTGAGTGCAGGTGCCTGGCAATTCATATTTTATTAATAAATGGGTGAATCCTGTTTGAGGCAATTTTCAATAGCCAAATCTTTTTATAAATTAAGCAAATGTCCTCGAGCTTTGTGAAAATAGAGTCAGTAGATAATGGTAAAAAATTATGATGAATATAACCCTTACAGTTGATACAAATGCTTAACACAATTGAATAATACTATATTTAAAATACAAAATACAAAACATGCAACTGTATATCAATCAGTTGCTTTGGAATTTTATAATTTACCAATGAATACAGGGTCACGGAATTTAAACAAACCTGCTTCTAAAAACTGATCTATTCCTCTCAATTTAAAATTCATTCTCATACAAAAACAAATTATCCAGGGAGAAGGTCACAGAAAGTTAGAGCTGTAAACATAAGGTGTTGATTTGTTCACAGGAGTGACACTAAGTGTCACAATTTGTTGTAACTGTCATTAGAAAAAGAGGATACAGGCTCCAAGGGACTTTTGTCATACAATGTGAAAAAAATGAGCCTGTGTTCAACTACAGGGGTGAAGGACATCCTGCATATAACAAATGTAGAATAGAGTCTGTAGAAAAATAATTATTTTATATTTATCAGGTCTCTTCAAACTGACCTGTTCTTTGTAACAGTGCACCTCAAAAAAAAACCACATACATTACATTGACATAATACTCACCTGACAGCAGTATACATCTGTGAAAACTGCTACAGCATAAAAAAAATCATGATCACGCTGGACATATCCGTTCTCTGGCCGACCGAGCTCTGGGGCGACAGGGATCGGTCGCCCCATGTGGGCACCCACGATCGGTAGCCGGTGGCAAAATCGGCCACCGGTAACCGATGGCGCGAGCGAGCACGCACATCGGCCGGTGGCAAAATCAGCCACCGCTCGGTGCATGTGTGGAAACCATTACGTATCTTCTTTATTCCTGCAGTTTTTGCCGAATTATCAGCAGTGCTGCTGCTGATAGTGAAAAGTGTCCAGTGAGGTGGTAGGTCTGCTTTCATACAAGATAATGCTTATGGAAGACCTAAACTGAGAGATGTCAAAACTGATTTGATATGTCTAATTGGTGCTCAGAAGGCCTGTCTTAAAACCATTGTGAATATGTATTGCGGTCTTTAGATAAGATGTTTGTCTGGTTCTAATTCGTGCAGGCTTTCAGTCCAACGATATGCTACTCTGCGACCAGTAAATTCACTGTACGAATTGTTATATTCTGTATTGGAAAATGTTTGTGTTTTATTTTTCTGCAAAAACCTAATAAAGTGTTTACAGAAGAAAAAAAAACATTGTGAATCACCAATACAGAATGAGTAAAGCTTAGGTGCTCACCTAATTGTCAGATAGGAACAAGGACACGAGGTGTGTGACCTAATAACGGTATTGGTAAAGGAATGGATTAAAAAATGCACTCCCAAAAATGGAGGTGCAATGAGGGGCTCAGCGAGAGGAGTGAACTACAGGAATAGAAGTTGCAATGTGTGTGTGTTACTCCAGCAGTGTGGATATCAGGATTACATCACTTTCTCATAACGGGTGCAGTTGGTACACGGCAGGGCTGTCTTTCCTTAGTTAAAATCAGTAGGCTCAATGGGACCTGACAGGTTTCAGTCGGCAGCCCTTTGTCAATTATCCACCATGTTTGAGAACCATTTGTTAACCAATGCCAAAGGGCTGCTACATCCCACACATCCCATTGACCCTAAAGGTCACTGACAGTTTTAATTTACTAACTCAACTTAAAGCGAATGTAATAAAAGGATATACAATATTAAACTCTGACTCTGCCTGAGCAGGCATGTATATAATAAAATATACTTACCTACTGTGCCCTATGATATCATATAAATCATATGAAAGATTCCATATTTATCTGTCAGGCTTGCAGGGGTTAATTCAGCGTAATAAGTGCCCAGTGGAAGCGCCAATGGTTTCAAACCTCTTTGTGTAGTTTTAAAAGACAGCATGATGATGTTTTTTCACGACTGTCACTGCTCTGAGAGATGTGGGATGTTTCTTTCGGTTTTAGCCGGTTTAGTCGCATTCTGCCCTATTATTGCCGCTTGTCATGTCGGTTATAACAAGTACAAAGATGTGTGTGATAGGTCTGCTTTTACATAAAAAAAACAAACCCATAAACCCTTCTCACTAGAAACTGGGCCACAGCAACCCAGACACACCTTCAAGACCACCATAGTCTTGCTAAAGATACTGAGTGTAAAGGTGCTGGACAGGCCAAGCATGTCTCTAGACCTTAAGCATATTGAGCATCTGTGGGGCATCCTCGAATGGAAGGTGAAGGAGCACAAGCTCTGGAAGAGGACTCCAGTGACAAACTGTAAAGCTCTAGTGACCTTCAAGCCCAATTAAAGTAATGCTGGAAAATAATGGTGGCCCCCCAAAAATATTGAAATTTTGGGCACAATTTAGACATTTAGGGGGGTATTCACTCTATTGAGCTTTTTTCGAGTTGGCAGCATAATTATACAAGTTGTACATTGTATCACTGTCAGCTGTACACCGACTAATTTACATTACAATAAAGTGTCATATTGTGATGTCCTATAAAATATATTATAAACCATTTACCACAAGGGTATCAGGGGTGTGCTCACTTTTGTGACATATTGTATGAGCTAGATCCAAGTACAGTACGTTTGATGTGTAAGATGTACATTGTGAACATCATACAATATATAAAACATGTGTGAGTGTATTTTATATATACACAAAATAACTGAAAAAACTACATTAAAATATATAAAAGCGTTTTACATTTGGAAGATGTAAAATATAGATGTATAAACAATGAAAAACAATCACCTCTGATTCTTCAGTAGACTCTTCAGGAGTCATCCCTTCCTAAAAACAAATATAAAAAAATATTATTGGTAAACGATAAAATAATTTATTTACAAAGATAAAAAGTGAGATTAGGTACCATCATTTACATGATCCTATTATTTATTTTAGGGCAAATCCGTAAAAGGACAAAGTATATGTCTGCTTCATCCAACAAGTCTGTTTGCTGGATTGCCAGAAAAGCCCTGGGATCTCTCAACATAGGAAGTGAAAACTTGACACTGGTATTCTTGAAATTCCGGACATAATCAATGCGTATTTATGCATTTGGCACACAAAGAAAAATGATTTGTTCAATAGACCATATCTAATGCCATGGGTAAGGCAGCATTCTATTCTAATACACGGCATCTATTTCTGATCACGCATCGCGTACCCTCAACACATGCCCACAATGCTGCCCATTGTATTTAGTCCAGTGCAAAGACGCACTCGGTTTAAAAAAATGCTCCTTGCTGTGCTTTACGCATCACATCTTAAGAACACAGAGGTGCCCATAGAGAATATATGCATGCATCTAAAAAGAGCATGGGGACAAAGTTTGTATGATTTCTAATGAAAAAACAAAAAATAAAAAGTTGCATCCAAGATGTATCCAAAAAATGATGTCCAAAGAGCACCCAAAGCGCACCTAAAAACACATGAGTTATTTTAGAAATGCAGGGAGCCTTGGCATAAGGCTTTGTTACCTCTTACTTTTCGTATAGGCAGAAGTTAATCTCCATCAATTTGGCATTACTATTGTCTTGCCAACTGTCATGCATGCTGAAAGAGGCTGTGGCATGAAAAGTGCAAAACGTTGCTTCTACCAAGATGACCACCGCCAAAAGGCACACACAGCCACACAGCAAAAATACATAGAGGCAACAATTTGAAAAAAAAGCAAGTGGATTTTTTCATCCACACTTCCAGTACTTTCATTAAATGCTGTAGTCCTTATCTTGACATATCTGGTCTTCATCTTCCACATAATCATCATAAACAAGCCCTCTTTTCATTTATCGGACTTTGCTTTTCACCTATTTGCTTTCCTTTCCTTTGGCCATGTAGGCCCGGACCTTTCATGGCTTTCATCACCGTTTTCTGCAGCATTCAAAAAGCCCCCCTATACATGTTGCAAAAAGCTGTAGATTTTCCAGCAGATCAACCGCGTGTGATGACGTCATCCCGTGCCGTCGGTCCTGCCGAGAATCGCTGGTCCCTGTCCAAAGATCTAAGATCTACTGACATGTCTGTAATGGCTTAGATCGATTTGGCAGACAATTTCTGGAAAAATTAAAAGTCTAAGCATTCGATTTGCACCCAAAGCAGATTGGTGGAAGATCGGCCCAAAAATCTGGTGCAAATCTAAGCGTGTATGGGGGGGCTTTAGTTATTGAAAGCAAAAGTTAAATATCTCCCCTGTTCTGCAAAAGAAGAACCCGGTCTTATTTTGTACCTCCCCTTATTTTTCACCTTCCCAAAAGCTATTTAACATCTTTTCAGAAATCAGCACTCTTGCTGTCAATGTATTGAAAAATGCATAAAATAACGTGTGGCCATTTTTTAAAGTGAATTCAGTAGTAATTTGCAAATTTATACATCGTACAAATTCAATATTAACAAAGGAAGTACTAATACAACGTAAAGACCCAATGTACATACATAATGATTTTAAGATATTATTTGAGCATAATGTCCACCACATTTCCTCAAACAATAAAGCTATGCTATGTAAGCAGACACTTATCCTTTATATTACCAATGAAAGGAAAGTTGCTGATGTGAGCCCTTCTTCAAGAAGTCAGCAAAATGAAGATTTCCTCATGCTATTAAGTCATCAACAGTAATAAAAAGTTACAACAACTAAGCATTTTAAGTCCCCCATACACCTTTAGATCACTTCATACGAATTTCTTTAGATCTACCAACAACTATGTAGTGAAAAAATACATAGTGATTGGAAGGTTTAGAAAGGTCCTCATATTACATGGTTTTGGTAGAAGAAAAGGTGATTGTACAGAAATTGTATGGTAAGATTGTAAGGTGTATGGGGGGCCTAAGCTATACTTCCCAAACAAGAGCTTTGCGAAAAATGGCTTATAAGACAACCATCTCCGTGTCATATGTACATGCAACCAACCAAGAAAAAACAAGCATTTTAATATGGACAAAATCATGTTATTTTGGTAGATATTTCTTGAAAAATATAAAATATCTGTAATACCCTGCACACAAGTCCTGAGCCTGTGGTTGGGAGAAGCAGAACTAGAAGACATATAGGCGCTATTGTTTACACAGGATTGAAATCAGAAGGCTGTGCTTAGGCAACACTGCTGGGCTCCTTAAAGCGGACTCTAACAAAAACTACATTAGAATGAGATACTTGTGCTTACACTGGATTTTTATTATACCCATTGCATTGCCGGCGTCAACATGTATTAAAAAAAACCATTGTGGGTCTGAAAAGTGTAAAATTTTCCACCTTGTGTATGGTATTCTATCTTAAGGTATCAGTGACTGACCTACTGTATTCCTAAATCCCTCACCTAGACTATCAAACTCAATGAAAAAGCTAGTCTCTTTCCTAATGAAATTGTTATATACTGATGTCATATATGAGGCAATAGTAGTCTTAACACCACTGCCTCAGGGGTAAATGACCCATTGCGGATGATGCAATGGTGATCATTATTAATATTATCATTTGTATTCCATATTACACAGTGCTGTACAATAAATTTGAGTTGAGACAACACAAGATAACACACACAGGTGCAGGTTACAACACAGGAGGATAAGAGGACCCTGCCCAAATCAGTCTTACAATCTAATAGATCATGTGATGACACTGAAACTGTGGGTGCATCCTCATGGCGACAACAGGCAGTTTCAAAATAACCTCGCTGTCACACGTTGCCGATCACACATCAGTGCCAAAAACAGCATTGGTGAGATCAGGCATGTTAAATTAGAAAGTACATTTTACAATTCTTTCCAAAAGTGTTCTATTGGGTTCAGGCTAGTCTAATTACTATAAACTACACTTTTTGGACAATTAAATTGTCCAAAACATGCTGGTATACTTTAACATTAATTTAAGTCCACCCCACTCCCCCGAAAAACAGCCCCACACCATAAATCCCCTGCACTAAATGTTTAAATTAGGGTGTCCCTACACAGGTCGATTTTCCGTTCAATCAAATGAAAACTCCTATCAAAATAGCTCTCGGGAAGCTGCTCAATGGGAACCCTGGTCCAGGTGTACACCAGATAAGGGTCCATATTGAACGTGAATCAATATGCAAAGTGATGCACATCGATTCCGGGTCGATCACATGGGATCCGGTATCATCCCATGTATGGACACCTTTAGACTAGTGAAGTGCTGTTCTCTTTTTATTGGTCAGCTCTAGACACGATCATCAGCTAGCCAGACATAGACACGTAATTTGCATTGCACTTGGAGATTTAAGGCTTAGGAAACAGCTGCTTAGCCATGGAAACCCATTCCATAGGACTATCCATGCTGTTCTAGTGCTAATCTGGAGGTTTGGAGGTTGCTCTTGACCCACCAACAAGACTGCAAATTCTGCAAATGTAAATGTGGGGTCCTAATGTGGAATTTCACATGGATTAACTGCAACCACTTTGGTGTTAAATATGTAATGGACGTCAATGTGTTTATAACAAAGAATTTTCACAATTAAACTTGCACAGATAGCATCCTATCATGGTGTGTCACCAGAATTCTTTCACAAATGTTGTATGAGACCTTGACATACCCATTTGCTTGATTTTATACCAGTGGCCATGGAAGTGATTGGAATACTTGAACTTAATGATTTGGAGGGGTATCTCAGTACTTGGAAATAAAGTGTAAGTACAAGTTGCAAATGTTAGTTTGTTGCTTCCCAAATAAAATCTAAAGGCTGTCACTGCATTTAAAACCACCCTTTCCCTACAGACTTCATCTCAGCCATGTACACTATTGTGTACCTACCCCTGATTTCAATGACAAAACAGAACAAAACAGTAATTAACCTCCCTGGCAGTTCCCTGAGGTCCAGATTTCTGTACCAAAAGTCAAAAAAGTGATACAGTGTTTTGCCTTAAAAAATCTAAGATTTTTTTTTTTTTCTAAACCCCTAAAAAATCTCCTAAAAAGATGGTCAGAAACATCTGCTCAGCTCCGAGGGTCACTGTGGGTTTTTTTTTTTTTTTTTTTAGGGGGGGGGGGGGGGTGTTAACAATTGCTAAAAATAATTAATCCCGTTTGTTTTTTTAAAATAAGCTTTGTGTCACAATAACTTTATATATGTCGGGGGGGGGGGGGGTTGTGCTTACCCAGTAAACTGATCGTCCTAGGTCCTGAAGAATGGGCTGAAGTGGCTTTGGTTCGCCAGTACTAAACATGCTGGCGCCAGGAATGAAGAAGTGAAGAAGGCATTTTTTTAGTGTGTAGCAGTTTTCAAAGATGTAAACTGCTGACAGGTGAGTTATATGTTTATTTAATGTATATGTCTTTTTTATTTTGAGTTTAGAACCGCTTGAAGTAAAAAGTAGATACCAGCAAATGGTTGTTTCCTCAGAAAGCAACAGAGAATTTTGGACATGGCAGCACCAACACTGTCATTTGTCAAGACAAATCATTAAGTTATACAAACCCAAAGATAGCAATCTGAAATCAAGTTGTATGGTAATGTTAAGTTAAATAGAACATGGTATGGTTACTACTGTACTGCTCAACTTAATATGCCATATGGACTCCCCCTGAAACTGCAGCAAGCCACATAAAATATGTAAAGTGGATTATACACACTGTACAGCTAGAACATCAAGAACAGAAGATTGTTTACCAAAGGCCTACAGTACAATCCACAAACTTAGCAACTAGAATATGGACACTGAGGACAAGGTTTTTAATGTTTTTTTCTATTGCAATAGCCCTACCTTTACCCATCTCCTCAAAATGGCAATAAGCCACACTAAATCATTTCAAATGCTGTAAAACCAGCTAACCATGAATGAAAGAAACAGTAGAGCCCAAGAACTAGGGATGGAAGTAAGACATGGATAGATAAGGAGGACAGGACAGATTCTGAAAGCCAAGCATCTAAAAAGTTTCAGGAGCATCTAAAGTTGTTAGGCCTTTTCTATTTCTGTCAAATGAATCACACTTAGCTCATTAAGACTCCTTCTGTATTATATTGAAGCGGAACTTCAGGCATATAGTATATGATTAACACAAATGAATGAATGTCTGTTTTCTATAATGGATTTAAATCATTGGAATCCCACTTTAAAAGAAAGGCTCGAGTTGAGACGCCCGTAAAAAAATTAAATACTCCTTTATTGATAAGAACAGAAAATGTATCAACGCTTGTACATAAGCGTTTCGTGACTCTTTTGTCACTTTATCAGGATGTTTTAAAAATATATATATAAAAAGAGTGTATCTTGGTATATGGAGTAGAGTGGTTTCTGGAAGGACCAGAAAGAAAGGAAGCATGTTTTCTATAATGCATCATTAAAGGAAGTCTGTACTTCCCCAGTCACACTGGCTTTCTTTTGGAAATGGGCAATACATACTGAACATGTAAAACAAAAAGGCACATTTGTTATTTAAATATTTTTTTTTTTGCAAGAAGATCTGGTATCTGTATTGTATAGAACATACACAGCAGAGCTCAAAGTGGAAGCAGGACAAGAACCAATCAGTGGTGCTGCAGCACATGTGTGCTACCACGGCACCATCAGTCTGATGTTTCACCCATCATTGCTTGATCACAGAGCAGGGACAGGGACCTGAAGGTTCTAGTTAAAGTGACAGTAAACGCATTCCCTCCCATTTCTTTACAGACCAAGAAGCATATTACAAAATAATCCTTCCATAATTCAGTATATTCTAAGTAGCAGAAACAACTTTTAAAGACGTTTTATTCTGGTCATGTGAATATATAATTAACAGCGACTACAGCATTCAGGGTGAGAGTATTTGCAGTGACATGGGCTCAGGCGATTTGAGCATGCTTTTATTGGTGATGTTCACATTAAAACAAGGAAATAAGGCTGCTTAGTGTGGATATCAAGAATGAGGGAGACCAAGCAACTGTCAGGGTTGCTCATTTTATCTTTAGATGAGGAACAATTGCATTTGGAAGCCTATAATAACTAAGTATATTTTGGGTTTACACCTTAACAGTAATCGAGAAAAATCAAGTCTTCTGCCTGACTGAGCATGGACAAGCTTAAGGCTGGCATACACATGCCGATAAGCGGCCGATTTTTAACCTGACCGACGGGCGTGCGAGCTCGCACCGTCGGTCAGGTTAAAAATCGGCCGCTTATCGGCATGTGCCCACATGGGGCGACAGCTCGGCCGGCCAGAAAACAGACATGTCCGATATTCTCTGGCCGATGCAAGCCGATGCCATAAGCTTCAATGAAGCTTATGGCCGGCACACAAAGGGTGCCGGCTGACTGAAGGGGCCCCATGATAAATCAGCTCCTGCATTAGATAATTGTATTTTATCTGTGTGTTTAACTGAATGCATGTTTGATGTAAGTACAATGTTTGAAGTCTATTCACTAATTAAAAAATAATAAAAAAGGATCACATTAGAGATCTTCTATTTATAACTTTTGGAATTGACAACCCTACTGTATGGAGAATTTTAAGGTACTTAAAGCATAATAATAGGGCAGATTGGAGGTAAAAAAAATGGTTACCTGGTGAAGCGTCACACCCCACCTGCAACGTGCAAGTGGATATTGGGAAAGTAGACGTCACTTTTGGCATCTGCCTCCCATAATCCATGTGTGCCCTGCAGCCAGCCAGATCTGAATCCAGTGATGCTGGAAGGGCAGAGCATCACCGGATTCAGATCTGGATTGGTGGAGACTCTTCCAGTCTCGCTCCTCCATTTCGGCTCTGGAGTGAGGAAGAGGGGAAGTATGGGATTTTCCTCTACAGGGATCATTTTGCCTAGATCAAGACACATGTAGGTAAGCAAGTTTATTTGTTGTTTATATTTTTTTAGTTTAAAACCATTTTAACAAAAAGACTAGAAACCAGTGACCTGCTTTCTTTCAGTTTATTCCAAACTCATAAGCCTACTCAGGATCTTTAAATAGAGGAGTATGTCAGAAACAGTGCATTAGCGCAAAAGTGCACTTGCTCTATGCTTGTCCTATTAACTAATGTGGTCCATTACATTTAAAAGCTACAATGATGCTGAAAAAAAACTAAAAGATTCACTGAGAAAATGCAAGCAAGAGGAAGAGAAACACCAAAATTTGCAATATTGCAGCATTTCAAACCCGCAGGGAAGACAAGTACACCCCAAAGGAAAGGATAGCTTAATCTTCACTACATTAAGTGTTTGTCATTTCCACTTTTAGAAAAAGAAAATCTATTTTAAGGTCTTGAAATGTTATATACTTCTTATACAAGAAATAACCTGTCACATCCAGAATGCGATTAGGAAATCATTCATAGACAAGGGTTTACAGCAGCTTTCCTAGACGTGTAATTGCCAAAGTATATCTTATATATTCTCCCAATCTTGGGTATCACCTAAAACCTCATGAGGTCCCTCTTCACAATCACCACAGTAGATAAGAAGACCTCAAAAATTGAAGGCAATGAAGCTCTCCTCTGATGTGTCCATAATAGTTCATACAGTGGGACAAAAAGTACTGTATTTTTCAGACTATAAGACACACTTTTCTACCATTAAAATCAATGCAAAGTGTCCCTGCGTCTTATGGTTCGAATAAGCCAAGATGAAGCTCTTAGGGAGAGATACCGTATATTCCGGCGTATAAGGCGACTTTTTAACCCATAAAAATCTTCACATAAGTTGGGGGTCGTCTTGTACGCCGGGTAC
>CM070036.1:99431005-99477310 GCA_036250615.1 Ptychadena robeensis
CAATCTAGTGAACAACTCCTATCTTACTCCTGAAGAAGTGGCTTACCCCACGAAACGCGTTGAGTTCAAACGATAGGACCCTTCATTATATTTGTTTTCTCTGTCTATTATGACTTATGCATGTATTAATCTATAATTGAATAAATTGGGGAGAATCAAACCCCCTCCAATTATTTTACATACTCTCATTCAATAT
Organism: Ptychadena robeensis; assembly: GCA_036250615.1. Lineage (NCBI taxonomy): Eukaryota > Metazoa > Chordata > Amphibia > Anura > Ptychadenidae > Ptychadena > Ptychadena robeensis. The sequence continues at coordinate 99,431,202 of CM070036.1, forward strand.
TCAATATTCTCATTCAATATTTGCTATAGCCAGACATAGTCCCTCTTAGAATTGTCTATACTCCTTGAAAAAGAGGAGGTCGACAATTGGGTGCATCGCTTGTTGTTGTTATTGAAGTTGAGAATTCAAGATAACATTCTCTAAAATGCAGTCCTTAATTAATTAATATAATGGTGAAAACTTCTGGCTAACTATGGTGCATTCTCAAAAACAACCACTATACTGTATAGTGTTTCTTAGGGCCATTCAAACTTCAGTGAGTATTTTATAGTAGTTTTCAACAGGATCCATAATGTCTCTTATAAGCCTTCACATAAACATGATTTTAAAAGCTGTTGTTAATCTTTTTGACATTTAGCTTTTATGAAAGATTGCCATGAGGATCTTAAAATGTCCTTATCAGACACTAAAGGCTCAGACACACTAGAGCAGTCGTTTGAAAAAAATATCTATAACTGAGGTTTTTCATTCTCATCAGGTCAAACAAGAATTGACTTCAAAACAGATCATAATTAGTTGATCACTTTGCTTTTTTATATCAGAATCTACTTAGATCTGAAAATTTAAACATAAAATCAATCGAACAGTCATCCAACATGTTGGTAAATTTCATTTGATTATTCAAGTATGTGATGGGTTTCATAGATATTTTGATATATTTAGATATATTCAATGGTTCTATGAAGCATGAGCACAGGGCTATGGAAGAAATCAATCTATTTTGAATCTATTGCACATGTGGTGGTAAAAATGATCCAAATGTACTAATACGGTGTATTTTAATACTGTGTATTTTAAGTTGATCAAATGAAAAATGTAACTGTATATGCCCAGGTTAACTTTTGTTCTGCTCAAACATTGAATGTGGGACAAGGTTAGTGTATTATATACCACTATACCACAAGCAAAATCAACTGTCAAATAAAAGACACATCTGTCACATCAGTTTCTTAAATAAAAATTTTAAACTAATTACACTGCTGAAGTTTCATGCCCGAGCACTAGAGAGACAGGCTTGGTATATGACAGCATAGCCTTTAATATGTGTGCAGTGGAATCCATTGGCCTTTCAAATAAATGGGAAGGAAATTAACCTAAAGAGGTCTACAATGCTTAGAATGAACTATTTTCCTAATAGAAAACCACAGTAGCCTACAGTAGTCCATTTGTGTGTGTTGTGGTGAGGTGCTCTACCGCATGTATTTTGAGTGCTCCCATTATATTGCTGTATATTTCTGTATGCATATTTCCATACTGCAACTCATTGGAATATAACTAAAGATTCTCAGCAGTGTCACCCTGTTACATACTAGCTTACAAAGTAGGTACGATATGTTGTCAATTATTCAGCAGGCATGGAATATTATTGTCAGCAGCGAAAAGCCAACCTATAGCAATGATGAGCAGTTTACACTAAAGCACATGGCTATCGCATACAGCATATTGATGGAAAAAAGGGTCAGCATCAATGAGCTGCAAGAAATATGATGTGAACATCATTTTATAGAAACTGTAAGTTGATTACTCAACCATTACTCAATAACAGCTTAAATCAGAAAGCAGTTTTGAGATATAAACCAGTTTGGTCTTTGGTCATCTGAGCTTTGTACTGGGTCATGCCCCAGGGCATAATTACTTCTATCTTATTATATTTTGGGTAACTGAGCTTTTAGGTTTTCTTCAACCACTATATTACATGTTGATGAGTTCTTGTAACTAATTTGGTACAGTCAGGATGAAACTTGGAGCAATAAGGTATCATTAAAGAGTATTGCAATGTTATTTTATTTTGGATGTAGCTGGTTTCATAAAAGAAAGTCAATGTAATGTTTTCTCTCGTGGTTTGCCAGTTGCTTGCCGGAGAGAGTCTCGGTCACAGTAGTAAAATTTATCCTGAGCATAGCCTGCGTCAGCCCTTGTTGTGAAGGAATCTTAGTGCCAATAATTTCCCAGGGTGTTCTTAAACTAGCCATTACAAGTTTTAGCTCAGTCCTGTTATATCTAAGGTCCTCCAGGGATAACTTCTTAACACAAAAAAAGATTGTTAGATCCAGTTGTTTGCAATCCACTGAACAGTTGCACCAGCAATTTCAGTAAAAATTGTTACATAAAGAATACATTTCATATCTGACAAAGCCATTGTTATTTGTTGCTGTATTCAGCCACTGAAAATGTAGACTTTTGCAGCAATAAGTGATACGGCTATTGCGCTGAAGTTCAAATCTATTGAAATAGTGTCATTTTTTTTTTAAAGAATACCATTCTTTGTACTGGCTACTGATAAAACGAAAGAGAACATGAGAAAATGGCTTTTGTTGTTGGGGTTACAGAATGAAATCACTTCTTATATGTTGTCAGAGTATTTTTGTGTTTCATCTTTAAACAAAAAAAAAAAAGCTGACATTTTTGTAAAGTGTTGAAACAGTCTTCTGTATGGCCTGGAATTCTGGGACAATTGTAGTTTTAATGGCTGAAAAATGCAAAGACCATCAGTAACTTCATGATTGCTGTTTACAATATATATATAATGGTGGAGATCAATACCAAAAACGGTTTTACTAGGTAGGCAAAGCAGAAGTAAAATCAAGCTGTTCATGTTCTTTTTCTTCTTTTTTACATAAAAAAACAGTATGTGTAAGATATTTCAATCAATCAACATTTATGTAGCCCATACTGTGAAAATTCTTGAGATTGTTGTGTCCCACAAGCCTTTATGCAGGGCAAAACTGGATCAGTTGTACTAAGCAGTGTCTTGTTGTAAGCCATGTGGGTTGAATAGTGGGTTGTTATTTACGTAGGGCACAAAAGGTCTGTATTGCATCAAAGACTGCATATAGTTAATAAAAACTGTTGTATGGGATAACAGGGAAGGCAATGGTATGTCCATGTGCTGAGTTCTTCCCACTTCCTGTGTCCCACATTTGGAAATTGCCATTTACCAAATGTACTTCTAGCCTACCTCTTTATGAAACATATTTGCCACTTCATGTTACAGAAAAATTGGGTCTAACTAGCAAACAGATATCTGCAAGGCATAAAGAGTGAAGGCCAACTTCACATAGAGGACTTCAAGTTCAAAGCAACTTTATTGTTCTGGAAACTGTGCACACAAGAATACATTAGGAACTTCTTCTGTGCTTCACTCCACCATATTTTAATTGTGTAGATTAATTTTGTATAGATATATAGAAAATTTTTTGTATATATTTGATTGTATTCCTATTGCTCCATGCTAGTGAGAATCTACCCTACTTTAGAGGTAAGGTGTTGTTCACATTTGTTTATAGACTCAAAGGTCCTGAGTGCTGGGTCTTGGTCCAGACACATAATTTTACAGATCTAAATTTAGCCCAAATATCTATGACTACTGAAGTACCCTCTCCTTGCAATGGTCTTGTCCTTGTTCCTTAACCACCGAGGACATGAACCTTTTATCATCTCTCTTATGGTAACAGTAACAATAAAAAATGGCTCAGTTATCACTTGCACTTCCTTTTCTGGATCTCCTTGGAAGTTCACCTGTAAGTTCTGCCCAATGAGGTCACATGCATCCCTATGTACAGAGGTGCCTTGGAAGCTATAAGTTGCCTGAACAAATACTGACCCTTTGGACGGTCCTGAATTTACTCTTTGCTGCTTGCCTTGACCTTTTGCCAGCATTTGGACTATGTTGCGGGTTTGAATATTAATAATAATCTATTTTATATATATTAATAGAGATATTTTGATATGAATATTTATATAGACCTACCAATATATTCTACCCGTAAATGAGGATATCTTGCAACTAGAGATGGCTCATATCACAACAGTTTGATTAAGAGACAGGCCACAGAAGCATTTCACAGTAATAATGTTTATAAACTAAACTATACATATAACAATGAACATAATAACAGTACGATACAAAAACATATAAGACAAAGGTTACAATACTATAAGGTTACAATATAAGGACTATAAGGTTACAATATGGTACCTGTAGCTGTTTGGTGGGACAGCATTTCTCCTGCTAAGATCCCACTCTCCCCATCGTCCTCTTACCCCTTATGAATGACTATATTTATCTATAATTTCTAAGGAGGGTCAAAGGGGCGTCTTCCTTGACTCTTAGGGAGTTACCTGCTTGCTTATTGGAAGGCTTATGTTTAGGTGGACACCCATAACTCAGCCCCCTAATTGTAATATTACTAATTAATATTCATTTCCTTTAACCAAATCATGGCTCCGTAAAGTCTGCTTTCATGTTTATACTAATTTGCATGGGCCCTTTGAAGTAAGAGTTTAAGACAGCAATATCCTGCCCCCTGTGGTGATGTGGCCTGTAGATAAATAGGTTTGATCTGGCTTTTGTTAGGAGGTTCTAATCAAATTAACATTCTATTGTGTACCAGATCTATGGTTTAGGGTTGACTGAGACAAGTATGATTCTATGTGAAACTAATATTTGTCTATTAATGGAGATTAATCATAAAACCCATGTGCAACAGACTACATCTCTATTCACTGCATCTAAGATCCTTCTGCTGGTAGCAGTTGCCCAGTGAGGGTCAGCAACTTATGTGATGGGCAAACATCGGCCTTGTCCAACATCCACCTGTTCGCAGGGAATTTTAATTGGGTGAAACTGGAAGTGATGTCAGCGAGGTCACTTCCGGGACATAGAATGCACAGTGCAGTGGCCCATATACCAAAAATGATGACACCTCTGGTACATTTAAACGCACAGATCCAGGTTCGATTTGCTAGAAGTGCTGTCACTGGCGTCTCTTCCATTCTTTTGCAAGATTTTTTCATTCTACCCGGGCTCTAGTGAAAAAATTATTTCTCTGGCCGGATCTTTCCAAGCCTAATCTTGCCAGCGGAAGAACAATAAACTTTTTTTTGCTGGCGAAGGGGGTGGATCGAACACCTGTACTGGCAAGCAAATAAGCAAACATTCAATGTTCTCCACAAACTGTCCACCTCTACTTTGGAGTCTCCTGCTTCTTGTGAATATTCTTGTGAATATTGGGGGGACTTGCTGGGTGACTGAGCGCATCCACTGATCTTGCAGTGGCATATTGCACAATAAAGTACTTTATTCCAGTTACAAAATCTTGTCTCATAATGTTAACCTAAATATCTTAATAAAACTACGTTTTCATTGGGGATGCTGATTACAACTTCTAACAAAGATATATTTGCTAAAGGGTTAAAGAAATGTCATCAAATAGAAAACAAGCAAGTAAGTGAAGATACACTAGACTATATTAAAAAAATTCCTACCAAATCCTTTACATGTGTTTTCTAAAGCAATAATATTACATTACTGTCCCTGAAGAAATCCTTAAATGCTTTACATGGATCTAAAATCCACAGTTAACGTTGATGTAATATGTTTTTATCTTTGAAAATGAAAAACCTTACATTATTCAAATTCCACTGCCGATGATCGGCCTCGGGGAAAAAAAAAGGATTAATAATTGTAAAAGACATTCCAATGTATGTCAAAAGATGGAAGTGATTCACATCATCAATATGAGTATTGTGTCATCGGGTGACTTAATAAGAAGATGAAACATTTTAGAAAGGATTGGAAATAATTCCACCAATAAGCTATGTTAGCCAAAGAATTATCATTTTATTGGCTTCTAGTGATCATAATATATAATTATTAATATTTATATTGTTTGTTTAAAAAAAAGGTAAAATTGTTGTAGATTTAACATTATTCACTAAAGTAGATACCATTCATTGTTTGCATTTCTTAAACAGAAGAAAAATAGGGAAGAAGACTTGCCATCAGCTATTCAAAATTTTACAACAATCTCTAAAATTACATGATTAGACAAAAATGTTGTTATGTTAAAAAATAATGCCCACATTGAGTGCCAAGCTGCAGGAGTCGCAGCTAATTTTACAATATAATACTACCATTGTAATATCTTTTAGGGGGATAGGTTGACAATGTTATGCAAAAATCTTAGAATGAAGACAGCACTTGCCATATAAGCTGATGTTAAAGATTTTTGCTTTTAGGCCCTACCCTACATCTTTTTTTTTTTGCTCAAATTTCTGTAGTTTGTTTTTATTATTTTTTGGGAGATTTGTAACCCGCCTTCCTCCAAGACTATATATTTCCTATATATAGAGGGTCTGTACAATATAGATGCAAATTTTGATGTCACAATATATTTAAGCAACTGTCTATCATACCTATATTTTCAGTAGAAAATGAATTCAAACACACAGAACAGACAATAAAATCCTATTTATTTAACAAAACATAAACGTATGATATTGTGTTGAATAAATGCATAAAGCCATCTTGAGAATAATAGTAGTGTGTTAAAAGAAGTAAATAAAGTTCAATATCCTTATAATTGTTTTTTCATACACGCAAATGCACATTTTATTCCATATCAAAACAGGAAGAAAAATTTATCAAATTTGGTTTGTTTTATGTTATCACACAAAGTGACAATAAGACAGTACTATACTGTTAAAAAATGAGCAGTGGCTGCAGTCTTCTTTAAAAATTTAAATATTCACTGTAGAAACTGATGTCTACTCACAAGTTTTCCTTACAAGCGTTGGGCTGCTCATCCAATAATGTTCACCTTGTGAGTCTGGAGCTAAGATGTTGCTTAATTAGTGGTATGTTTAGTGTCATTGTCTTGAAATGCTTATTTCAAGTTAAGTATCTGTCAAGCTGGCCATTGACATCTTGATTTTCCGGGAGATCGATTTAAATGATTGTGGCATGCGATTGAGTCTTCGATCATAAGTCGATACGTTGATCTGAAAAGGCACCATTTTCGGGATCCGATTATTTGCTGATCAATCACCGATTTATCACCAATCGATCCGTGACGTAACTAAAGATCGGCAACACAAAAAAATTTTGATAGGAAATGATGCAAGTGGGATATGGCCTCAATGAGTTGATCGATAGAAATGATTGCAAGTCTCTAACAATGTCCTTCGATTCATGATCGATCGACTAAAATTTATGTCCGTGCACAATCGATTTTTCGTGAGATTTCTCTTTTGATATATTGAAACTGATCTATGATGGTATCTAATAAAGAGGTCAAACACCATAGTATTAGAAACATCCCATTTAATAATGCTTGGGTCACCTTTATTCACCATCTTTAGGCTGAAGCTCCATTAGGGACAGAAAAAGCATGTGTTTCTCTTTCCAGATCAGCCACAGTTTACCCGCTGCGGTTCATGTTTAGTCGATAGACTGTCAATGCACTAAAACCTGCATTTTTTTCGGAGCCATATCCGCTCCCAAACCACACAAGTGGAGCCTTAGCCTTACAGTGTACTGTGTCTAGAATTCAGGGTTTGAGGTTTTTCTGGTACCTAGTCCATTTCTCTTTAGGACAAATCTTTTTTTTCAATTGGGACTTTACTGTGGGCCTGTTGATAGGCAAGCTTCACATTGGCGTCTTTAAATTTCAACTGTATTGGCAGTGTCATATTGGCAATTCTTCTATCCATTTGAAGGATAGTTTTGCCTTTTCTTCCAGATCCTTCAGGTTTATAATTCTAATTGTACTATTACTTTATGAATGTTGGGTCTGATGGTTTAATTCTCTGCTACATGTAGTAGTAAACTATCAAATGAAAAAATAAATTGTCTACCTAAAAAGTGCATTGTTCATGTTAAGACTGTAAATTGCAAGTGTTTACCAAGCAGCAACAGACTATAAGCCATAGTTGTTCATGGGCTAATTTCCTTTATTTTTGGGTGTTTGGCCTGAGTTAACTAAGAAAAAACATATCTGTCCGCCGGATTTCCCCACCAATCGGGAGGTGGCGCTATAGACTTCCATGTAAATGGAGGGGCATCGCCTTTTCCCAGCATAACTCCAACATTAACCCACCGGACCTCCAGGAGGGTGGGAAATTGCAGTGGAGCATGTTGTGCTCCGCCGCAATTGCCTGTGGCACGGTTTTAAAATAAACGTGCCACATGTGTAACGCCCAGGAGGTTTAACAATAACCTATAATAATTTTTACTATAATCAATCATCATCTTAGTGTTAAGGAATAGCACAGGTAGTTTAACCCTTTAAATAAGCAATAGTTATAGTTATACTAGAATTTTGATTATTAACCCTATTGAATAACTTCAGCTTCCATTTAATTAGTTGTTTGAGCTATGGGTACATAGGTAGTACTTTAACCTGTTTGTGTAAAGTAGTATAAGGATACTGTTCCTATTACTGATTTGCAAGTTCTCTCTGATATATCATATTCATTTACACATGCTATTAAAAGCAGTAGTTGAGTTTATGTAGTTGATCAAGCTGTGTGGTGGTACAGTTGATTAATGTTAGACTGACTGACGATATTTGATATACACAAGCCCATTAAATCTAAGATCACTTGAGTAAAGCCCCCCATACACGTTCCGATTATTCTCCCGACCGATTTTTCGTCCGATCGTGTCACCCGATTTTCACCTAAAATGTTATGGTCGGTTGGTCGGCTGGCACGAAAAATCGGAATTCGAATTATTACCGATCCATCAGCCCGACCCTATTTATTAACAGCAGATCGACCAAAAATTTACGGACAGGTCCGAAGCGGTCCCGACCGATTTTTCGGCCAATTTTGAGAAATCTGGATCGGTCGGGCAAATAATTCCGACTCCGATTAATCTCCCGATCGATTAATCTCCCGACCACATTGGTCGGTTGGGCAAAATTCGTACGAAAAATCGGAACGTGTATGGGGGGCTTAACAGTTGACATGTGACCACCATAGTATAATACATATGTAGGCTGACCTACTTCTCATTGAAGGAATTGGATCAACATGGCAGCTAAGAAACATGCATTATAATAAGGAGAATAAGGTAGTTTCCATATTTCAATGTAGATTGTGAAAATTGTTGCTACTTTCTAACGTGGCAGACCTATGCCCAGGGTGATGATCAGAGCACTCCTTTCTCGTTCAAAAATCCTAAGCTACAAGACTACCTACTTTGTCCTGATCTGTTTCACAAAATGGAAAACTATAGAAGCTAAACTACACACAGATTCTGGAGTCGAAGATGTCTTTAAGTTAATCACAATGAGACAAACATCAAAATGAATGTGGCCCAGCCAGACCCCAGACTTGAATCCCATTGTACCTCTCTGGGGAGAACGTAAAATGTGTGTGCACCGATGTTTCCCATCCAACCTGATAAAGCTTAAGAGGTTCTTAAGAGGAATGGGTGAGACTGGCCAAGGATAGGTGTGCCAAGCTTGTGGCATCATTTTTAAAAAGACTTGAGGCTGTTATTGCTGCCAAATGTGCATCAACAGAGCAAAGGCTGTGAATACTTATGTAAATGTGATTTTCTTATTTTCAATAAAACCCCTCAAGTAAACTTTTTCACCTTGTCATTATGGAATGTTGTGTGTGAATTTAATACATTTTGGAATAAGGTTGCAACATAACAAAATGTGGAAAGAGTGATGCACTGTAATACTTTCCAGATGCACTGATGTCTAGACATCTACTGCTCTATGCACTAGATGTCTACTGTTGTACCTGGTACCTTCCAGGTACAGAACAGAAAGTGGAAAAATTGTAGTGGTTGCGTGATTTGTACATGTAGCACCCTCTGGTCATAAGGGTTAATGTTTTCCTCTCTGGCAGTTGCAGGCTTGTTCAGATTCCCGCCAAAATGGCAGGAAATGTGTCAACTCTGTTCTGAGATGACATTTGGGCTGATAAACAACCCATTATCTGCTTGTTAACTAGATGGAGGGAGATGACTCGTCCGTTTGGATATGTCTGAAGTGTAGAAAAAGGTTCAGCTCATTTAGGTTTGTGTCTAGTGTGACCCCAGGGATCCCCCTTGGGGCCCTGTGTGGTCTGTGTTCCTGCTAGTGTTTCTTGTGACCCAGAGTCCGCCTTTGGGGCCTCTGTGTCATATGGAACAGACAACACAGTGGAGACATAGCCTAAGAGAGGTTCAAAGTGCACCTGTCATTTGAATTGCTAAAAAGGTCCTGAGCTGAAGAGGGGCAGTGCCACAGATCTCCCAGGGTGAAGGTGAGGACTACTTAGGAGGAGGACAGAGTTTATTGTGCCTCACCAGTTTACGGTCTTTTCAGGGTACAAGTTTCAGAGAGAAGTAACGAGAGGTGTCCAGCTGCCAGCTTGCTACATTTTGTCAAGTAGAAAAAGTCTGCTTCCTAACCCTCTCTTCCTTAGACTGTGTGACAAGAAGTTTGACAGCATTTAAACTTTTGTCTCAAAGAACTGTTATTGCTGCTGCCTGGACCCAAACTAAAATACATCTAGCAAGACCTTCGACTCCCATTGCTACACACACATTCCATTCATTTTAAATGTGCCTCATTGCGTTAAGCTTATATTTGAAAAAAACATCAACTGTGAAGTTGCTTTAGTGCTTAATAAATAAATAAAAAAGAACATTAATGTTTATTTACTGTAAAAAAGCAGCTAAAAGTTTCAATGTATTCCAAACCACTCCAAAGCCTATTTATCAAGTACAAAGTTCTTTTTGGTTGCTTTATAAACACAAATCTGACTGCTTTTTTGTCATAGCAATACAATTTATAATTCATTTATGTGGGACGCTAATCCTTTTTTTTTTTTACATTTTCCGATCATTTTAAACACATTGTTCATTTAATATAAATAGTAAAAAGCAACAATAATTTTATATCAACACCAACATGCCGAAAATTGCCATTTTGTCCCTTTATTATGAAGCAAAGCCAAACTGTAGATAAACTAAAAATGATGTAAAAAGAAAACTGATTAATAAAACATTGTTAAATGATGGGTTTCATATTTAGAGCGGATTCGATGTGAAATGATAGGTGAAATCACAGTTATCAATAGATAAATGGAAAATACCAGTAAAAAAAATGCTTTAAAACGATATCCATCTCATAAATCAAAGGACATGAAAACTCCTACTGTGCTCTAAAGCTATCAGCGAGATTTATACCAGGACAGACAAAGTGTTCTAAGAAAATGACATTTTGCTTGTAATTCAGCGACACACTTATAAAAACAAAACAAAAATATTGAAAATCCCCCCCCCCAAAAAAACAGGCTAGGCAAATTTGTTTTTCCATTTATTAGGCTAAACAACATTCTATTTGCTTTTAGACATATTGTGATTTAGATAATTCTTGTAATCAATATTTTTACACTTGGGTTATGCTTGCGGAATGCTCTTATTTTTACCTCGAGAGCTGCTGGATGCCTTTTATGAGACATCAACTGCACAGCCACTCTAGTCACTTGCTGTTTAAGTTAAATCTTTCATACTTTATTATGTTGTGCTATAGTGCAGTTAGTCCTAAGCATAGACATTTATCTGTAAAACGTTTAATGTTTGGCAAGTGACTTCCCCTTTTTTTGATGAGCAAATTTTTTAGTACAGACTGATAATAATGATCACATTAGTCGCAAGTAACAAAATGCTATTAAGTCTGGCCCTAAGAACAAACATTTTTATGTACTGTTGGGATTTTTTCGCTTATCTTCCTTTTTTTTACATAGTACCTAAAAGCTGATTTATGTTTTTATATATAAATAAATATATATATATATATATATATATATATATATATATATACACACACACAAATGGATCTTTTACTTACCTCTAAATCGCCACGATGGTGGCAAAGTGATCCACAGTTAAGGAATATACTTAACTGCTGTTCTCTGGAAACAAAGAGAGATTCCATATGAATCTGCCCGGCTTACGGGGGTTAATTCAGTGCAATATCGTGTGTGACCATTGGGGGTGCTATATAGTGACTTTCAATAGAGAAAATGGCTGTAGTGTAATGTGACAGCATGCTAACTAATTTTCTCAGCAATGCATTCAGTGACGATCATAACATGTGGAAAATTGGATGCTTTAAGGTGGTAACATACACTCCACCTAATCGTTGTTGAAGAAATGTAGTCACACTTGTTATCACTGTATCCAATACAATAATACAATGGCATTTGGCAACCCTCTGAAAGGGTTAACTTCAAAGATCACATCTGGAATGACAATGGGGGTGATATTCCAGGTGTGCTCTTTGAAGATGTCCCAATTTGCTTATGAATGTATGACAGATGTCCCAAATTGCATATGAATGTCATGCAGCCTGACATTCATATGCAAATTAGGCTGGGATTTATTCAGCCGGCTTGCTTTAGTTCAGATCCCCGAACAGCACAGAGCAGAACATGCAGCTGCGAGGATCTGAGCTTAGCTGGATGGCTCCCTCTCGTCAGCTGCGATACTGCATAAGCAAGTGCAGGACGAGGTGGTGCCGTCAGAAGCGCTAGGAAGGTTAAAGCCTAGATCACAAAACCAGCTTTTGTTGATATATATAGTGTCAATGAGAGCCTCCCTAAGTAATAGACATGGTCATAAGTAATAATGGACAGCATCTTTCTTTAAGCCTAGATAATCATAGACCCTCCATTATACTCCTTACTACTAATTAACAGGCTTTTTCCAGAAGATAACCTCTTCTCACACTTCAGGCCTGCTGTACAGTAGCTGTATTTTAAAAATGTTAAAATTGTGTTTACCTCTAAGCTGTTGCAATGATGGAGAAGCACTCCTAAATCATAAAAAAACTTACTTATGTGTTCTCTCTCTGGCAGTTGCCATGTCTGATGCTGTGTAGATTCCAGATTTTGGGGGGTTAATGAATTGCAGTAACTTATATGGCCACTAGAGGCCATAGACTTGTAAAGGTGACATGATCACACTACTGATTGTATTTGACGACAGTCCAGCAAATGTCAGCTTCTCTCCACAGGAGGGGGGTCGAGAGACATTCAGGATTATCTAATCACAGATAAGGATTTTTTACTTTTTTTCCAAATCATCCCAATAATAGGGTTTGCCAGTGAGGGGCATAAAGTACATGAGGAAAATGTCAGTATAGAGTAAATAAATAAAAAAAAGTTTGTATTTATTATTGAAGCCTTACATGCACTCATCATTAAAGAACCCCTGCTCAAAAGTGCACTGGGTGGTTGTTGTATGTCCCATTTCTAAGGAGACTGCAGACAGCTATCCTGCACTCCCTGGAGGTGTTAGGGTCCCCATACACGGTTCGATGCCCACTCGATCCATGAATGCTTGAGCGCAGCATGATGTCGTCAGTGCGATGCACTCAAATGTTCATTGTTTGGACAATAAATGTGCACCACTTTGCGCAATCAATGCCCATTGATGCTTTGTAACAGCAATTATCCCGGGATTTACCAATATGTTGGTCCTCTGTTCAATTGAGCTCTTTGAGTCGGATCAATGTATGCCTCTTGAAGAAAGGGTGGCCATGTTTGATTTGCGAACAACTGCACGCGATCGATTACTCAAAAATCAACACATATATGGGGACATTTATGCTCCTGACAGGAAAAGAGCTACTGAATAGTGTTGAGCTCCAATATTCAAATGTCCAAATATTTTTTGTGAATATCGGCAATTTGAGAATTCGTGAATGTCTCGAATATGTCAGCAGATTTTGAATGTTCGCGGTATGGCCATGTATTGCGAAAAAATTCTTTGCATTGTGAAAATAAACATAGCATTTATTTTCACAAGATCGAAGATTTTTGCAATTGTGGCCATATGGTCATACCACAGATATTAGAAATTATGAATATCTAATTGAATATAAGTAGAATTATTCGCGAAATATAGCGAATTTGAATTTTGCCTATGCCGCTCATTCACTACTACTGAATGTTTCAGCAGGGTGTACACAGCCGGAGTACACCATATATTCATATTTGCTAGGAGTAGACAACTTCTCAGAGCCCCAACAAAGCAAAAGAGACTTTACACTGGCAGCTCACTCTGAAACCTAGTATTTGCATATTTACTCGGGTAGAGGAGTGAGTCTCCTTCTGTCACAGTAGATAATATTAAAACTGCATTTGCGATTCTATATGGGGACTAAATTGCTCATTAAGCATTTACATTACCTGTGCATCCTATGGTAGGTATGCACTTGTTATGCTGTATGCTGTGGAGACAGGAAATGGTAGTGATTACATGAGGTTAAAAGACCAAAATTTAATTTTTTAAGGCAGTTTTTGGTTTGTTTGTTTGTTCAGCTCTACTTTTTCATTATGGCCTTTCAAGAAGAAATACAATTTTATAATATCTAGTACACTTAATTATTCTGATCTTATTGGCAATCAAATTAACAAGGCACACGGCACAAGTGTTTCATGCACACTAAGAATGTATTGGAATATTGAAAGCTAAGATATTGATTGTATTGGCTGTATTATTAGACTTTGATTGCCTTGTGACAGAGTCGATGTCTATGCCTGCAGTCTTTTTATTTTGAGTAAGGTTACAACTTTTTACCATATGTATTCAAATTAACTTTTCATTCTTCATGTGTATTGCACACCTAGAACGCTAATAAAAAATATGGCTGACCTTAAAAATTGCACATTATTCCATGGCCATATACCTGTATTGCTTCCATGTGTTTTATGAACTTTGCACTTGATGTTTAAAAAGCAGCCTGAGGCCATGCTGGGCGGATTCCCTGTGGCTTGAAGGCAGCTTGCCCGTGGCTTAGTGGCGGGAGCATGTCCTATTGATTCAGCAAAGGAAATACACGGAAAAACAGCACCCGAACAGCATCACCATTGATCTTCAATGGAGGTGTCTCCGGCGGCACTGTGCGACGCTTCTATGCAGCCCTCAGCTTTAAAACAGCACTGCGGGCATGCCACTCAGAATACACAGAGAGGACACTGTCCCATTCATGAGCAGCAGTGGACACAAGACCTTAATGATGAATAATGCACAGGTTTATCATTACTTCCTGTCTTGATAAAAAGTCATAAAAAAAATAAAAAAACAGATAGCAAATCCGAACCAAAATAAATTAATTTCTGGTGTCAAGCTTCAAAAGCGAAGGGGTCTAAGAGCTTTTATTTTTACTTTTCATATAATATATTTTTCTCCTTTCAAACTAATTAAGCAGAGCACAGAAGGAAAGTAAAAAAAATAAAAAGGTAAGAAAGAAATGTCGCATTTTTGTGTCAGAGTTTCTGTAAAATTGTGATAAATACCATGGATGCCCCAATTGCCTTTAGACCGTAGTAATTTTTCCTTGCACGTTAAGGTTTAATTTTCGATCAGGGCTCCAATAGGCAATCTCAACTGAGACATTTCAACTCATAAGGGAACAGGATTATGAAACGCTTTGTCCGCATTTCATTTTGCACTTTGTGGGAGAAGCATCGCATTGATTTTTATCCTTTTTTTTTACTTTGACATGGGCACATTACAGAACGTAGCACTTAAACTGCTCAGCTCTTTTCAAGAGGAAGAACAGCTAACTATGAGTTTTGTGTTATTTCTCTTTTAAATACCATGCTTTCTCTCTGTGAAAACACACCCTCAGGAAAGTTTGAGTAGGAAAAAAAATACCCTCAATTTTATGAGCCGCTTTCTTTTTAATCTAAGGCAGTATATGTCCTGCACTTTGCGAGAGTGTCTCCCTGTCTCACTTTATTTAGTTTGTATTGGGTATTTGTCAATGTCATTCATAAATTCATACATTGTATTGCTAGTGTAATTCTTTGTGTGTACGTGCGTTGAAGGTCACATGACCGTTTCATCCTATTTGTTGGTATAGCTTGACTTTTTTTTTTCTTTCGTTTCTACTGATGGCTGCAAGTGCAGAAGTTGATTGACAGTTGAATTGGAGAAACTCCCTCTTCTATGTTTCAAAGGCTACATAGGACGGATTGCGATTCATCATCTCAGCAGCAGAACACGGGGACCATGAACGCTGTAATTGGCCAGGTATTGTGTCAGCCATTTCTCAACACCCCTCTTTATTATTTCACCAATCCAAGGAAATACTCTTTCCATCTGATTCTCATAATTCATGTTTGTACTTGTACATATAGAAACTTTACATGGAGGCAGAAAAAAGAAAACATTAAATATACAAAACATGTTTAAATCTTTTTTTTTGCTTTCTAATGCAATTTCACATCATATTTCCTTCATGTATATTTGTATGATTTATACATTTTGTGTGTCCATCTATCCATCTGTACCTTCTTTGTGTAACATCCTCTTTAAGTATGAGATTGTAAATTTAGTGGTCATCTGCTACCGGAAAGGAAGGTGGCAAGCAAATTAAAGGCTGCCGGCTTCCTAGAGGTCCAGGTGGTCTGCTCAAGCTTCCTAATATGATCCAGCACAACAGCTTTAATAAACAGCTCTATTTAGCTCTCTCCTCCCCGAACGCAGGGAGGTGAACAGGTCTGGGTCTGCGGTGATGAAATGCTGGATGAATATCTCTGAGGCCTCACAAGCTGATTTTTAAAGCTTTACCATTCCACTGCCTTTTGTCTTCCGAATGAGTCAGTGAGTCCTTGCCTTACTTGGGAGATATTTCTGATAAGTGTAATATATGATGTCTTTCTTTGTTTTAGCTCGTGTCTGTTTATAACAAACCTTGTTACAAAAGAAAAAAAAGTAGATTCCATTTGATTTGGAATGCTTTTATATAGTAGCCTGTACAAAAAAAGGTCCTATATCAATGCTGTGGTTAGCAAAGCAGGATTTGAAGGGTATACGGATAATACATATAGATTATCTTATATGACATTAAATGTATGACTGTGTAATGGGAGATTGAGCTGGGAAGCTGTACAGCAAGTAAGTCATATATTTGTGTTTTACTTTTTATGTAGTTGATGTTTTCTGATTGTAGCTCTTCGAGTCTGAATTCCCCTGTTGTAGGCTGTTAAAATTATTGTTGCAAATGGTTGCAAATTGGTGTAGAATAGCCTGGTATGCTGGATGCATTTGATTTGTGTGTGTTAAAACTTATGTATTTAGGCATTTAAAGTAATATTATTTGACTACAAAGTCTTCTGGGCTGTTAACACGATTGTTTTTTATGATAGAAAAAAAGCAGGAAACTTTCTGCATAGTTTTTCATATGTTTGAAAATGAATGTCTTGCCTACCAAAGCATTCTTTGATCAATGGGCAGGAACAACCTTCTCTGCCATGTCAGTGCCCATATACTATAAAAAAAAGTCATTTGGGGAGGAGAAGTATCATTGTTTACTGTCAAGTAAAAGGCGCCAAAACCTATGATTTTCCATTGCTGCCTACTCGGCACAGGCGGCAAGAATTTTAATGCTGAACTATTTTGGCAGTTTTAATCTTGTGCTTTTCAACATTGCTTCAAACAAACAACAATGCAGTCAAACAATCCAGTTGTTTCAAACAAAATGTTCACATACACATGTAAAAGGAACCTGATTAAATTCAGTTGTAGTTTTGTCTAAAGAGCAAATGCTATTACTGAATTGTTGCAGAATGCTTTACAGCTTGATATCGTTGATCATGGATCTTGTATTATATTTTGTCCTATATAATCATATCATCAGATAGCACACTAGTAACCGTATAAGCATTAGGCTTCATAAACAAGTACACAATATCTAAAAATATAAGGACTGCAGTTTTTCTTCTGTTTATTTTTTGCCTATCATATATAATGAAATTCTAATCCCAGACCAATGTTTTTAGTAGTTGTGGCTAAGGTTTAATTAAATTGAATTTCTCTTTTTCTTCAAATATTGTGGCCTAGACCAAAGGGATTGGGCAGAGTCGTTTCCTCCTCCTGTGTCATAGTCATATGTTGGGGTGTGTTGCCTTTCAACCCTTATTTAATGTACCATACTGTAAGTTACCGTTATTAAAAGGGATTGTGCAAATGGAGCAGTGCCAACTGACATGGGACACATACTGTCCTCATACTGCCCTGTACTCTATGTAGAAATGGTGTCACCTTTGGCTAGAGATATACAGACCAGATACATGTACACTATAAAATACACATATGTACATAAACTTTGCATCTTGTTATACCTTACCTTATTTTTCATGTAAAGGTAAGGTTGAGCATTAAAAACTTTTGCGTTCTGTATTGCTGCTTTAAAAGTTACATTATTACTTATTCATCATAAGTCTTTAATCTCACCTTCTTACATTATCAATATATTCATGTTTAGACTTAAAATAATTTGCCTACATTGATGTCAGTAGACAAATATTCTGCCATAAAGCATATTTGCCAATTAATGTTGACAGGAATGGTGCCAGTGACATGTTATCAACTTATCATTTATAATTTAGGTGTGTTTTAACAAAAAATGTGTCTTAATAAAATATAGACTAGGATAGTTTTGTTTCTTGGCAACATTCGGAATATTCTACCATGCTGAAATAAGTAAAGAAGCTAATTCTAATGAAATGCAAAGGAAATAAGAATACAGTAATAATCAGCTGATGAACATAATACTCCATAGAACATTAGGACAACATGTGACTTTTACCCTGTAGTTTTTTTGGATTCTCTAAATATTATTAATGATAATGTCTAATTGTTAATTTAACTTGAAACAAAATTTAACATAATGTCCCAAGTGTCCAAAATAGCTAAATATCGAGCATCACATACATATAAATTGTTGAGCGGCAATATGTTTAAACTAACCCAATCTTTTATGAAAATTCTTTGCTGAAATATAACGAAAGAATTCAAGTTGTTATTGTTTTTTTTCACCTTATATTGTCACTAGAGATGGTCGAATTTTTAGACTAGTTGACTTTGTGAGCTGATTGCAAAGCCTCTGAAAATTGTATCATCGCCAAAATTACTGGAGACATAGAGAAGGGCTGTGGGAACATTGGGGAAAAAATTTTATTTGCATAAATTAAGTTCAAAGTAAAAATCTTAATTTTGACTTGACTTTGAACTTAATTTGTGCAAAAAATATTTGTGTTAGAGCCATACTTTTTTTTGTAGTACACCCCCAACCTCTACATCTCCAGCAAGTTTGGTGATGATACCATGTTCAGGGGCTTTGCAATTAACTCGAAATTGTCGAAATCATAGAATTTTTACAACAAATTCGACCATCTCTAGTTGTCACTGTCTTTTGAATTACCTTACTAGTTTACTATTACCCACAATAGTGTTGATGGTCATTATGAATTTTAAATTGCAATTTGTTGGGTTCAAGAAACAAAACAAACAATTATTGCACTTGTGCTTGTGTTTAAAACATGATTCCCTTGCAATGATCATTTGTGAATTACCAACAATGTTTCTTTACATAAATGTTATATTCATGACGGTAGCAGGCATTGGCAAATTTGAAAGCCAAAAACATCCATGGCATTCTTCCAACGATGGAAAAAAAAGAATGCATGGAAAGCTTCAGTTGCATTAGTCCGAAAAATGTGTTGCATGTGTTGGTTGCTTTACTTGCCACATTTGCATCTAGTTCAGTAAGAAGGGTTTATGTTTGGAGGCTTTACTGGACATTTTATGATATTTTTTAGGTCTTCATTCAACAAGACCTTGTTTTCCAATTAGTACTTGGAGGTGGTTCCTTACACTGATCAGCCTTCTCTTTTAAAATTTTCCTACTGCCACTTGATCTTTCCCTTCTCCTTAAATATAAAGCCAAGAACTAGGCTTTGACTCCACTATGCATTAAAACCCTGCTTTTAAAAGAAAGTCAAGCACTGTGTTCACATTAATGCAATGTAAGCCAACATAAGCCTTAAGGTGCCCATACCTGAATCAATACCCATTGGATTGCAGAGTGATTAATTGCGGTGTGATGACGAAACGGATGGCTCACACCACTTTGGATGGGGACCCTGGTCCCTGGCGATGGAACAGGGATTTACTAAAATGTTTGTACCCTGTTTGATCAACATTTTTTCAAGCGGTATTGATATCAAATAAGGGATTTTGCGGTTTTCAACAAGCATGGTGATTGTTTGGGAATCGAAAAAAAAAAAAAAAAGTTATACACTTCTACTGAAATTAAAGCTGTGCTTGAATGTTTTGGCCTGTATGTCACCTATCATTCCGGTTTTCTAAAACTTTTCTTAAAAATCCTTTACAATTTTGGGACTGGCAGATATATGCTTGTCAAAGTTTCTGCCTTTTGATGGTATAGGAGGCAGCACTGACACTTTGGCTTTCTATACAATTCTCTACAGATAAACCTACACATTTCAGGAGTATATATATATATATATATATATACATACAGATGTGTGTAAAGATATATTTGTATAGTTAACGGGACAATGCAATATTAATGCATATCTACATTTCATATATATTTGAATGTATAAATAATAGGACATTAATAAAAGGACATAAACTTATTTTTTTAAGGAAAACTCAAAAATAATTAACTATCTTCTGTATTGGCCTTCTTATCTCCAGATAAACAGGAGACCTGGTCCTGTGAGTGACAGGTTGCTTCATCAGACTTACAGCCCTCCTGTTTTTTTCTCATCTCATGCAGACAGGTCACTGTGTCCAATCACCCTCCTAGCACTTTATTCCCTGGGGATACCATTGCCTGCCTGCCATCTTGATCCAAAGGCCTTTAGGGTCTAGGCTGGCTGCACATTTGTATGTTCAGTGACTTATATAAAATGTAATAAATTAGCTGATGAAGGAAAACAAATAAGGTGAATTAGGTATTTAATATTCAAGATATTTTTACATTAATACGTTCATGGTATTATGTCATATATTATCACAGGAGTGCTTTTGTGACTGTACTGTATACATATTTGCTCTTATTTCTAATTTCTGCTTCTCAAATACGTACATTCAGCAAAAGAAATGTCCTTCTAACCTTCCTACTCCAACTATATGAACTATAAAATCAAATGTATAATTTCTGTACCACCTACAGACTACGTTTGGAATAGATATGTTCTTGAAAGATTCATATTGTGAGAAAAGTCAGCAATGAACTTGTGCCAGAATGTTCAAAGCATATTATGGGTACTTGTCTACCACTGTGTAACAACATCTTTAACTGAATGTAGTATGGAAAGCATGTTTTGCTTAATGAGTACTAGGTGAACAATGGCACACATCCACAAATCTTAGCATCTACTATTAAATACCCCTACCTACCTTTAAATTGTGCTGGCTATGTTATTTAAAGTTGATTTACCAATAGACATACAAATTATTTGGACATTCTCACCTACCTTTTCAATCAGGGCCGCCTTCACGCAGGGACAGGGGGCACTCCCGTCCCGATCCCAACTTTTTAGGGGTGGGGCCCCCTACATTAACATGGAGGTCAATGGCGCTACCCCCGTCCCCTTTGGCGTCACCGATGACACCAAAGACACAGGGCCGACGAGAAATGCTGCAGGCACATAGAGAGCCGGTGGTTGTGCCCGATCCTGGCATGGACGCAATTTGATTCACAATCAAACTGCACCCGTACTGGCTTCGGGCATAACGCCAAGGAGGTTAAAGCACATTGTGTTTATTTCATTCCAAATCCATTGTGGTAGTGCACAGAGCCAAAAACTTTAGAATTGTGTCAATGTCCCAATATGTATGAACCTGACTGCATGTTAATTTGAGTTTACTTTTCCACTTAACTATCAATTTATTTATTTATTTTAAGTAGATTGAACAGAAAAATCCCAACCAACCTTAAGCTGGCCAATCTATGGCCGGCTTTTAGCAGACTCCTCACAGCTTGGTGACGTCACCACGCTGTGATGAGTCGGCTACAGAATGGACAGGAATCCTGTGTGTTCCACTAACACATGCGATTCCTGTCAGATTGTAGCCAATTAACTTGGAGGGGGAGGAGACTCCCCCTCCGAGTTAACTGCCTGCATCAGGATCGGAGGATCGGGCACAAAAAGAACCAGCAGGACGAATCTGTGTGCAATCCCACCTGCCGGATCTTTTTGTCGGATCCTCAAGGTGGGCTCCCCTGTAGTTGCGGCCGACCGGCCTTTATGTGCTCAGCGGGAGCGAGCATGGCGCTCGGTAGGCCAAAACTATGGCTGGGAATCGGCCTGTCTATGGGGTGCTTTACTCTCCAAGTCATGTTAACAGATATGTCAGAAAACAGCTCTCAGATAAGTGAGTGAACTGCAATCAAAAAACTGCCCCAAACTCCTAAAGTATGAATCATATAGTTCTAAAATAGTTATACACATTTCTAATATTTTTCTACAAAATAAAATTAACTTATTATTAAGTTATAATATTAGCCATAAAACTCTGAAGGGATTTCAAATCTGGGTTTGTGCCTAATTTTCAGAGAATAATGACTGATTTGGTCATATTTCTTCTGTCAATATTTCAGATGATTTGTTGCCTATCACACATGATTAAAGTGTTAGTAAACCTTAAACAAAACATTTTAAGCATAGTACAAACTTTTTAAATATCACAAAGGAAATCATACTCATCTCTGTGGTTTTCCCAGTACAGATATCTAACCTCCCTGACTTTACAGGCAAATGTCAGTTCCTGTACTAAAAGCTGGGAACATTTAAAAAATTTCTGTCCCTCTAAATTAGTGATGGCCGAACTGTCAGCAGGGCGTTGGATGTTAACCCTCCTTCTAGCTGGCGAGCAGTACCCCATTCTTCTTCTGGCGGTATCAGGAGCAGTAAGATTCCGCCGGAGGAAGAACCTTTTCACTGAAGACCGAGTAGACAACCCGGTCTTGCAGTGAAAAAAAGGGCTTAGTAAGATGGCAACAGCAACCAGGAACTATGCGTTCCAGGGACTGTATGTGACGTCACTCACGTCACTTCCGGTTTTCCAGATTCAAATTCCCCGCCTATAGGAGGGGAATTTGAATCTGCCCATGAACAGGCGGACGGCGGACTATTTTAAAAATCCGCCTGTTCACGGACGGACATTTGAGAAGTTCATCTATTACTCCTCTCAATTAATGAGCACACACCCTGATTTCACCCTGGATCATGGAAGAAAGGAAAAAGTCTGAGATGGAAAGTTCGTTTTGCCCAGGTTGCCACTGCAGCATTAGGGATGGACCGAACTGTTCGCCGGAGAACAGTTCGGCCGCGAACTCGGCATGTTCGCCGTTCGCCTCGCCGGCGGACAGTACGGGTGTTCGACCCGTCCTGTTCGCCGGCCAGAAGAAGATCTAAATTCTTCCTCCGGCAGGATCAGAACCTGCGAGATCGTGCCGGAGGAAGAATGTCTTCACTACAAGACCGGGCATGAAGCCGGTCTTGTAGTGAAGATTCCGGCTCAGAGTAGGAAGTGACGTCAGTGACGTCACATCCGGCTCCCGCAACCAGGAACGATGCGTTCCAGGATGCGTTCCATGGACCGGATGTGACGTCACTGACGTCACATCCGGTTTTTCCGATTCAAATTCCCCGCCTAGAGGCGGGGAATTTGAATGTGTCCGCGAACAGGGCGGACGGCGGACATCTTTAAAAGTTCGACCCGCCCTGTTCGCGGACACTCCGGGCTGGTGTTCGCCCATCTCTATGCAGCATACACGTTCCCTCAACAAGCATCCATACTGTAGATCCCATGAACATTTGCAGTTGTTAGGATCTGGGCATGCTCAGACTGTATCCTGGATCCCCAAACATGAAGGTAACTGCGGTGGCAACCTGGGGATAAATGCTAAACCAGGCTGCCACAAAAAGACCAAAAGAGGATTTGGCACTTTGAATGTCTATGATTTATTTGGGGGTCTTAGGGAGTTTATTCTAACCTAATATAAGAATGTTTTTGTAGTTTAGGGTTTAATAATCCTAAACCTGTTTGTATTTCAGAAATCTCATAAGCTTTTTAGGATTGGTTATTATACCAGCTATGTAAACACAGTTGCACTTTACTGCATTTCCACATATATAATATATGAAGTGTGCACAGCATGTTGTTAGTTTTGAATCCCATTTCCATTTCCTGATAGCTATTACCATATAAATACTATGTAGTAAAAGACATCACAAGGAAGCAGCAGCTTTTGGAAAAGAAAAAACGTGTAACAAAGTTGAGTTGTTTGTAAATATAACAAATAATATGAGAAAAGCATCAGTGAAGAAAAGCATTTAATACATATGAAAAGTAGGGCAGTCTTGTAAATGAAGGCTCATAAAGAATCACAGCAGGAATAGAAAGAGATATTGATGCAGATTGTGAGAGGCAGGGCAGCGTTGAGCGAGAAGGTGTACTGTTTAAAACTGCAAGTTGTAAGTATTTAGATTGTTATGTGAATATAGTCCATCTGCTGCACTTGTTTTTGTTCTTGAAATTTTGTTATTACTTTGGAAAATATTATCTTATTTAAGTGGAAATGGGCACAGCCATGGGTCATAATAAGACTACTGGGACACTATTGTATCATAAACTGACAAAAGTGTATATGTGCATATTTGAAACATTTATTGTCACATTCATTCACACTCAAATGATTTTTTATACAATGTATGTTTGATGTTCTTAGGTGCTGTGAGGTAAAAAAAAATTAAAACTAGTCCTTAGTGCTTTTGTATTCACCATTATATGTATATTTTGAGCATCACATGCAATATCAAATAATTTAAAGCCTTAAGCTGGGCATTAATGGTTAGATTTCACGGCAGACCGACCGTCATGCACGATCGCAAATATAAAACTGGGCGTAGACGTTTAGTTTTGCGGGCAGTCGATCCGAAGAGATCGGATGAAAATCTAAACGTCTTTGCCCAGCTTAACATTTGAAACAATTGAAAAACACCCCCTTCATCACCTGATAATAATAATAATAATATAACGGTATCTTAATTTATATTCTGCACCACAGTATTTCCAATTTCTTCATTTATTACTATTAATATCTCAGAATGGTCTGATTCACATAAACTTGAATATTATAATATTCCAACCAGTTTTAAACTAAAGCCGGCCATAGACGTCTTGATCCATGGCTGGCTTGTACCAGACTCATTACAGCGTGGTGACGTCACCACGATGTGATGAGTCTGCTACAGAACTGACAGGAATCCCCCTCCACATAAACTGCCTACAACAGGATCAGCCACAAAAAAGTACCAGCAGGACAGATCACCGTGCAATCCAACCTGCGGGCTATTTGGGTCAACAACTGCAAGGTGGGCACCCCTATAGTGTCGATCGACTGACCACTATGCGTTTGATGTGAGCGTGCACACCAGTCGATCGCCTGCAATTATTGCTGGGAATCGCCACGTCTATGGCTGGCTTAAGCTTCACACTTTTACGTTCAATACTCCACAAGAAAAAGTCAGTTACTACTTAGCACCATCATAAAATATGTGATGATCTACACAGCAATGGAGCATGGACTATAACTATAGGTGCAAAGGCTTAGACCTACAGGGAACTAGACTAGGCATTTTTTTAGAAATATATTGGAACATAATAAGAGTCCATTTCAGCATGTAACAATGATGTTAGCTTAAGATCATTCTGGTTGAATGTAATGTGGATGCAGATAATCATTCTAGTAGAATCTGATGAGGAGGATGTTAGCGAACAATTATTTTAGTAATACCTAATGTGGAGGGTGTTAGTGTACAAACATTTTGGTAGAACATAATATGTAGGAATGGGCAGTCATTCTAGTAGAATCTAATATCACAATACACTCTATAGAGTGTTGACAAACGAAATTGGTCGTTAGGCCCACCCCTGATATATATAGTATAAGGAGAGATACATAAACCTAAATGGGGCTTTAATGGCCAAAAAGAATTGCCAGCTGGTCAAATCATATGCAGTTAAAAAAGGTCTTTATTTTAATATCTTACAGGACCATAGCCCAATATTAGGCAATAAAAAAAAAAAATCACTATCACATATATCATTAGACCATATAACCATGTGTTAGGTCTGTGTAGTCGGTAGTCGTAATAATAATCATCATTGTATCATCAGCAACAACGTACAAAGATAATCATAGTACATTATACATTATTAGACTGCAGTTTGTTGGGTGGTCCATGTGGTCTGTGGGGTATACAGGAGCACACACTGGTCACATGGAACATACATCAAAAGTACATCACTCCCAATTCCAGACAGACGACAATCACATAGTTACATTATACATGTGATATGAATTTTAGATAATGTCAAGTGCATAGTTACTGCTGGAAAATGTTTATAAAATCCATAAATTAGAGTCACATATAGAAAATTGACTAACTAAATGTATCACAGATTGAACGAAACACGTTGGACTACACAGACCAACTGCATGATTATATGATATAATGATATATTTGATAGAGATTTTTTTTATGTTTTTTATTCAAATTGCCCAATATTGTGCTAATGTCCTGTAAGATATTCAAATAAAGACATTTTTATACTGCATATGATTTGACTGGTTGGCAATAATGTTTCTTGCCTTAGATTTAGGTAATTTCTGTTCCTTTAGTGTTTCTCTTCCTATTCTTATAGAATTGAATGTGGATCATAATCTTGAACTCATCATATGGTTTAGAAAACAGGTACAGGACATTGGCTGTTGTGTTAAATGTTTGGAGTGTGTGAACTTCTGGCTCAAATTGTACTCCTTCTCAGGTATAATTGTAAATTTTGTTGGATACTCAACCATGCAGAGTCTCCAAAGCTGAAGGAGGCTATGGGCTGTAGAAGTCATTATAATGATATTGGTTCCCACAATTTTTTCATGTCAATATTAACAATGAACCCTGATATAAGGGTACACCCAGCATACTGGCATTTAGAGATGGTCGAATTTTTCGACTTGCTAATTTTGTGAGCTGATTGCAAAGCCCCTGGACATGGTATCATCACCAAACTTGCTAGGGATGTAGAGAAGGGTTGTGGAAATATTTGAAAAAAAGAAGCTGTGGTCTAGCCCATGTAGTTTTTGCATAAATTAAGTTCAAAGTCAAAGTCGAAATTCCGATTTTCGAAATTTTGACTTGACTTTGAACATAATTTGTGCAAAAACTGTTTGTGTTAGAGACAAACTTTCTTTTTTGGAGTATACCCCCAACCCTTCTCTACATCTCCAGCAAGGTTGGTGATGATACCATGTTCAGGGGCTTTGCAATTAACTCGAAATCGTCGAAATCGTCGAATTTTTTTAAAAAAATTCGACCATCTCTACTGGCATTCACAGTGACAATCGCTCGAGTGGGAAGTCCTATGAAGTTGTATAGTCTGGACACCCACTTGGCCATGTACAGGAGGCGTAGGTGAGGAAGCTGTCAGAAACTGCCTGGCTTACACACAGCACACACAGACAAACCCTTTGAGCTTGGAGCATTTAAGCACCCTTTGAGGCTTTGAGCATTGCCAAAAGAACCTGCACTTAAAGCCACAGATTTGGCTCTTACAGCTTCCCCGCACGCATCTCTACATACAGTTGTATGTAGCGGTATGTCTTATCTTGCAGTGAGTCTCATCAAGCGCAAATACCATAATAAGTAATGCAAAAGTAAGATTGTATTTTATCATTAAATAAATAACTAAGTTATTTGAAAACAATTCATCAAAATGTACTAGAATGCATATTTTATTATATAATATATATATATATATATATATATATATTTATAAATATAATAAACATTATATGTTTTCTATATATGAGAGCAACTCCTCCTGTAGATAAAAAATACTATATTTTTAATTTTCCCCAAAGTGGAAGACTGATATAAAGTCACTTTGGCTGTGAGAATGAGACAGAGTTATTTAAGATTGTGAAAACTATTTTTTCTGTGTCACTGGTACAGGTAAATGTGCTGTTGCTTGAGGCCTTTTGTTTTATCATTAGCTTTGAAACCTCTCTGATATGTAGGACTATTTTTTCAAAAGAAAGATTAGCTGTTGATATTTGCTGCCTTCTCTCTGTTGTCTGGAAGTGTTGTTCTGTAGGTGCATTTTATCTAACTGCTAGATCAAAAACAACGGCTTAAAAGAGAAGGCAACATTTCCTGTTATTTTCAAATTGGAAGTGATTTTGCTTCTTGCTCTGCACATTACTAATGTGAAATATTTGTCAGATGTGGCAGCAAGTGAGGAAACAGTGTTAATGTTCAGTCATTACTTGCAGAATTAATGAGTGTTTAACAGCAATATGAAATAGGAGGCAGCACAGAACAATGTAAAAAAAAAGCTTTGCTAGGCTTCCATTGCTGCCTTCTAAAAGTAGACAGTGCTAGTGGCGAGCGCTTTGGTAGAAAATTGTGGACTTTCTATTTCAGTAGGTAGAAAGTAGGTCATACTAGCCAATGAACATTTTTGGTTTTAGGAGATGCTTAAACAGTCAACTGAGGTGAAATGGAGGGCCACAAGTGCGGCTCTCTGCATCACTTAAGGGCTGCACATAACACCGAACTAGCAGGCAAGATCCCAGCAGGCAGTCAAAACCCAACAGCAATCCACCCCCCTGGGTGCAGTGATCATATGTTGACCTGGTTTTCAGAATCAACATAGACAATTTAACTGATGTAAGACCGCCATAAGTTGATTATGAAAGCAGGGTCAGCATGTGTCCACTACACATGGTGATATATGGAATATCCCATATATATCAACAAAGGTTATGTGCCTCATAGATATTATCAAAGTAGTCTAATGGAAGCATAGGCTCTCAGGCACTGTATGGGTCACTCATTAGCTTTCATGTATGCCAATTAGCGTACTCAGCTGGAGGCTGAGCGAGTCCCTCACCTTTTCTCTTCTTACCGCTCTAAGAAGTTCCCATGCGAGAAAGAGTTGGCGGAGGATCGGTGTACGGGTGAGTTCCTATACCATATGCATTAACAGTCAGGTTTTGGGGCCTCAAGTGGAGCAGGCCAAACAACACCCCTGGGCCGCAGGTTGGGCACCTGGTAGGTAAATCAACAATTTCTAGGAACCCTGCAGTGTCCTGGCCCAAAGTTAGTGTTTACTGTGACAAGTTGTGCAATATTTAGCCGCCTTGTCGTGTAATCTTTTGTTTTTTTCTACCTATGGGAATAAATGCTCAGTTAAGGGAAAAATCTTCAGTTATAATTATTTAAATATCAACTCTCAGTGGAATATCGATCATACTACTACACAATGTGATAGATGCAAAAACGATCTACTTCAAAGTACAATCGGAGACAAAAAAAAAATATCTAGAAAACTCAGATACTCAAACCACCCTCAGATACTTGCATAAAAGAATGAAATTTTCCAACATGACTTATAAAAGCGCTTTTGATTTTATGGGCGCTTTTGAGCACTTTTCTTCGACCTTTTAATTTAAAAAGAAATAGTTTTCATATAGATCAATTTCTTAAATTGTTTGCATAAAAAATTTATCGCCAGCTTTAGAAGTGTGAACTGTAAGAGGTAGATAAAGATCTGAGAACTATTTTGTGGAGAGCAGTTGAAGATTAGTGTAGAACAATGATTCCCAAAGAAAAAACTGAAAAAGAGGTTAGCTGAAACCATACCAACCAGAATTAGAGCTGGTGGAGGGATCAGGTGACGGGGACTTTTAAGGGCACATTTAGAATAAAATAAATAGGTGTGTTTTCTTTAAAAAGACATCATTTTATTTAGAAACATGATTAAAAAGTATGGTTGACATCACATAATAAAGTCAGTCCAAAAAGGTATATACATAGTGGGTCAAGGTCGATTGTCTGAGTCAAATATGTCATAAACAATGAAATATATACACCACTCCTGGCGCAAGGCGCCAATCCGACACGTTTCTCCCCTCTTAATCAGGGGCTTCCTCAGGGAGGAGTGAGGTTATTTAGCATTTAGTCCTGATGACAATAGAATACATGATTATAAGTAACACAATCCTTACAACAAAGGATGGTATAAAAAATCAGTAAGATTCAAGGAGGGAGGATCAAACATTGCAGTTTTACTTACGTCCGTCATGTAGGTCGTAAGTCAGTCAAATAATGTATGAGGCAACCAGTATCGAGTCTTTAGAGGTGTCAGATCTTCATAGCCTATAAGGTAAGGTTGATCTTTCTAGCAGCATGATTTCAGAAGGGTTTTAGCATAGGGGGTTTGCGCCATTAGCATCAGAGCAACATGATCACATTAAAAAAATTGGTCAATTAGAAAATCAAGTAGAGATCCATGAAAGTGCATCAGTGCAACTGCGGAAATGCAAAAATATGGGTTGGGGACATTGGAGTACCAGAGTTTTAAAATGGCTAAGTGCTTTATAGGTAGAGAGGTTTTTCGAAACCTTCCTTGAGAAAATCAGATGATGGCTCCATATGAGTCCACTCTCTGCATTTTCTAAGTGCGGTGGCCCTTAAGTGTCCCGGGGGGATAAGCACAATTCAGCGGTACACTGTGGGATATACATATGTATGTACACATATTATCAAGGCTGATAATGTAGTGGTTGGTGGTTATAGGAGGTTAGCAAGTAGGCATACCTTTTGATCACCTCGAGCCGAGCTGGAATTCAGGAGGGTTAGTCCCAGATAGAAGCGTGTGTCCCCAGTCCTGCATGTCTGCGGTGTTTAGGTCAATATTGGCGCCAATGTGGCTGCTGTATCTGACCTGCGCCTTTCAAGGCAGCGTGTGAGCAGTTGGGCGGGGTTTAGACCCGAAAACGGGCTGGGTTGCTGAGGAACCCGTCGGCGTCCCTACAGCTTCAGTTTGACTGACAGGGATAGTGCCCTATCAGTCAGTGGTTAAACCCCCCTTGTTGGACGCTCTGCAGCCAGTGGTATGAGATCATACGCAGCGGCGTGATTGCAGATCCGTGACACTAGTGAGGATGGGCGCGGCCTGCACGGTCGAGCGCATCCAGGTGACGGAGTTCCCCATTGGAGGCACCTGGGATGGTGGAGGTGTGGTTAGGAACGCATCCAATGATGCTAAATGGCGACAGTCCCCATGCTGATGGTTCTAAGAGGGCAGATGTAATTAGGAAGCATCTGATGTGAAAAGTTAAACAAATGACTTGAGCAGATAGAATGTTGCCATGGAATCTTAATAATCTGCAATGGTCCGCTCCCTCCCATTCAAACTGATTGTACAGTCACAGATAATAATGAACATTGACATAATAGGTTCATGCTTGCACAAAAAATCTCTTGAGAGTACAGCATGTGATATACATAAGGCAATACAAGTAAATACAGAATTTGAGATGGAGAAAGGAGTACATCAAATGTGTATGAAGGTCATGATTGGTTGTAATCCATATTTCAAAATGTGTTGTCATTAATTTCTTATTAGAATGACAGACAATATAAAGAAAGAACATGTATCATTAGAAGAGGTTATAGGAAACTCTTGAAGCTTAATGCTTCATTAATTCCAGGATAGGTTGTTGCCTTTAGGTCATAGGTCCATTTGCTCTCCAGTTGGAGCAGTCTTTTGTCCACATGGCCCCCCCGCCCCGCCGTGGTGACGTGTGCCAATGCACAAAATCTTATTCCCTCGGGATTTCCATGGTGATGATTGGTGATGTGTCTGGCCACTGGTTTGTAAAGATTTTTACTGGTGATATCATGTATGTGGTCCCTTATACGGAACCTGAATTCTCGCTTAGTTTTCCCGATATAAAAACTATTGCAGGAG
The DNA here is from genome assembly GCA_036250615.1 of Ptychadena robeensis. Lineage (NCBI taxonomy): Eukaryota > Metazoa > Chordata > Amphibia > Anura > Ptychadenidae > Ptychadena > Ptychadena robeensis. The sequence continues at coordinate 99,462,646 of CM070036.1, forward strand.
CATTTGAGCATATATACTATCCCCTCTGTTTTACAGTTTACCCAATGTCTGGGTTTGAAAGTACGGCCTGTGGGTAGAAGTACTGTGTCACCTTCCTGCACCCACTTGCATTGGTTGCAGGCATTACATTTATATGTGCCGTATAGTTTGGTTTTAGCTTGGGGGGAAGTGTAGTGACTGTGGACCAGGGAATCTTTGATCGATCTCGACTTACGATAAGTTATTGAGGGTCGTGTCGGGATATAGCGGTTGATTGTGTCATCAGAGGTTAATAAATACCAGTATTGGCCAATTACGTCACGGATTTCCTTTTGTTGGTGTGAGTATGTGCGAATGAGTCTTGTGATAGGTACTGTTTTTGTGTCCTTTGGTTTTTGGGAATAAAGTAAATGTTGTCTGTCCATGTGTAGGACTCGGTTGTAAGATTTTTTTAGAAGTTTGGGACTGTATCCGCGATCAAGCAGTCTCTGCTTAAGCAGGGTAGCTTGTTTTTTAAAGTCTGCATCAGTCGAACAGTTACGTCTGGTTCTTAAGTACTGACTGTATGGTATTGATTTTATTAAAGGCGTTGGGTGAGCACTGTCCGCATGGAGGACTGTGTTCACCGCTGTTGGTTTGCGATATAAAGTGGACAGCAGTTTGTTATCAAGGATATATAGTTCCAGATCCAAAAAAGTAATGTTAGTATGTGAGGACATCATTGTGAATTTGAGGTTATAATTGTTGGTCTCTAGAGCCTTCATGAAGTCAGTCAATTGTGAAGGGGTGCCCGTCCAGAGCATCAAAATATCATCTATATAACGTCGCCCAAGGGCGACATGTTCAAGATGGTGAGACAAAGTGTCCTCAAAGAAGACTCCCACCCCCTCAGGTACAGGTTGGCATATGAGGGTGCACAGCACGTCCCCATAGCAACCCCCTGTACCTGGAGGTAGTGGGTACCCATGAAACAAAAAATGTTGTGTCTCAAAATAAATTCCAACAATTGTAATATAAATTTGTTCCTAGAATAGGAATCTTGGTCCTTTTCCGCCAGGAAGTCTGAGACCACCTTTACTCCCAACTTATGTGGTATGCAGTTACAGAGTGCCTCTACATCAATCGCTACAAGAGTGCAGCCCGATGGAACCTGCAGGTCATCAGTCATTTTGAGAAGGTCGATGGTATCCTTGACGTATGAAGGGAGTGTTTCAACGAACGGTCTAAGACAAGAGTCAACAAAGATGCTTGCTTTTTCGGTTAATGAATTGTTCCCCGAGACTATTGGGCGGCCGGGCGGATGGGTCACAGATTTGTGAGTCTTGGGGAGCGCGTAAAATGTTGGGGTGGTAGGCTTGGGTACCGTAAGGTATTCAAACAAATCCTTGGTACAATTCCCTGATTCCAAATTATCTTGTAGAATTGAGTCATATTTTAGTATGGTTTTTTTAATCTCATTGAGATATGGGTGGGGGAGCAAGTGAAAGGGGTTGAGAGTCAGAGGAAAAAAAATCCTCGTCGTCCCAATCCTGTTCCTCTAAAAGCTCTTCTAAGTCTTTAATGGCCTGTTGTTCCCGTGGGTCCATTGTGCTAGAAGGTAAAGTTTTTGTTCATGCAATACTCGTAGTAAGAGCTTTCTTGAAAAAAGCTGTATATCCTTCACCGTTTCGAACAGGTCAGAGTTTTGGCCTGGGCAGAAACTTAGTCCTAATTTTAGGGCTTATTCTTCCTCATGAGTGAGTACGCATGAGGAAAGGTTAATTATTGTCATTTGATCACTTGTTTTTGGGCCTGCGGAAAAAAATAATTGCTTATGGGAGAGGTGTTATTGATTGTATTGGTTCGAGAAAGTAGGCCTGATGGATTCTGGGGTCTGGATGATTCCCTTGTTTGTTCCTGAGTGTGATGATGAGAGTAGTGGCTAGTGGCTCCCATAGGGGTGCCTACATGTGTTCTGGTTTCAACCCGGGGAATCAGGATACTGCTTGAATTTAAAGTGGCTTGTGTCATAGGAAGTGTGGGGAGGGAATTTTGTTCTATAGCCAAGTTACTCATCTGAGTTGCCATATGATCTCTGTCTGGGGGTGGGAGGGATTCAAGTGACGAGGTTATATCGTCGCTGGTGTAGTTTGTTGCCGTGGCTGATGTTTGGGGGTTAGAGAATCCTCTTCCCTGTCTTCTCTTGGAATCATTGGTCTTAGGCGTAGTGTCAGAGTTAGGTGGCCGTTTGGTACCAGGTTTTACGTTTGGTTGATTCGTATATGGTCTTTGGGAGGTTGGGCCTCTTTGTGTGTTGTCAGAGTCAGATGCTGGGTTATGATTCCTTTTATGATAATTAGTGTTGCGTGGAGGGTTGGTGTTTGGCCAGTGATACGCCTGGCCTGTACTGAAGGCCAGGTCATCCCTATCGAATTTTGTTTCTTTTTTACTCACCATGATTTTGGTGTAATTAATAACCTGATCTTTAATGGTTTTTTCTTTAGATGGGAAATTGGTTGAACTAGTTAGGTGAGAGAAAGTTCTATACAGGGTTAAGATTTCCTGATCTAATTTATTCCCAAACCTTACAGACCCCCCTTTTCTAGATAGGAACATTATTGAGCCCCCTCCAATTCAAACTACACAGTTTCAGATTTAACTTTAACAAACTTTATTTGGTTTTCACACCATCTTGCAGAGATATGTTTCATATATACTGTACACACACCAATAATACAGAAATATTCATAATTCAAACAGAGACACACACATTACATGTATACTTACACTTACTGTCTGCACATAGTACCTCCACGAATGGCTTCCTGCTTGTGCTTCCATTGGCCCCTCTAGCTCCACCCCTTCCCTTCACACCCCCCAGTTTGGGAACCACTGGTGTAGACAATGGACTGCTGAAGGATTTGGCCAGCCTGTTAGCCCTGCTAAAATACCTAGAAAATGCTACAAATTTTAATTTTTCTCATTTAAGTTTCCCTCTGCAATGTTTATAAACAGGTTCACTTACATTCCCAAATACAGTACAACCTTATATGTACTACAGATACAAAGTGTGGTTCCTACTATCATTGATAGCATCAGTATAAATAGTTCATTTGTAATTGGGAATAAAACATTCTTAAACATTACCCTAGGTGAGTACAGACAACAGTAGGCTACATGTAGACCTTTAATAAATGTTAAGCTACCATGCTCTAATGCAGAAGTATATGCGATAACACTTGCACACTTCAATGCTCACTGTGGCACTGTATGCCACTGTCTCTACACAAAAGGCCTTTTCCTTTCCTAAAATAAACATTGTGAAGGAAGAAAATTTAGTTTGTGTACATTTTTGTACTGTTTCTTCATTTCTGCGCTTTATATTTTGTTATACTGCAATTGGTTTTGGTGTTTACAGACATACAATGTTATTTCTGTTGAATTGTGAGTGGTACTTTTAAGGAAGAGCTTGTGTGGAGAATTTTTCTGTTAGCTATTTGTGATTTTGTTTTTAGAGACATTACTATGCGATATTTGTGGTGCTAGTAGTTATTAGATTTAACATGTAAACTATTAGGAGTTACTGGGTTCATGTTATGATTATGCCCTCAAGTCAATTTAGAGGCAAGTTCATTTCTATTTCTCTTTTGGTCAGAATTTAACGAATGTGCGCTTTCTACTTTCCTTATTACTGAATTTCTTCTTCACTTGTGTTAGCTCTTTTGCTCATGCTATCATGGGAGGTAATTTTAAATCAATTATGTTTCTCTCTCTCTTTCTCAATAGTGTTCCATTTAAAATGTGTTGGCAGTTAAGATTTTGACTGTGTTGACAGCAAAGAAGAAAGCATATATGTTCTGAACAAGTAAAAATATACTTTATTAAAGTCAAAGTTTGCTATCTTTTCCAAAAACTTTTTTAAAACATTGGTAGCATTATTGTTACTTTGTTTTCATAACATGTCAAAGTTATTTTTCCACTTATTAGGCCTTTTTTAAAAAAAATTAAGTGTAGACTATACAATGTAAAGTTTTATTTTAGCAGCATCTCAAAAGATTTGTTTTAACTGCACAATGTAAAGTGCTGGGTTCACAATCACTACCAACTCCAGATATCCTGTTAACAGACTTTACTGGGTAATTCAGATACAGCCAAAAGTCATACACAAAAGCTCAGTCCAGTTAAGTATAGTACACATGGATAAGGCAGGAGAAGTCAGAAATCAGGCTGGGTTGCTGTTGGTAACAAAGACACCTGAAGAAGAACAGTTAAACCGAAAAAAAGGAGCACACATAAGCTCACTGATATACAAGGAATGGTGTGCATGGTTGTCCAATCACATTGCCTCACCTGGTGCTATAGGATTGGTGAACAATTGACTTCAACCAAATTTAAATTGAACCTGTCATGCCCCAACCACCCGCCCCCTGGGGGTAAAAGTCATGCATGGGAGTGCCTATTTCATGGTATGTGGACTGAATTGTCTTGCTTAAATCAATAAAGAGAGGCTGTTTGGATGATCAGTAGTTCAGTAGTGGCTGGAATGGATCCCTCTGTCAAAGGTGGAGGAACACACTGCCTGCCTTGGCCACACAGCCTGCTGTGGGAGGTTTCCTAAGACTGGGGTTGCTGAGGACGACACAAATTGCCTCAGGATAAGTACCTTATACATAACTTCAAGTCCTTTCTAAAAAGCATTGCATAAGAGTACAGTGGTATACAGTGGTTATAAAAAAATGTCCGGTTCCTGTGCTGTACAAAAATTGGACAAAGATAAGTCATTATAGAATTTGTTCCACCTTTAATAAGACCTATAAACTGTACCACTCAATTGAAACACAAACTGAAGTCTTTTGGGTGGAGGGAAGAAAAAATCCATCTACCTAAAAATAGTTGCATAATTGTGCACAACCTTAAAATAATACTTTGTTAAAGCACCTTTCGATTTTATTACAGCACTCAGTCTTTTTAGGCATGAGTCTAGCATCAGCATGGCACATTTTGATTTTGCATGATTTGCCCACTCTTCTTTGCAGAAGAACACTCCAAATCTGTCAGATCTCCTGTGTACAGACCTCTTCAGATCACCCCTCTTCATGTTCAGCTTTCTAACAGAAGCCTAAAGGTTTTGTGCCAGTATTGACTGGTATTTGGAACTGTTCATTATTCCCTCTATCTTAACTAAGGCCCCAGTTCCAGCAGAACAAAAACAGCCCCAAAGCATGATGCTGTCACTACCATGCTTCACTGTGTGTATGGTGTTCCATGGTGATGTACAGTATTGTTTTTGTGCCAAACATATCTTTTGGAATTATGGCAAAAAAGTTAAATCTTTTATCACACCATAACACCCACATGCTTTTGGGAGACTTCAGGTGTGTAGCCTGGCTTGGATGTTTTTCTTCGTGAGAAAAGGCTTTCATCTTGCCTCTCTACCCCATAGCCCAGGCATATGAAGAATATAGGAGATTGTTGTCACATTTACCACACAGCCAGTGCTTGCTAATGACTTCACTGTGTTATGTGTTGCAATGTTACCATTGTATATCTAGAGCCTAGGAAATTCATTTGTACCTTTCTTCTGACTAAAATCTTTTAACAATGAGATCCATCTGATGCTTTGGAAGCTCTCTGTGGAACATGGCTTTTGCCTAGGAATGCAACAAAAAAAAATCAGGAAAGACCAACTAGAGCAGCTGAACATTATTTTGGGTTAACCAGAGGCACTGTAAATGATGACAAGTGTATGCTGACTCCTATTTAACATGATGTGTTTGCTTAATTCTGGACACAGATACATCTCCAGTTAGAAGAGGGGGTGCACACTTATGCAATCACATTATTTTAGTTTTTTTTGTTTTCTTCCCTCCACCTAAAAGATTTCAGTTTTTTTAATTCAGTAGTACAGTTTGTATGTCACATAAGGTGGAAAAAGTTCTGAAATTATTTATCGTTCTCATTCTTGTACAGCACAGGAACCTCACATTTTACCAGGGGGGTGTGTAGACTTTTTATATCCATTGTATATCTTCTAGTGAATGTCTTTTACCTCAATGTAAAAAATTGTATCTAGAATAGGCATATGTGCCTGTGAAACAGTATGTGCACAGTGAAACAAAAGTAAATATTGTCCTTATGTTTTTTCAATTCTAGACAATTTAGTTCATTCCTTAGGGAGGGGGCAGGGATCAAAGTTGATGATGAAAAAATCCCAAAACATACAATATGCTGAATATGCTCATCCTTATGAGCTAATACTATTGTTAAAGCACTTCTTGATTTAATGATAGCATTCCGCAGATACAAGGGCACATTCCTCGTCCACAGGTTTAGGTGTGGACTTTTTCTGATGAAGTTTTGATTTGGATGTATGTTGGCCTCTTTAGCTATCATCTGAAGGTCCGGGACCAAAAGTGACTGGTCTTTGAAACTGTTCAGATTTCCCCTTCACATTAAGTAAAGACCCAGTTCTGGCTGAAAAAATGCAACCCAAAAGCATAAAACATTCTTCTCTGTGGTGATGGTATTCTTCTGGTTATACAAAGTTTTGTTTTTGTGCAAAATGTACAGCTTTTACAACTGTGGCCTAAAAGTTAAACTTTGCTCTTACACCATAACACATTTCCCAAATGAGACTTGATGTATTTTGTTTTGTAAATTTTAGCCAGGCCTGGGTACTCCACCCCTTCTCTTGCAACCTTGTCCCATAGTCCAGACAGTAATTCACATTTCCATGGGAAAGCATGGCAATGGCAGTGTATCATGCAATCTACAGTCTGTAGTGGGATGTGGGCAGTTATTACACAGGGAAAAGTTCCCACTACTGCCCTGTTTTTCAACCATATTCCCCATAGGGGATCTATCCCATTGATCCTATTCTCCTATGGAATTAGCTTGGCTCCAGGCATATTGTTAGAAAGTTGGTTTCAGTAATTGCAGAACATTAACGTGTATGTTTAATACCTTACTGGATGTTAGATGCTAAGATGCTGTAAGGCTGACCCTTTATGGCTCGTTTATGTACTTTTGTTGGGGATTTCTTCAGATGATTTTTTGTAGCATGTTTATTTAGCCAGTTGATGTGGAAAAGCTAGTTGATGAAAATTGCAGTGGTTTGGAAAGACAGATTGTCCAAATAGGTTGTCCCTGAAAGGATACTTCAGAAATTTGCCATTTGGTTTGCAGCAAATGTTGGTAAAATGGACAACTTTATTTTATATCTTCAGTTGACCTTACAAAGTTGAAAATTGATGCAAGAAGAAAGTAGAGTAGAGAAGAACATGCAAAAACTCAGTAAATCTTCAGTATGTTGCTGAAATCCAACAGAGGAGCATGTTACCAGGGGCTTGAAACACATACAAATTAGCATACATATTTTGTGGTAGTCTGTATTGCTCCCACAATACAGTTAAGCACATTCACACATATACACACAATTAATTTTCAGTGGCCCTGCAATGCACATTTTGTTTTGTGTTATGACTGTAGCCTGTATTTTTATACTTATTTTTGGTCACATGCCATTTAAGTATAGATATGCCCTTAAAATGAATTGCTATCTTCACAAGGCCTATACAAAATGTACCAAATAGTAGTTTCCTGCTAAGATATCTAAGTATTCTGCTTCAATAATGAGAGTCTAAATTATTCTGCTGACTTTGCTAATTTCATTTCTAAAGTGGTTTACAGATTTTCAATTACAAGGTAGCAACCTTGTTTGTAGTTCTGGCCACTGCACGTCTGGAATCTACAAGAAAGATTTTGCTTGTATTACACTTTTTTGCACCTGAGTTTAAACATTCACGTTACAGCAATTTTTTTTTCTGTCTCGGGTAAGAGTTTATCAAGTTTAATCTGACGCACACATACTGTACCTCAAAGGGAAAACACATATATTTAGCAGATACCTTCGTCTTTCATCTCTTGGGTTCTCTTGATCACATAGATTTTCTTTAGGTTTCAAAGTCCTGTTTTGAATAGTAAAGTACTTAAAATAATCAATACTTATGCCGTCTTCAATATTCCAGATCCAGCTAATGAGGGGAAATACCTGAAAACATGCAAATACTGAAATGTCACTCATTTTTACAATAAAAGTGCTACTTTTATTGGAAAGAATTAATATTTGAAATATTACAGACTAAAATATTAGAAATTGCAGGCTAAAATATTATGTACCAATTTATTATACATATTTGCTGCAAAGATTATTGAAAGCTGAACCACAGCCTTATGGACTGACTATGCTATGGACTGTGTATACTAAAAATGACCTTTCTTTACCTTCAAAAGGGCATTGTATTTTTATCTTTTAGTCACTTACATAATTACCACTCCTGTTTCCAGCTGAGAAATCTGCTATCCAGCCATAATGTCTTCCTTCTGGCCTATTTAATTTTAGTTTAAACTACTCTTTCTCCCATCTAGGGTTTTTGCAAGACTCATTTGGCATGATTGCAGATACATAAATGTATTAGCTGTTCACACTGAAAACTAACAACGTTTGTGCAGCAAATCATTGAATTCAACGGGACTGTACAGATACGGCATTTTTTTTACAGCTGGTGAAAGGTGTTTTTAAATGCTAGGTGTCATATTACATGTCAAGAGAATCTGTCTTCCAAGAAAAGACATCCCTCATGACACATCCTGCCTGGCATGGCCCCCATCCAAGCGCTAGCAGGCAGCCAGGAAAAGGGGGGATTACAAGCATGCGCCTCCCCCTCCTGAGCACAACCAGGTCTGATTCAATACCAGGAAAAGGGGGATTACAAGCATGCGCCTCCCCCTCCTGAGCACAACCAGGTCTGATTCAATACCTCAATAAGTGGGAGCTCTCTCATTAAGGTAGGGGGGCTATTCCCCACAACCTTGCCCTGGAGCTGTAAGGGTTCTTATAGGGGTTCTTAAGATTAAGGTCTTTTGGACATCTTATGCCATTCCCATAAAAGGTTAATAGATAGATCATTGTAAATCCACTGACTTTCCTCGCTGAGTCTTGTAGTCTCACCAAGTGTCATCTTCCTCCAGAGTCTTGTGTCAGGCATAGGTATGCTGACTGAATGAATAGGATCGTTTGAGATCCTATGTTTGTGAACACAAAGTTTAAGGGGGCCTGGTATGTAGGGACATGCTGTTCATTTACCAGACCATATTCCAACTGAGAATCTGGTTATTTATTAGGGGGGCCTCCATGCAAAATATTTTTTTCATTTTACATAAAAAGTATAATAAAGTTGAAAGATGCTCAATGTGCACATGGATTTCAGGGTGGAGTGTTTTTCTTTTTTTTTGGAGGAGGGGGGTTATAGACGCGCTGTGAGCACTTGTATATGAGTTTATCAGGTGGTCGCACAAATGTGCATAAATGTGCTTTAAAGTCTTGCAAAATGGCCAAATGCTCACGTTTTGTTCTACAGGAGAGGGCAAAGGGCTGGATGAGTATCAGAACTGGAACATTAAATGACCTTGACCAACAGCTGTAAAGATGCCAAATTCAAGTATGATGTTGCAAAAAGTCAGATAGACCGCATCTCATTTTTGTAAATGGATTAATAGCACTATTTAATCTTTTGCTCCCCTGTCTTATTCTCCCTGGTCCAATCCTTTGAATTTGATGGATTCCAGTACTTCCAATCATGCAGGATCAGCATTGCTTGTGGGTACTACCATTACTAGCCCCTCCCAACAGCTATAACCTTTCGAATAATACAATACTTATTTCACTAGGTCTAAAATAAAATGAAAATGGACGCCAAATTAGTCAGGTAGTAATATGAGTCATTCATGACAAAATTACACCAATTATACCAACAAGAACAAATTGAACCAGGAAGTAATATTCAAGAATATAAGGTACTTTTGGTGATTTTATGTGTTCCAAGCTGTCATAGAATAAAACTGAGGACCACACTTTGCAAAGAATTGTTAAGGAAAAGAAAAAAAACAATATGGCTTCCACTCATATGGCTTCCACTCGCATTTGCAAATGTATACAATGCAAACATCTATTCGTAATTTGTTAAAGCGACATGTTTTGTTTTGTAGGCCAGCTGGTGAATGTGCTAGGAAGAATTTGTATTATGTTTGCTCTGTGAAAAGCTTTTTCCATATGCAGCTTGCTTTGAAAACTAGCTATAAATTGTTTACAGCGGTTGCACTTTTGTTATTCTGCACCATCACTGTAATTTCCTGTATATAGTAGTTTACTGTAAGCTTCTACCATTTATAAGACATTATTAAATATAACTTTAGGTATGTCTTCTAACTGTTTTACATTAGCAATTTCAAAGTGATTTGTAATATTTTTGAACTTATTTTTGAAAAAATAAATAGCAGTGTTCTTATGATTGGGTTGTAAATAAAGGCCACCTACATCCCGCCGACAGCTTGCACCATTGAGAGTGTGGGATCAGGTAAGTAAAAAAGGTAATTTAGATTAAAAATAGCCCTTACCTTGCCATTTTCCTGAACTTTAGCTATAAATATAATTTGGGTATGTCTAGGAAACAAATATCGGTACCTACTTTATATCTGATACATACTCTAAGGCAGGTGTGTCAAACTCAAACACAGAGGGGGTCAAAATTAAAAGCTTGGACACGTTCAAGTGACGGGCCAACCTTGAGTAAATATCCATTGAAAACATTTCTACAATTGAGGAAGTCTTTCCTTTTCATCCAATATAATGACTAACACATTCATAAGGAAGCTAAAGTTTTGCTTAAACATTGAAACACATGTTAAATTTAATGTCAAATTAAAGGCACATCTGTGACCAGGCCAACTTAGTACAATATTGTTATGATTACACCATAGGCAACATTTTATACTTAATATTGTTTACACCTACCTCTTGATTCTTATTAAATAAAATGAATAACATTTTTGTCACAAGAAAAAAAAAATTTGGCCAGAGAGTAAAACTGAAAACTTGAAGTCAGCCCAGTCAGCAAAGGTCATTGGAAAGTGACACAAGTCCTTAAGCAAAACACGAAAGCTTAAAAAAAGCATCTGGCTAGTCAGCAGTCCCATCAGACCTTTTCTTTGTTATCGAAACATTTTAAGCCAAAACAACATTATTCCTAAGATACAATCAGCCGGTTTATGGAATTACAAATCAAGCACCTCGCAAAGACTCTTCTTTTGTTGTATATGTTTACTTCTAGTACAGGGTGATTTACAAAAAGACATCAAAGAAAATATAGGGAAATTATTTAAATAACTGCATGCATAATTATACTATAAACATTGAATTTGAAATAGAAGAAATGTATCACCAATAGTAATAACTTTGGTTTTGGGCCTTGTTGTCTTTCAAAGCTGAAGGACTTTGATTTAAAGAGTCTAAATAACTTCAATAATTGTGTGATTGCCGTGCTAATTTCTTCATTTGCATTTTTTGAATCCTCTACAAAAGATATTTTCTCTCTATTTTTTTAAATAGCCACAAAGATTTAATTTCTACTATAGGGTTTCATAACATTCCTTACTAGAACACAAAATATGCTCCAGATGGTCAGAATGAGCTAGGGCCGTGATGGTGATTATATGGCATGTGTAGTTGGTAGGACATTCATGAGGAGGCGATTAGTCATCACTCTTTGTGCATGCCAGTTTGCACAGGAAGAGAGGCACAGACTGTGTATCAGCTTATATACAGTCTCTGTCTCGGTGGGGATGGGAGGAGAAGGGAGGGGATTTCTTCAGCTCAGGGTATTCCAGAGCTGGACTCGTCTGAGGAAATGTAAACAAACAGATGGCAGTGCCATCTTGTGGACATTCAGGTAATATTTTCTAGACATTGGAATATCATTTTGAGTTAATTAACCTATGTGCCGCTTTTGGTGCAAAAATGTGTGGTTGTGGTAAAGTACTGTGTGTGGGTTGGGGGTAAAGTCCTATGGGGCTTCTTAGTTTCTTGCTTTCTCCTTATTCCTGTATCAGGGCAAAATTAAAAAATGTTGACAAATTTAGGGCCATTGCACACTGCAGATATGCAATTGTGGTGGGATTTTTGCCAGTACTGGACGCTCTAGTGATAATGCCTCCGTGCCTGTAACTCTAGCCCTGACCAGCAGAGCTGTATGTGATGTGGGCCGCTTGTGCCTAACTTCCAATACAGGGCAGATGACAGCTCTACCATCTGCATCTGCTCTGTGTGTGAGTTGAGCTAACGCAGCTCAGCTTACACAGCCAGGGGATAGATCCACCCGATAGGCAGACCCCTCCTCTGCAGTGCGTTATCAGCCGACATGCTGATGCACATTGCTTGGCTGTCTGTGTGAAAAGCTGGCAGCATGAGTACAGCTTTCACACAGGCAAACGTTTCATCTAGCTGTGCACTTCATTTCTCCACTGCGGTAAGCAAAACAGTACAGATGGGAGATTCGGCCGTGGGCAGTGACAACTCCCTGGCTAATCTTTTTGCCGGGAGAGTTGGCGGTAGCAAGAAGAGTAAAAGTGGGTCTTACAGTCTAAAAAATATGGTATATCTGTTTTGAAGGAAAAACTTCTGCAATTGTTGACATTTTGTCAATAAATATCAAAGTAGTCCCATTACTTTATCCAAGTGATTTTGGCCCACTCTGTATTTATGTTTGACTCATATAAGAAAATGGAAAGGCAGGAAGAAGGATCAGGATCCTGCAAGGTTCCTTTTTGGTTTAAGTAATTGAGGTCTTTAACATAGCCAGCAATTTACCCCCTATGCCAGTCCAGTTTTTCTGTAATTTGCTAAAATAGAAAGTACAACATTTTTTAACGGATTACCATGTAGCGGATGGGTCTACAACCCACTCTGCCTCCCGTAATCACTGATGCTGGTTAAACACAACCTTTAAATTACATTAATCGCCTTTAATTCCTTTTACATGAATGCTGCAAGTTTGTACTTGACAAAAGCAAACTTACAACAAGTCACAACAGCAAGGGAGTAATATTTTAAAACAGATTTACTGTTTACTTACAAAGTAGACCTTGAAGGTCATATATTGAGATTATGTCTTCTTTCAGCTGCAGTAACATGAAAGCATTTCCTCAGTCTCTCTCTTCACTCTTCAGTGATCAAGCTTTAGTTATATTATGTTGAAGTCAACTTATGAAATGCTGCTGCTGGAGGTATATTTTTGCCAAATATTAATAATTGAGGTCACCTGTAATAGGTGTGATAGGTGATGATTTTTGTTTTTTCCTTTACATGGTAAAAGCTCTGTTAAAAAAAATAAGTAGTAGAGTTTTGGATAGCCAACTAAATCTGTAAAATATGCATGGATGAACACAGGTTTATGGAGGCAAGGGATCGTTTTATTCCTTTAATACATCAAATTCTTTTATCTGCATATTTATGTAAGGATTTGAAGTCACAGTAAAGTATTGTTTTTAAAAGGATATGATCAGTTGCAGCAAATATATTTCTTCCATCAAAGGGTTCCTTTAACCATCATTACATTTAGTTTTAGCAGGATTTACCAAGCGCATCTGATGGGGATGTCATCTTGACAAATACCCCTGTACTGCACAACTGTACACAATGGTAATTCTAATTTGAATTGATCTAAACCTGGGAGCACTTAGAATGCATTTTTCTGGCTGCATTCAGAACCATATAGAATAAAAGGCTATTTATAAACATTAAGATTTGGTAAAGGTGATAGGGTAAAGCAAGTAGTGAAGCTGTAAATGCAGTAGTTTTGTTTCACACTATTTAATACTTCCTAGAGATATAGAACGAAAACAGGATAAGAGGATGAGAGGGTATATATACAATGTTATATGGGTTATAAAATGGTTTAAGTAAATGGTTTATTGTGAACGGCTAAATTGGAACAAGGACACAAGGCGCACAACCTAGTACAACAAAGTCGGGGACCGTAAATGGTAAAATACAATAAAACAAAATAAAACAAAATACTTACAATTAAGGAGGTTTGCAAGGATCGATCTCTCAGGGCCATGTGCTTTCCGGGATGAAGTCACTTTCGGGTTACGGATAAGATCCCTTCCTGCTTACAAGTTCTGGAGGGCTCAACAGGATGAATGGGACGTGTTTGGAGCGGGGGCTCTTTGTCAACCATCTTGGTTGTCAAGACCAGTTGGTTGACAAAGAGCTTCCACTCTAAACATGTCCCATTGATCCTGTTGAGCCCTTCAGCACCTGTAAGCTGAAAGTGACCTCTTCTGTAACCAAGAAGTTACATCATCCTGGTAAGCACACAACCCTGAGAGATCAATCCTTGCAAATCCTTTATTGTGAGTATTTTTATTTTACCATTTACAGTACCTTACTTTGTTGTACTAAGTTGTGTGCCTCGTGTCTTTGTTCCTATTTGTCTGTTACAGGGGGCCACACTCCTCCATTTTGAGAGCTGCACACCTACATGCAACTTAAACACACATCCCTCATACTCTCAAATGTAAAGAGACCTGTTATACCCTATTTTACTCTGTGATCTTTGCCCAGGGCTCATACATCTACTGCGGGCCTTTCTTGCCACTGATATCACTGTTACTGTGTAATAGTGATGGACCAAACTGTTCGCCGGCGAACTATTCGCGGCAAACATCGCATGTTCGCGTTCGCCACGTGTTCGCGAACATATGGCGAGTTCGACCCGCCCCCTATGTTTTTTCATTGAAGAAACTTTGAACCTGTGAGTCACAGTCAGCAGGCACAATACAGCCAATCAGCACCCACCACCTCACGGAC
>CM070036.1:99490913-99507932 GCA_036250615.1 Ptychadena robeensis
GCGCTGCGTAATATGCTGGTGCTATATAAATAAATGTTAATAATAATAATAATAATATCATCAATCAGTTTAATTGACAATACTACTAAACATATACCTACCCTCTACATACAGCTATCTGATATCGTGTGCTGGGGTGATCCTACTTTGTGGCCCTCCGTTCCCATTATCTGACCTGCAGGCTAGTGTCATTGAAAGCTATTAGTTAGCTTGGATGAATTGTGGGGTAATGCTAGGCATACACATGCCGATAAACGGCCGGATTTTAATCTGACCGACGGGCGTGCCCGCTCTCGCCGTCGGTCAGGTTAAAAATTGGCCGCTAATCGGCATGTGCCCACATGGGGCGACAGATCCCTGTCGCCCCACTTCTCGGCCGGCCAGAGATCCGACATGTCGGAAAATCTCTGGCCGGCGCGAGCCGATGGAAGCCGATGCCATAAGCTGCAATGAAGACGGCGTCTCCATCGCAGCTTATGGCCGGCACACAAAGGGTGCCTGGCCGATTGAAGGGGCCCCAGAATGCAATGGGAGGCTAACGTGATGACGTCATCACGTTAGCCTCCCGGAAAGATATCGGAGCAAGATATCGGCGTAGGTCTGTATGTGTATGCCCAGCATTAGTGGAACAGTCACGCCCTACCTGTGTGATCATTTACCTTTTAGGGACATTAAAACTACGGAGATACCGGTCAACTTTTATACAAGATTTTTCCTTATTTATGTATATCCAATCTTTATATACTGTGTTGTATTAACTTTGCAAACCTATATTTAGCTGATACAGGAATGTATTCCTGGCTGGCCGTTAAAGTTCCCTGGCCCCTATTCCATGTAGGGGAAAATCGTGGCTCTTGGTGAAGAGAATGAGAACTGGGATTTTCCACCCCTAACCTATTCCTTATCCTTCTTATGTTATTTGGGATGTTGGCCAGCCACTTAGACAGAAAACCCCTGATCGCCCTGTATATCTGAACAAACAATGTAAAAAATAAATTACATTAATTGTTTTTTTAAATAAAATCATTTGAATAATAAAATGTCTAAAATACTTATTTTGTATGAAAGATTTCAAAACCGTATGTATTTGTATTTATATTTTGTTCATAATAAAATTTTTATTCAATTGGAAATGAGTTATGTGTGTTTTTCTTTTACTTTAAATTATTGTAATCACTGTATCCAGTACAATTCCCTTTGGCAACCTCTCTGCTCCCAGGGAGAAAGGGTTAACGGGACACATCTGGTGAAGGGTGAAGAACACACCTAAAAATCACACTGGGAACAGTCTTCTACATAGAAAACTGTTCAGGTGTGATTTACATTTGAATCTCCCGCCCCCCATGTGACATCATCACATCATCACGTCACTCAGTTTGTTCGTTTGTTCTTCAGATCGGAGCCGCTGTAGCAGTGCAGAATGGTAAATCTGCACTGCTGAGACTCCGATCTTTTTGCCAGACGGCTCCATCTTGTCCATTGCAGGATTGAGCAGAGCTGGACGAGATGGAGCCGTCAGAAATGGCAGGGGGGTTTTGGGCGCAATGATTTCCCCTGATTCTTTAAAATGTAAATAGAACCATGTAATGTAGATACTGAAATCTCTAATTAAAAATAAAAAAATATAAAATAAGTAGTTGCACACACCTGTCAGCAGTGATCACACACTAGGATTGATGTCCGTGGCTAGAAAGACTCTTAGGTGATATATGGAACTGGTGAAACTCACAGGGTAAAAAAGGTCAGTATGAGATGACAAAGTGCTGCCATCCAAAATGCACCCCTTTGATCCTTCTGAACACTGATTGTGACTCTAACTAAGGAGAGATCTCCTTGCATACCTGTCAAGTTTTCTCTTATCTAATAAGGGAATACTTACAGGAAGTGGCAGTGGCACTGTGTGATGTCACTTCCGGTATTAGGGAGTTTAATGTCCCCTCCTATTTGCTGGCTGGCTGGCTAACCTAGGAGGAAGAAGGCTTTACTGTCTCTCTTAACTTCCCACCACGCACCTCTGCACAAGTGAGGTAGAGTAACACCTCCTCCATCCTAGGATAGCCAGCCAGGAAATAGTAATTATGAGAGGCATAGACATTATTCAAATTTGCGATACTTTGCAAATAATGCTACTAATATTCAATAATACAAAATTTGCGGGTATGGCCTTGCATTGAGATAATATAATAGCAATGTGATATTATTATCGCATTGCGGTTATCATCACAATGAATGGTTAAATTTTGGTATTTATTATTGCACTGGACAGGAAAGACACATTATAAAACTCAGCCAAAACGGGAGGGTTGACAAGTCTGCCTCCTTGTCTGTGTCCCTACAGCACACATAACCAGGAAATCTGTCACAGAAAATGACCTCATCCTGGTATCCACAGGGCTCAAGAGACTCACACACATAGAAACTCCTTGTAGAACATTACCACTGCTTGCTAATGCTAGCCATACACAGCCAGAGCTGGAGCGATATCGTCCTCCGATATCGCTCCGGGAGGCTAACGTGATGACTCGCATTGCATTCTGGGGCCCCCCTGGGGCGACCCTTTGTGTGCCGGCCATAAGCAGCGATGGAGACGCTCGTCTTCATTGCTGCTTATGGCCATCGGCTTCCATCGGCTTCGGCCGGCCAGAGATTTTCCAACATGTCGGATCTCTGGCCGGCCGAGAAGTGGGGCGACAGGGATCTGTCGCCCCATGTGGGGACATGCCGATAAACGGCCGGATTTTAACCTGACCGACGGCGAGAGCGCGCACGCCCGTCGGCCAGATTAAAATCCGGCCGTTTATCGGCATGTGTATGGCCGGCATAAGTCTGCATTGTACATCCATTATTGTGAGTGCATTATTTTATCTTTTCCTTTACCTTAACACTACTCAATTTGCCATGCCTTGTTCCTATCTACCTAAATCTAAACAATATGTTTCTTGGAGTATGTTGCTTGGAAAAGAAAATCAAATCAAATTAAAATACAATACAATTTCTCAATGTAAACATTACACTTTTTAACATACTGTTTTTGTATTGTTTGCCATTTAATTGATATGCAAACTATCAGACTTTCTTATATTTATTTTATGGTAAGCCCAACATTTTAAAAACGGGACTGAACTTATAGAGGTTTGTTTTGAGGCCTTTTGTTGAATGTATATTAATATCATTATGTGGATAGTCTGGGCGCAAGTTTTTATTGAATACACTAAATATGAGCTAGTATATACAACTTAAGGGACTTGTCTGTCTCTGTGTGCGATCTCCTGTGGGACCTAATATACTGGAGACTATGAAGCAGTTGGTGGGGAATAATATATGCTGCACAGATGCTGTCGTAGGTATACACGTAAAGTTGAAGAATGAACCTCTGCACGGTTACAGAACACAAGTAGTTAGTGAAGTTAAAAACGCAAATTTGCTTTAAGCTCAGTTTTATTCCCTGTTCTTAAGCTGGTAAACATTTTAAACTTCTGCCTAATTTTTTTTTTGTATTTTAATTTGCAATTACATGCACACAGGCTTACTTACATTATTCTCACCTATCTGAGGTTTGGATGATGCATAATATCAAGAGAGATTTTTCTCCCAAGAATATGAGAATATGTGC
Source organism: Ptychadena robeensis (assembly GCA_036250615.1). Taxonomy (NCBI): domain Eukaryota; kingdom Metazoa; phylum Chordata; class Amphibia; order Anura; family Ptychadenidae; genus Ptychadena; species Ptychadena robeensis. The sequence goes on from CM070036.1 coordinate 99,494,527, forward strand.
TACGTGCCACTCAGGGGAATTCTGGGAAAACTGACAAGCCTCCGCTTTTAAAGTTAATTCTTGTGAAAAACAAACTAAAAACAGGTAGTGGGATGGAGATGCTGAACATTAAGTTTTTTTACTCTCTAATGTATTCCCTTTAATCCTTTACTTAAAACAGTCTTCAAATTTGTGGAGTACATTTGTGGATGTTTGAGGTCAGAGCACAAATTCCTGGGATCCACAGAAAATGTGTAACAAAAACCGCATAGATATGATACTTAATCAACGTGTGCACTCAAGGCAGAAAAAAAAACTGTTGAAGTGTAAATCTTATTCTCGGTGGACCAAGCCATATGCCAACCAATTGAAATCTCACTAATACAGACACTAGACCTCATCAAAAATTTAAGAAGACTTCTACCCAGTTGCACATACTTAGAAGAAAATGTCTCTCCCAAAACTCGTTAAACATAGAAAACGTATGTAAAAAGGGAAAATATAAGATAATGTAAAAAGGGAAAATATAAGATAATTTAAGATCTTTCTTTGGTTCTTTACATAGATCTTTAATACATATGTTTAGAAGAAGAACCTGTTCATATATATATATATATATATATATATATATATATATATATATATATATATATATATATATATATATATATATATATATATATATATATATATACATCTACAGCTAAAATACTGTAAAAGTGTAATTTAAATTCTTTGGTTCTAATGGTCATGGCAGCTATGACAAAAAATACATATTGTGCTGTGCGGCAATAATATTTCATAAGATATATAACATAAAGGAGAGGATTCAACCCAGGGTTGAGATACTGGAGGTGGCAAGCCTCAGGGGATTAAGCATGGCCACAAACCGTACAAACATAAATAGTGGGAATAAAACAGCAACTGTATTATACAGGTTTAAAAGGCCATATCACCACTGGATAGGCCATAAAGTCCACATTACATGACACAACAAGCTCAAAACCCAAATATCATGGGCAGAATCTAGGCCCTATGTAGTACAAAAGATTAAAAAAAACAGTTAGGGCATAATGGGGAGAAAGAACCGTAATGGCTGTTGTACAAGTACCTCCTTACACCGTAGGCCCCCGTTTCGACCATTAAATATTGGCCACTTCAGGAGAGGATAGAGATCCAACACAGAGTAACTGGTGCAACATACATAATTCAGTAGGTGGTCATCTGTGCTGTGCTGCACATCTTCCCACACTGGGATAAGGTTTCCACAAAATTTGTGCACAAATCCATTCACCCATGGTGATGTTTTAAATACTTATAAAACAAAAAAAAACAATAAAGTAAGTCTCAGAGTACTTACCAGGGGTCCGACGTTGTCATGGACCATCCTGGTGACCATAAAAACCCCTATTCCAAATGGGTTAAAATCCTCAATCTCTGGACGCATATAGATGGATACTATAGGTGGAATAAATAGGGAAGATTTACACATAATAGTAAATACGGGTTTAATCCCAAGTGCAGTAAGAGCAAGGTTTATTTGTAGATTTTTCATAAGATATAGTCTAGTCTCATAAGAATTGGTGCTCAAAAAGTTAGTAAACATTATATGACCATCTATGAGCATGATGGGATCAACTGCTTGATATCAAACAGCCCTGGAGCAAAAAAGACAGAGACATAGGTGTAGGAACTACATTACTTGGTTTATATTGAGCTGGTATACTAATGGCTAGTAAACTGTACCTCATACCTGTCTGTACAATCTGTGATTTTATTTTGTTAACTATATTTTTGGACTATAAGACGCACTTTTCACCCCCAAAATCAGGGGCCTGCGTCTTATGCTTCCTGCCAGCTCTCCCAGCAAGGAGATTAGCCAGGGAGCTGTCAGATGTGAGATCTGCCCATGGCTGGATCTCCCATCTGAACTGTATAATTGCTTATGCCAACAGAGCCCTGCTGGTATAAGCAATAAAAAGAGGCATAGATGGACTGCCATCTATCCCTCTCTCCATGTGTGTGGGAACTGCAATCATTGCAGCTTTCACGGACACAGGCACAGCAAGATCGGGAGAAGGAGAGCAGAGCAGAGCAGAGCAGAGCAGAGCAGAAAAGACTTGGCAGCCCCCCACCCCCTCCTCCCTATCAGTAAAGAGGTGACGTGATGTGCTGAGTGTACTGCTGCTAGTGACATCTACTGGTTCAATTTGATATTGCATTCATTTAATCAATTGCATTAACCCAATTGTGAACACTTTTTTAATATCAAATATTGTTTTCCTGGTTGTCCTGCTTTAAAAACTGGGTGCGTCTTATGGTCTGGTGCGTCTTATAGTCTGAAAAATACGGTATTTAAATTCCATATATTGCTTTGTTTTCAGGTTTGAAAACTTGTCACGGCAGCTGTGGAGTTTTAAGGCCCTTGCAGGTGGTCTGGTCATGTAATTAAACGCTGCTGGGCCATTTATACTCCAATCTGACTGAGTCTCAATTAATCCATTTAGGTTAAAGATTAAACAATTCAGACAAAAAGTCTTTAATTCCCTAATCATGGTTACAAACAACAGCTTGGTTTTGCAGTATATACTTTGATCTCATCCAGTCTTTCTTTGTTCTGGTGACATTTACTACTGTAGCTTACACAACCCACCTTTCTTATCACAGGGCAACTTTAGTACTCCAATAGGCTTTGCTACAGAACGTTTTGAAGCTTGTTTAGATGCTGTTTGGCATATTGTATTTTTGCACTTTTGTGACAGTGTCACAATTAAGGCTTTTTTACTAGATTTGTGTGTTATAAAAATTTCTTAACATCAGCACACTTTCTAAATAAAACATGTTCAACAAGATTGGTCGTGTTTTGTAAATAAAGGGAAATATTTACCCAAATCTATTATGGTGTGTAAACCATCGAGGATGTGTACACTTTCTTTTTTAGCCTAACTTAATTTTAATTATATTGTTTACTTATTATTAACTTTTAGTTATAAAAGGCCAACATATGCAGCGCTGTAAATTAAATAAGGGTTCAAAGGACACAGAAGAGGACCCTGCTCAAACGAGCTTACAATCATATTTGTTAGAATATCTGCAAGTCTTTCTTTCATTTTCCCTCAAGAAGAAAGCAATTTTCCACCATTTGCAATAACCAGCCAACAGGGTTGAAGTGTATTGGGTGACAACTAATGTCGTGCTGTGTTCTCTCGGTTTCATCATAAAATAGACAAAAACACATTTTCATTTTGTATTAAACAATCTGTACATTTTACTTATCTAAACGTAACTGTGCTTATAGGCCATGCAGCTATCATTGTGATAGGACATGGCAGTCAGGAGAATGAAGAGTGAGATAAAATAAAGGGTGATAAAATGTAAAATATGAAAACTAGGATTTTTTTAACAAAACACTTTGGCCTTAAATATCATTCAACTAATTTTTTAGAGACACAAAAAGGAGACACATTGTCAGATGTGGCTAGCCTCAGGGGCCTTTAACCTGGCTACAGTACAACATGGGGGCACAATAAGTGTGAGGTAAAAGCCAATAGTTTTATTATACAAAACTTGAAGGTTTCAATAGTGATGAGCAACTAGGCAATATTCAAATTCGCGTAATTTCGTGAATATCCACCATAATATTCTATTCCATATTCGTAATCTCGAATATCCGCACTTACGACATGAATTGCGATCTTAAAATCGCAATTGCGATCCAATATGCGCAATGCATGCAAGTCAATGGAGCTCGGATATTCGACTGGGAGAATATCCGTCATTTCCGTTTAAAAAAATCGCATTGCGATTATATAATCGCGATCCCATTCATTGCAATGGATTGCGATCATATATTAGCGATTCTACAATCGCAATAAATCGCAATAAATCGCGATCGCGTCGGATATCCGATGATATATTCGCGAATATTCGCCAAATGGCGAAATAGCGATATTCAAGCTAAATATTCGAAAATTGAATATTCGAGCTCAACACTAGGTTTCAACATACACAAAATTGTAATACTGCCCAAATATGGAGGTCAGCAATAGTCAAAGAGGAGACACCCATCATATCAAGTATGTAACAAGCATTGGAGAAGGAACCACCAATTGGGCCCTCTGAACATATCCCTCAGCGTGTTTTGGCCTTTTTAAAGGTAGGCCTGATGAGGAGGGAACCTAGCTTCAGCTTCAGTAACCAATGTCGATGTGATAGGTCTACAGGTGTGCAATAGTCTAAGTAAATTAATAAATAAAACAGTACATAGCAATTGGTCATATTGCTCACACTTAAAAGCACTCAAACAACCCCTGATACTGTCTAAAGCAGGGTACAGACGGCTTGATATTCGATCCGTCCGATGTACCCTGAAGCATCCTTCCTACTCTGCGTTATCACGCTGCTGTCAGATATTGGTGGGGCTGGTGAGACAGCTCTGCTCTCCCCAGCTCAGCCGAAACTTTGCCTGGAGACCAGCGGTCTCTATGCAAAGCATCGGACATCGGCCGTGTATACAATCATGTCCGACATGGCGATGGGCACATATTATATGGGCCAGATAGATGGCTGTGAGCGTGCATGGCGCTCGAAGCGGCCATTGATCTGGCCCATATCTGCAGGTCTGTACCCTGCTTTAGTGGTGGGACAACCCCATCAACTCATATTGTGATACTCCGATACTAAGTACCGGTCATTACATGTGCAAACAATGTTTAGGCGGTATAACTTTTTGGTGTATGTTGAAACCTCCAAGTTTTGTATAATAAAGCTATTTGCTTTTTACATCACAGTTATTGAGCCCCCATGTTGTACTGTAGACACGTTAAAGTACCCCGAGGCTAGCCACCTGAGGCTAGCCACCTCATAATTAATGACCGTGGCGTTTATTCCTTTTTAACTTTCGCAAAGTTGCTGCTTAAGTTTTTATAATAGCAATTTGCATATACTCCAGAATGTTGTGAAGGGTGTTCAGATGAATTGCATAATCCTTCTTTGCCATGAAAATTAACAAAATCCCAAAAAAAACGTTGCACTGCATTTCATTGCTATCATTAAAGAACCTGCTGAGATCATTTCAGTAATCGTCTTGTTAAGGTGAGAATGTTGACGAGCACAAGGCTGGATATCATTATGTCAGGCTGATTTGGTTAGAATGCCAGGATCGTCTCCTAAAGAGGAGATCGGATCGGAGTGCCACCAGTGCAGAGGTTGCTCAGGGATGGCAGCAAGCAGGTGTGAACGTATCTGCATGCACAGTAAGGCAAAGACTTTGGGAAGATGGCCTGGTTTCAAGAAGGGCAGCAAAGAAGACACTTTTCTCCCTAAAAAACATCAGGGACAGATTGATCTTCTGCAGAAAGTATGGTAAATGGACTGGTGAGGACTGGGGCAAAGTCATATTCTGCGATGAAGCCCCTTTCCGATTGTTTGGGGCATCTGGAAAAGGGCTTGTCTGGAGAAGAAAAGGTGAGCGCTACCATAATTCCTGTGTCAGGCCAACAGTAAAGCATCCTGAGACCATTCATGTGTGGGGTTGCTTCTCATCCAAGGGAGTGGGCTCACTCACAATTTTGCCCAAAAACACAGCCATGAATAAAGAATGGAACCAAAACACCCTCCAACAGAAACTTCTTCTAACAATCCAACAACAGTTTGGTGAAGAACAATGCATTTTCCAGCACGATGAAACACCGTGCCATAAAGCAAAAGTGATAACTAAGTGGCCCGGGGACCAAAATGTTGAAATTTTGGGTCCATGGCCTGGAAACTCCCCAGATATTTATCCCATTGAGATCTTGTGGTTATTCCTCAAGAGGCGATGAACAAACAAAAAACAACTAATTCTGACAAACTCAAAGAAGTGATTATGAAAGAATGGGTTGCTATCAGTCAGGATTTGGCCCAAAAGTTGATTGAGAGCATGCCCAGTCAAATTGCAGAGGTCCTGAAAAAGAAGGGCCAACACTGCAAATACTGACTCTTTGCTTAAATCTCATGTAATTGTCAATAAAAGACTTTGAAACGTATGAAGTGCTTATAATTAGATTTCAGTACATCACAGAAACAACTGGAACAAAGATCTAACAGCAGTTTAGCAGCAAACTTTGTGAAAACGAATCTTTGTGTCATTCTCAAAACTTTTGTCCAGGACTGTCCAAACCAGCCTGTGCCCCCACCCCTGTATATTGAATGTGATATTTTTTTAAGCACCTGTCCTGGGCTCTATTAAAAAGATTTTCCTTGCTTTCTGTTCTAGTTAAAACCTTTTACCTGACAGGAAGTACAATAAAATCTGAGCTAGGCAAACAGGCAAAAAAGAAAGGCTGATAGAGGTTCTGGAATTCTTTACTAAAAGCAGAGCTAAACAAATATAAGAAATGTCACGATTTGGTTGTGTCTCTCTAAGACCTTCCAAACACCTTATTTGTTAAAAAAAAACCAGCATCCATGTCAAGGTGATATGGAGATGCTCGTGCTAATGGGTTAAGATGTCTTTGGTTGTAAATTTTATTTCTGGTATTTTTTGCCACTTTATTGATAAGTACTGAACCATCACAGGACTGGGAGCAAGAATAAGATCAGTATCTGATGGTTAGGTTTGCAGTGCCACACACAAAGTGGCGCCTTGCACACATTTATTGTGCATGTTAGTTTTAATCAAAATATGCTGATATAGCCAATGCAGCTGGACACTCACATACAAATATTGGATTATATAGCATAAATAAGGCACCTTTTACCTGGAGCACCTGATCCCTGAAAAATCCTCTGTGCTCGGACCAGCAGTGTGGGAGTTAAAAGAGGCAGGGGAGCTGTCAGAGGCTGCTAGTGTATATCAATGGGCAGCTTATACCTGGCTGATATACACTGCAGAGGAAAAATCTGCCCATGGGCGCTCTTCAATCTGCATCTGCTGTTTGTATATAAGCAGAGCTTAAGTTGCCAGGCTGACATACAAACAGCAGGCGGATCTTATTTCTGCTACTACTAAGTGTATGTTATCCGGCTAACATACACATAGCAGAGAAAAGCTTATGCCCAGCTCACATACAAACAGAAGAGCAGCATGCTGTTGGATCTTTCCTCTGCAATGTGTATGTGAGCCAGGCTGAACCTGCTTGGCCGATATACAGAAAGCAGTAGCAGAGTAAAGAGCCTCCCCCGGCAAAGCTCAGTGTGTAGCTGACAAATAGTCTATTTTGATTGTAGAGATATTTGTTGCTTACTCAAAATAACACCTACACTATACAGGAAGAGGACAAAATCCAATAAAGCCTCCAGCACCACTAAAACTGGATAGGACCACCAAACGTTCCACAGTTTTAAAACATTTTAAAAACAAGGATTTTGGTTGCTAGTAAGGCTATGTCTCCACATCCGTCAGGACCCCCTACACTAAGCGCAGTGCTTGGCGCGGAGTTCCGATGGATCACATACACTCTACCAGCTTGGCGGATGCTGTGTTCTCACGGTGCTGAGCCGTTCCGCTGATACAGGGGTTAATGTAGGGCAGTACGTTAACCCCCGCATTGGTGGATGTCTGAACAGAGCATCCGTCGGCCAGCTAAAGTGTATGTGATCCGGACGACGGATCACAAAACGCTTCGGAGACCCCTCTAATGTCACTTTTTAATAGACCAAATTGTTCCAAAAGTGACAGTGGTAGGGTTGGTAAAGCAGGATGTTTGTTTCTGTCTGGATTAATGAAGGAAAAGAAATATATACACCAACATGAAAGGACTGTTTCGCTGTTATATATTAAGATTTTGCTTTAAGATTTAAATACGCCTTAACTTTGAACAAGCAGTAAACTTGAAAATACAGTTGATTTTTATCTCTTATCTAAATATTAATCAAACTACCAAATGCATTATAACAGTTTTTTTTAATCTGTCTGGTGCATATCTGCATGTTATATGCAAACACAAAAACCATGGAAAAGCTATGGAGTCACAGGTGACAACATAGTTATATGGGTGAGGATTATATTAACATTTATGTAAATGTCTACCATTCTTTTCTGAAGACCAATTCAAGCTCTTTCACTTATTTTTGAGAATTTTTATGCACACCTTAGGAATCAAACTTGGTCCATAATTCGATATTTCAAAATAGTAACTGGAGCAGTCTTGGCAAAAATTCCCATGTGCTCTTCTTTGAAAATTTAGAAGAAAAGGATCCACATTGTCCTTGAGAAACACACATTAAACATGAAAATAAAAGTTGTTTGCCAGCTTAGCTGACAGCCAGTGAAATGTATTGTTCATGACCTTCCTTGTGAACACTTAAAGATTACGGCAAAGCTTGACACCAGAGAAAGGATTGTGGATAAGGAAACAGAGACGAATACAATATGCCACATAACTAAAGGTTGTGCCTTGTTATCGTCTTACAAAACATTTTTCAACTTTTCAACTCTACTTTGCATAGATACAGGTGAATGTACAAAATTGTGCAAAATATGTGTCTTTAAATAGTTTGATGAACATTGAGAACATTTTGTACAAATTGGCCTTCATAAAGTTTAAATGTAGCTATGATAAAATTTTATTTATATAAGAAATGTCATACATTTCATACATGTAAGTAAATTATTTCTACTAAATGCAAAAATACTGAATATTTCAGTGACCTACAACATATTTTAGGGAGAATTTGTGGTTTATAATTTAAGCTGCCACGCTTATCTTTGTATACACACACAATACACACAAAAAAATCCCAATACAAAACAAAGACATGAGATACCTGTTTTTTGTCAATGCAAAGCCCATTGTGTGTGTTTGTAGTTCCCTATAGGGATATTTCTCTTTCTCGAGGGCAGTGGCTCCCAAACTTTCCTTGCAGGGCCCCCATTTCTATTTAGGAACATTATCGAGCCCCCCTCCCTATTCAAACACAGGTTAAGAATGAGGGCCAGTGTCCCCCTTGAATACCTTCGCTCCTACCCAGGCTGGCCCGCCCCCCAGTTTGGGAACCACTGGTCAAGGGCCAGGAAAAACTGATTTATTTTATATGGTCCTTTAAATAAATGCCTTGCCTCAGTAACAGTAACTTAAACCTAAGAATTCTGTCGGCTTCTCATAAAGCATGTAAACATTGTGACTCCTATAGAAACACTAAACTGAAATTATAATAAGAATTTTTAATCCTGACCATGGCCAATTGCATTGTAAGTGCAAACCCATGTGACATCATTATGCAAATGTGGCAGTGATACAGCAATCAGTGGCTTTTCATCCCAGGTGACCAACATGCAGCCCTTTGGTCATTCTTCAGTGGCCCCCCTCAGTTCTCAACTTGTGGCACCGTAATTTAACTGTTAATGCATATGGCATAGGAAGAGGAGGAGAGGCCAGGGACTTGAAAGCAAATCAGCAACCCAGACAGTGCCTGAGCAAGTCCCTCATCTTTCCTCTTTTTCCCACTCTAAGAAGATCCCAGGCGAGATCACATCAGCGGGAGATCGGCAGTCAGATGCATGCCTATGCTACCACTATTCCATCGAACAGGGGATGATTGTATAAAATATATATTGCAGAACATAACCTCAGAATAGGGGCACATAACCTTAATGATATACATGGGGCATTCCATATATTATCATGTGTAGAGGTCACTCACTGATGCGGCTTTCCTAATCAACTTTGGTGCTCCTAATAACATCAGTAAAATTGCCAATGTTGATCGGGAGAATCAGGTCTACATATGACAGCTGCACCCAAGGGCCGTCCTAGGCTTCACAACGCCCTGGGCAAGACGGCAATTGACAATGATTGTCACTACACATTTTCTCATTTATTTACACTGGGTTGCATAAACACATCCTTATGCACACATGACACAAAATGTGCATTACCATACTACAGTGTTCCCCAATGCATGAAGTATCAATGAAAACAAGTTTTGTTACTAAAAGATTCAAAACAATGTCTTTAAGCTATACCTACTACATAGAGAACCACTTGACATTTGTTAAATTATCAAGTTGATGTGTAACATGCTCTGCAAGGTTTGGAAATGGCTAATTCAGTTCAATTATCTGTAACATGAGCATGTAGGCACGCATCTGTCCACCGATCTCCCGCTGATGCGTTCTCGTCTGGGATCTAAGGGCTTGTTTCCATTTACGTCAGGACCCCTCTGCTAAGAGTATATACTTAGCGGGGGTCCCGGCGTAGCAGATACACTTACCTGCTCAGCGCAGGATCTGTCTTCACTGCGCCGAGCCGATCCGCTGATGGGTCAATATATTTAAGTATGTTGAGCTTCTGCACCGGCGGATGTGTAAACAGATCATCCGCCGAGCAGGCAATAGCAATGTGCTATGTCAGGACCCCCCCTAAGCGTATACACTTAGACTGGGAAGAAGAGTAGAGACGAGGGACTGTCGTCACTTTCGGTATCGGGAGATTAAAATTTCTTCCATTTAGTTCCTGCCTAACTTAGGAGTCTGGGTTGCTGATTTGCTTTCACATAGTCAAATCAGCATACAAGCTGGAGCCTGAGCGAGTCCCTTGTCTTTCCATCTTTTCCCATGCCCTATGCATTAACAGTTAAGTTTCAGGGGCCTCAAGTTGAGGACTGAGGGGGTCTAATAGTCTGTATATTTGCATGAACAGCGCATGCATAATGTATGGCAGATGCAAGCTCTGTGCACTGCAAAACAAGCTCTTACCGTCCAAAATGTGCAGGCACCATTTTTGATTTCTGCTCTTGTTCCGGCGCTTCAAATCCATTGTGGCCGTGTTATGGAGGGGGGGGGGGGGCAGAGGGGGTGTTCGCCCAGGGCACCAAACAGGCTAGGACCACCCCTGCTCCCTCCCACTGGACTGGAGAGGTGGAAATAGAGGGACAATCCACCTAAACAGATTAACATACTACAAAATTCCCTGGCTTTGAAAGGGACTTTTTTTTTTAGGGAAAACTGTTCCATATAAAGAAGTTTATAATAAATACATTAATAAACAACTCAAGAGCAAAATTCCACTCAAAGTGTGTAACCAGTTCTGAGAATCCACTATTCACTATTAATGTACCATACACATGTGAAAAAAAGATGAGCTGGGAATTTAGAGACAGGTAAGTTGAAATTGTAAGCACTTGAAAAACTAACTTAAGTAAAAGTGGGCTGGCTTTCTGGAAAAGGCTTTATTAAAGCAGTTGACTTGCATACCCATTCCCAGCTTATTGGTAACATATTGCAGCCTTCAGAATGAAAATATGTTTTTCAAATTATTTAAACTTTTATTAATCACCTTGATACAAATGTTTCTTAACCCCCCTGGTGGTATTCCTGGCTGTTGCTTGGGGTAGCTTTTCCATGCAAATAGTGGTAACCTAAAGCTACACTCTGGGTAGCTTACCTCATTTAGTTGTGCCAGCACTGTCCTTCTGGGCCACCGCCCCCTGGGCTCGTCACTGGGCTCGTCACTGATGTCAGTGATGACAAGGGGGAGGTAGGGGAAGCAGGCAGAAAAAACAAATTAATTACATTGAAATACATTTGTATTTTTTTTTACTTTGGGAAGCAATTTCCATGAAGAATGGGACCACCAAATGCTTGCAATAGTTTACATTTTCCAGGAAACTTGGTTGTATTGATAATTTTAAATAGTGAAATGGAAAGAGAATGTAAGAAGGGACAAACATTTTTAAATTAAAAAACATTCAGAATTCCATTATAAAGTGCATTTAGAAACCTCCCCTGCAGCATTGCAGCTTCCCACTGGACAATTTGGTAAACAATAGAGGTGTTCAGATGACACGTGGGCACATGTTTAAAGCTAAGATCCTTGAAGTGGTTGTTGTTCCCTTTGACACTTTTGATGTTGTTTGATGTGAAGTCACATATGTATTACACAAAAATATAATTTAAGACTATGAATTCTTAAATAATTCTACTGTGTTTTAAAAAGATTTTGGCTTCAATGCATTCAAGGTGAGATAGAGTACATATTGTGTAAGTTAATTCTGTCATTGCTCATCTTCATAATCTTCTCCTGCCTCCCTCTACCTTCTAACCCTTGATATTGATCCTGTCATTGGCCACAGCAGACCAAGGCAGGGGGCTGAAATCCTTTCCTAGAAGCAGACATAAGCAAGCCTGTTGTGGTTTGGGGAAGAGAGGCATGCTGTGAAAACAATCTGTGCATTTATTTCAGATCTAAGTGATTTCAACTAGGTCGATACTTCATGCTGATATATGTTCAGAACATTAAAGTTTTATTTCAGGTGCAACATATGCAATATGGTTTATTCTGTATGATTATCACTGCAGTGAAATTGCGTGTTTGGTACCGGATGCCTTTTTAAAACCTTATGTTATTTCTTATTGCACAAATCTAGACAAGGAGATACGTCCACAGTTAAGGTATAGCCATGCAAATAATTTATTTATACTATTGAGGCAACGGCGTACAAAGATTCTGGCATTTAGTAGGGATTATAACACAATTACAAAGCATTTTAAACCTACAGTAACTTAGAAATGTGCTTATTTAAAAGTTTTTTTTGTTAACCCTTTTCCTCTATGCTGACTCTCTCCTCAAATTGAGTACCTCCAAAACTCTCTTGATACTAGGCTGCAACTGGGCTGTAGACCAGCACTTCTTGATGCAATTTGGCTTACATTAAGTTACTGTTCTCCAGGCCTTTAGTGTGTTTCCATGCGGTGGGTCCCCCATACCACTGCAAATAAATTTTCTTGAGCTATAGGAGGTGCGATCACTCACTACTACTTTCCTCCTTTCCGTAGATTTGGGGTATTGGTGGGTTCATAGTGAACACCAATAAACTTTTTATTGTGGGTGATGGTGTCACCACCTCAGACCGCTTCTTAGAGTCCTTGTAAAAGAGAGCATAAAAGTTTCTCTAGATGAGGCAGAGCAAAAGACCAGGAAAGAAAGGTTCTTCTCCTATACCCAAATAAGCAATGACTTTTTTCGGTAGGCTGAAGAACCATCTGTGCTGGAGCCCTTTTTACCAAACCTAAGCATGCCTAGTTTAGATGGAAGAGGGGCTATGTTCTTTTCATTTTTCCCGCCTCAGCCTAAAGGAAGAACGGTTCCTTCAACTCAAAACATAAAAACACAAAAAACCTAATATTTCTTATATTGCTAGGGAATATGCACTACGATACATGGCTACATGCATTTCTAAACACTGCCATTGACAATGACATATACACATACATTACGCACAATATGTCGGTTATCAGGTGCATACTGGTGTCCCATTCATGTATATTATTTCATGCATTAAAACACACAGGTTAAACGGAGCCTAGAACACCTCCAAAAAGCAACGCCAATAGACTGAAATGCAAAGACTGTTTCTACCAGGGCTGTGGAGTCAGAGTCGGAGTCTCGGAGTCGGCAAAAAATGGACCGACTCCGACTCCTACTAAATTTAAATGGGAATTAACA
>CM070036.1:99508032-99532623 GCA_036250615.1 Ptychadena robeensis
TCACACACTGCAAGCTGGGGATGACGGGTCCCCATTGAACAGGAATCGATGTGCCCATGTCGTGCACATTGATCAGCAGCATCTTCTGCCCAACTTCCTTTCTCTGCTATAATTGGCCATTACAGTGCAGTGTTGGTTTCCTAGCCAGTAGTTCTGTGGTTAATGTATGATGCCTTCCATTCATTCAATGGATGGATACAATACATTAGCATATTACATACAGAGGAGTCGGAGTCGAGGAGTCGGAGTCGGAAGAATTTGAAACTGAGGAGTCGGAGTCGGGGAATTTATCGACTCCACAGCCCTGGTTTTTACATGGAATGCTTTTTAGGAGAATATGTTTTGGGTGAACTCCTGCACATATGTGTTTTCTCTGCATCTCTAACTAAGTAACTATGTAAAAGGAGGCTATATTCTGAAAAAGCACATTATTGCTGTATATTGTGACATTTTAGCATTGACTTCTTGTAGACTTTTACAATTACTAAAAGGAAAACTTTGAAAATAAAAAGAAAATGGTATTTGCAAAGCAACTTCACTATGCTAAAAACCATTTCACACATTCAAGATTTGAGATCCAAATTCCTAGCTAGCTAGATTGGACTAGATTTGGATACAAATATATACATGCCCTGTTTCCCTGAAAATAAAACACTATCTTATATACATTTTTGCTCCCAATGATGTGCTATGTCTTATTTTCAGGGGATGTCTTATATTTGCATGAAGAACCCCCCCCCACAGGAGGGATTAGACGGGACAATCAAAATGACACAAGAGGATGAGAAGGGGGTTACTAAAATGGAAACACATATCATATCATATTGATATAGTCATATTGATTGCCCCCCCTCTGATCCCCCTGTGTCATTTTGATCCCCCCCCCCACAGGAGGGATCAGAGGAGGCATTAAAAATGACACAGGAGGATGAGAATGGGGGGGGGGGTCCCTTTTACCTATGTCACCCCTTTCACTCAGAGGATTCCCTCAGACTCGGCAGAGCAGCAGGCGGCAATTTGTTCTTGCCCCTAACTTCCTGTCTGCTTGCTCCAGTCACTTTCCATTCATTTGCTGTGATCGGGAACATACAGCAGTGTCTTATTTTTTGGGTGCCTTATTTTCAGGGGGACGCCTTATATTTCCAGGAGAGGCCAAAATTTATAGGTATCTTATTTTCGGGGAAACACGGTATTAGTATCTTTGTGCAATTCAAAATAAGCTATAAACTGTAATACTCTATTTTGTTATCATTTTCATTTTACAGTATTCAACTACATCCTGCTCAACCTTTGCATTTCCTTTGCAAGATTAGAAGAGTGCTGTGCTATTATGATTTATAGAGATGGTCGAATTTTTTGTTAGCTGATTGCAAAGCCTTTGTGAATGGTATCTTCACCAAAATTGCTGGAGATTTAGAGAAGGTTTGTGGGAACATTTAAAAAAAAGGTTTGCTCTAGCACATGTAGTTTTTGCATAAATGAAGTTCAGAGTTTAAGTCGAAAATAAAATTTTCTAATTTTGACTGGATTTTGAACTTAATTTGTGCAAAAACTCTTTGTGTTAGAGACATACTTTTTTGCTGTATACCCCCAACTCTTCTCTACATCTCCAGCAAGTTTGGTGATGATACCATGTTCAGGAGCTTTGCAATTAACTTGAAATCGTCGAAATGTTCGAATTTTGGAAATAAAATTATGGAAATTATGGAAATTATGAAAATTATAAATTATGGATAAACAAAGTTTGTAGTTCAAGTGCCATTTATGGGCTAACTAAAGTCATTAAGCTCCTGGGTGTTGTGCTTGAGTTAACTCACTTAAAAGTCACCTGTCCGCTGAATTCTGAGTTCGAATTCCTCGGTGGTCCTGAGCATCGCCATACCAGCCGGTGCTTCAGTACCTGCACCGATTGCGTGATCCATGTAATAAAGGAGGCGTTGCTTTCTTCAAGCACACCGCCGGCATCTGGCGGCCAGGAAATCGCAGCGGAAAATATTATGCTTTAAAAAAAGCATGCCATGTGCAAATCGCCCAGGAGGTTAAAGGAGCAAGCTTTTGGCATGATCCCTTCTTCAGGCTTCATAGAATTCTAGTTTTTCACATTTATACCCAAAGTTATAAGGACATAAACATTTAAAGTAAAACAACTGATTTGTCTTGACACACTTAAATGACAGAGCTGAAAGTGAAGGGTTAGTCAGTGAGGATAATGATCAGTGAGTTAGAACAGTTACTGGGGGTCATAGAGATAAGTGGCCCAGGTGTAATATTTACCTGCTTTAGAAATGAAAATGTCCAATGACCAGGGAAGCAAAGAAATGTGAACTTGACTGTCTTCTTACCAGTGTCCTGGCAGAATGAGTGGGCTTTTTGTAGCTGGGCAAGCCTTTGTTAATTATAAGTATCGGTGGATCCGCACATCTCTTATGGGCCCACTTTGAGGGGGGGGGGGGTGGAGGAGGTGCAATTGTCATGGGGGTGGAGCTACCTTTTTTCAGCACATGTGCAGGGGATGGGAAAGCAGAGAATTGTGGTGGATTACATTGTAATCTGCCACGACTGCCTATGTATTTTAAAAGCGTACGATGGGCAAAACACTCAGTTATATATAAATAAAACTTAAATATGAATAGAGCATGTGCAAACATCTTTATTATCTTCATTGTCTGTACTATTGCCCTGATGTTCAGATCACAGATTTGCTTTAAGGAAGTTCATTTAACATCTGACATAAGAAAAAACGCACACTGATTACATTAACCAACCAGTAGCTTTGTTTTGTCTATTTTACAATTACAACTGTTTAGCAGCAGAAAACCCCAGATTTGTGTGCACACACCAGAGAAACATATTTTATTTCATTTTCTCATTAAAGTTGGACATGCAATACACTTTAGTGCCTCAGTCATGCTGTCAAGTAAAATAATAATTAAATAGTTATGAAGCTAGGACATGCCTTAGAAAGTGTACAGTCCTCCCCCACTAATCACACTCCCCTGTAGTTGGCAGGGCCTGCTGTGTGTTTGACAGATGTACTCCTAATCTGGGCAGAACTGCTAATAATCATTTCAGCACCAAAGGGTTGAAGAGGGTGCTTTGACAGAGCTATTTAAACAGCAAACAAACATTGATGACACTTTGTTTAGCTTCTTGTCTCCATAAATTAGAATGCCTCTAAATAAGCAGAGCAAATACATAAGAGTTTATAGAAACCTTTTAAATTTACCCATATGTGTACACTTTTCGGTAACCCAAATACATTATCTTTGATTGCTTCTTTTTACTTTAACATTTTTATTTCTTTGTATAGAAATATTGCTGTTTTCTGCTGATTATTTCCTTTGTTTCCTAGTTTTTGCACTGGTAAAATAGAGACATGCAATATATAATTATAATTGTAGATTTCTATATGCATTTGCTTGCATTGGAATATCCCTTGCTCTATCTGCGTGGTCTGTATAGGCATGCATTCATCCAAAATAACATGGTGGATGTCATCTTGTGTGTGGCACTGATCAACAGGTACAGATTTGAAAAAAAAAATCCTGCAGTTTTTAAAACCCCAAATATCTTTATGAATAAATCCAACATATAAGTACACTAATCATCCCATTGTGGTGCTTCTCCTTCTGGTTTCACCCACTAGTTGGGCCTAATCATAGACTACGATGAAGCTAAATTTGTGGGTGAAATGCATCAGAGGGAGGAGGACGATTGATGTTAAGCAGGAAAAATATGGTTGATATAGATAAATGAAGGCATGAACCGGCCTGCTCCACATTATAAGAGACAACACAGGAACAAGCCTATTACAAACAATTGTCCTGATAAAGTGACCTGGTAGTCATGTAAGGTATCAATCATCATTTTATATTTGCCAAATTTAGTGAATAAATACATTTCAAAAGATACAGTAGCCTCTGCAAGTTATTGTTGGATATATGCACATTTCTTATTCCATAGTCCCAAGTTTCTTAAACTTGAAGTCTTTGTGGGTTCGAGATTATTGCAAACAGGTGTGTAAGGGATGAGAAAGTATGCGTTATTATGTAGGTACTGCTTTGTTTTGTGTAGACCATGTGATAAAGGATTTATATTTAAATGTATTGTATAAAGCCATAGGTCCAAAATGTAAGATCTCTCTTGCACTCATATGGGGGATTCTTATCAATACCTGGGGATGTTAACTCATGCAGATCAGTATCTGACTTCTATACTAAGCTCTCCCACTATTGGGATATAAAGGCAACCAGGAGTGATGGTTAATCATTTTGCACAGCGGAGGGCAATTAGTTCGCCCATCAAATGTTCAACCCGACTCCCATACTTACCACGGAGGCGAAGTTTGACCCCTCAGCCCACAGTTAGATTGTGCAGTACTTCAATTACATATTTTTCCCACCCGGGCCACACACAACCATCCAATGAAAAAGGTGGGATTATTGAATATTGAAATAAAAATATATATATATATGTGTGGTCCCCCCCATACTATGCTAAAAGTCTGGTATTCTCTGGAAAAGGGGAATCATGAACAACATGGGGTCCCCCCTCATAACTTAGCAGACCCCTGCTGGCATAGGATTTGTTATGCTCTAGAAAAGAGGGACCACGAACAGTGTGGGGGCCTCCCCAAGAACATACCAGCCCCCTTCTGGCATAGGGTCTTGGAAGCTATGGAAAATGGGGACCGCAAACAGCATGGGGTCTCCCTCTCCAGAGTGTACCAAACCCCTTTTGGCAAGCCAGTAAGGACAGGAAAGGGGAGTACCCCCCCCCTCCCTGTTCCATGCCATACCTCAACAAGGGAGAGACCCCACATTGAGGTAAGGGGCTATGTTCCCTACAACCATGCCCATTTGCATCGGGGGGGGGGGGGTATTGAGTATTTCAGGGTTTCCCTTTAACAAGAGGACTCTCCGCTCCCCACCCTATTGAATAAGCAGAGAGGTCCCAAGGACCTCTTGCCCATTCCCAAGAGAGTGCCTAGACATAATAAATAAGTCATAAATATAAATAAATCTTTATTAAAAGTTCTACTATTCCAGGTACCAACCTGCACAGTACTTAACCATTGTAAATCCATCATTGTAAATCCACAAATGGGGGGGGGGTCTCCAGCAACGATGACTTAATAACACTTGCCAGGCAGATGCCAGACAGATTGATAGCAGCCCGGTGGTTCCTACGGTATTTGCGCATGTGCAGTGTCCCCATATAGGCATGTGCAGAACCATTGTGGGAACCATTAAAAAAAATTATATTTGGGGGGAGAGTAGCTGTTCTCCTGGGGATCTTCTGTTAGGGCTGGTTTTCCTGATGTCTGCTTCTTCAGGGACTGCTTATGCTCCTTGGTTCATGTTTCTCCATACCTTGCTTTTTTCACAGATGGGATTGTACCATACCTGAAGAATTATTTCACCCCTAAGGATGTGTCCAAATTTCATCTAAATCAGGACATTACCTTATCATCCTTCCCTGTAGATGACATTTTTCCAGTGCATGCTTTAGAGGTCGGGGTCATTATGGGGCTACCATGAATCCACGGCCTCCTTAAGAAACCAAGAGGGCAACTAGCAGGGTTATTGTTCTGGACTGGTGATGATGATCACCATGGCATACAAGGTAGCTCTTTTTAAAGTTGCTAAAGGGTGCAAGCCTAATGCAACATGAGGTGTTTCTTCATCATGGGTGGCAGAGAGTTCCTGTCCATTGCTGTTCTTATGGCTGTTTCATCTCATTAATTCTTTTGCATCCCACCCTCTAGTGGCTAGTTAGGTCCCAATGTGTATGTCAGGAAAACGGAAAATTCATGTCATACCATAATTTTACTTTCCTGATGCGCTCCATGTCAGCATATTCCCACCCTGGTTCAGGACTAGTTATTGAACAGCGAGTGCATCCAGTGGTGTTTAATTTATAGTTAAGTTTTCCTATGGGGTTAAAGGGGTGGAGCCAACCCAATGTGTATGCTGAAATGGAGCACATCAGGACAGGAAAATTATGGTAAATATGATATGAATTTTCCGTTTTGATGATAGACCATTAAGCAATGTGAAACAGGCTATAAGGCTCTACACTGACCCCCGTCTGCATTCCTGCCCCCACCATTTTCTTTTTCTGGAATGTTTTCTTTTTTTTGCCATTGGGTAGCCCTTAGTAATTTAACTCAAGCACATGAACAAGTTAGAGATGCAGAGAAAGCACATCATAGTAACAATGTACTATAATTAGTACACAGTAAAAAAACAACAAAAAAACAGACCATTGCCAAATAAAGTTGTGTTTGGGACAGGACAAATCTACCTCTACCAGCAGCCATCTAATACCATAGCACAGGTACATGTTCAGGATCAACCAAACGACACAGAGGCGGATGTACTGCGGAAAACCCTTTATTTATTCAACCACAGCAGAACAGAAAGCAAACTTGTAATGTAAACTCCCTGTAACAGTATTTAACAGAACAGGAAACAGTTTCTAAGGTGCGGGTGTAGACATCAGCCTGTCCCCTTTCACATGGGGGCAGGTCCTCTTCTTATGAAGAGCGAGGGAAGATCTGTGCATAGCACTGGATATCCGCAGCCGCAGGGCCTGGCCAAGGCTGAATTCAGGACGTCGTGGATCCAAGAAGCCTCTACCGCAGAGTACAGTCTGCTCCACCCCACTTGAAAGGAGTACTCTGGGTTTCCTCGATAGAGGCAGACTGTCTGGCAACCGGGTCTGAGCAATGAAGTGCATACTATTTGGTCCGCGGACTGTACACACACCGGCATAAAGGGGTGAGCGTACAGAGCCTGGAGTGTCCAGCTGCTGCTGTCTCATCAGAACTCGCTGCTCTTCCTGTGTAATCGCTTTTAACTCCTCTGGGGGCATGGTCCTAAAGGGGACAGCATCCCACTCAGTTTGTGTGGCTACACTACATTCTTAACTAGTATTCAGCTCATAAAATGTTAGAGAGAATGCAGCAATTATATAACAAGAAGAACATGCTCTGTGGTGGATTACTTAAAGGCGAAGCTATTCATAACAAAGTACACTGAAATTAAATAAACATTTTTAAAATTTGCAGCAAAGTTAAAGAAATGCCTTTGGAATAGTGATTGTCTAACTCTGAACAACTGCTCAGGACTGCCTGCAGCTACAGAGGTCAGTATTTGAAAAACTATTTGATAATAATAAGTAAATATTTATTTGCATAACCACAGATTTACTGATTGCATCCTATAAAAAAATGGTGATGGAATGCTTAGTGCTGTCATCTAAACAAGCTTAAGCTTTTAAGAAGACAACAGTAGGTGCAATGGGGATAATGTGTTAAGAATGTGGTAGACACTATTCCGAGTGAACTGTGGAGAGAGTAAATGGGAAAGGGACAATGCCAATAGTTAAAGAAGAGCAGATAAATCTTTAAGGTTTTGCTCATACAGGGACTTTATTAGTGGCCTAATGAGCTGTAGAAACAAAGGACACAGTTGCCTGTTAATATATATACAATAATATATTAATAATAAAATTAAACATTTACTTTCCTCTGAGCAAGCATAATGGTGGATTGCTCCCCATCTTAAAAAAAATATACTTACCTGCAGTTCCCCTAGAATCAGGATTTGAAATTTCTAGTTCTCTCTAGCTGCTAGCATTGTGAGGTTTTTTTCTTTATTGCAGTAAAGCAAATGTCCACTAGATGGCTCTTGATAATGTTGTTTTAAACCTGGTAGAAACTGCCACCTCTGCGCCGCAACGTCATCAGAGGCAAGGAGTGACGTGTGATAATTGTTAACGCACACCAAATCAAGACATATTTTACAATTTGCCACTGAACAACCCATGAGCAGCTATTTACATATGGGAGGACATATGATTCTGTGTCACAAAATGTATTTTGTGCAACACAGAATGTCAATGTAAATACACAACTCATACCATGTAAGTGTAAAATGTGCCTCTCCATAAGTTGGTCAGTGTGTTCAGAGAATGGGTACTGCTTGTGCTAGTGCAGCTAAGATCTCCTTCTTGGCAGTTTGGCTTGACTGGAAGGAATGGAATTTCAGCCACCTGGAAGGCAGAGCTATTGTTCCCAGGATAGTTGAGACAAAAAACAAAACAGCTAATGTTGACATATCATCGCTTTAACCACGCTACGGGAAATCGTGGCAGGGCACAATATGCTCCGCCATGAGTTCCTGCCCGCCCGGAGGTCCTGTGCATGACAGGAGGGCAGAAAAAGGCAATGCCCCACCATTTACATGGAAGCCTATGGCACCGCCTACCCCCGCCCCCTTCACGTCACCAGTGACACAATCAGGGCCAGAACCAGAAGCATCGGCATACATGCCAGAGGAATCTGGCGGACAGGTGAGCTTCTCACTAGTTAACTCGGGCTGAGTTTCACGATGGATGAATTTCAGACCGAGTTAACTTGGGCCAAACACCCAGGAGGTTAATGGAGTGTCTGAGTGTGAGAACCATGGAGTACAACAGGTAAATACAGGTCTGCTTTAAGATCTTAAAAATACAGTTGTTTAAGTATTCATATTTACTTTTGTTTTCATAAATAATAAAAATCAGTTAACTAATAGTATGTAGTAGTACTTAGAGAAATAGATACACCCACTAAAGCTGTTATTTGCACTTCTGTTACCTACACTTTTAAAATGGTTTTCTTCCTCTAAATAATTGTCCTAGGTACATTATATTAAATAGAAGAACTCTATTGCTACCCAATACTAACAGATTTGGAGTTTTATAAAACATAACACTCTATCCAAGGACTCTACTAAATGGTAATATAACAAATGAAATCTCTGAAATTGGAGTAGAATTTAGTTTACCTATTGTAAGTACAGAGTCAACAAGAACAATGTGTAGCGACTTCACATAGATAAGTACTGCATGATGATTATAGATTATTAAAACAGAAAATACTCTATATCTGGAGTGCAAAGAAGCTCTGGGAAAAATAGAATGTCTTTAGTTTATTGAGATTGTTTGTGAAGCCCTAATGCACTGTCACCACAAGAATAATTTTTTCCTTTACAATCTACTTAGCAAAGATTTATTGATCTGTGTCCCCTTCATTGAGAATTACTGATCCATTTTAGAAAATCTGATTTTCACACCCTTCAAGAGAATGTGCACAGCGCAGTTCCCAGGAGACTGCCTGAGAAGTTGACTTTGACATGAAATTCCTCAGCAGCAGCACACAGGAGTCCATGGTCTCATTCCCGATTTGTTGCAAAGGGTGGTAAAATACTTTTATACATCTAGAGAGACATGATTGCACTGCAAGGACCTATTTCTTCCATCCTCCTGGATGTATCTGGGTTACTTTTATTTGTGTAAATAGCATTTTTTCTTTTACCTCTTTCTTCTCTTTTTCACTCTCCTGTTCAGTAGATATGCTTTGAACACCAAGGTAAGATTTACATTGTTTAAATTCAGGTTTTCAAACCAGTGTTTTTTTTTTTTTTATAAAATATGTATTGTGTGCACAAATAACTTTCTTGTAGATGTGTTTGCTTTATGTTTGCTAGCTGCTCTGCAGCGACTACTTGGTAAAAGACTTCTTTAGCAGACATAAAACATTAACCCAATGTTTGTGTACAGGAATTTTTCTACTCTCTATATAATAATGATTTCAGGTATTTCTAGGTATCATCTTGAATTTTGCATATCTTGCATGGACATAATATTACAATACCTTTCGCTATTGTATAGTAAAGCACATTTAATATTCTGATTTTGCCATTAGCTTACAAGGAAATTTTTCAAAATCTGTCAATTTCTTTTATATAATATTAATATTTTGCTGTAAACCTTTTTTATTCATAAATAGGTAGTTTGCATAACTTTATTTTAAAGTTAACTTTAAATAATGTATAAAAGAAAATCTATAGATCAACATTTTCTCGAATTGAAATGATTAATATTTTTTTGATGTTTTATATTGTTGCAAGAGCTTACAGAACATATTTCTGTTAATTCTTTCTTTATCAGAAATGATGTTGCTTCTGTTGCTAAACTACTAATGAAAATAACTGACCAGTATGAGGAAATAGCTCCCCCTTGACCCTAAATTAAAGAGGGTTAATTTGTTGGATGCTATTTTTCCTAGTAGTGGATACAAAGAGTAGTTCAAAGAATTCCGTCTAGTCATTTAATCAATTTAAAGATCTGCTACCCTGTTATCACCTCCCTTGGCAGGGAAGTCCCCAGGCTATATAACCTTAACAGGGACTCTTCCCATGAAGATGAGATTTCAATAGTCTAGCAACTGAGAATGCCTACAGGTCAATTGCACTTTTCCATGCTTGTTTAATTAGATAATTTATCTAAAGAAGTACAACTGAGCAGTTAATAAGTGACAGTCTTTAATAGGTCTGACTGATGTAAAACTGATTAATTGAGACATCTATCTCAATAACATAAGACATATATATGATGCCTGTCTGTAAGGATACCACATAACCCTGGAAAGACAGATTCTGAAGCAGCAAAATAGGCGTTTTAAGGTCTTTTCTATGAAGAGCAAAGATGTGATACATGCACGATGTGTTCTCGGCAGGAGCAGATCTCAAATTCTTTATTATACATCCATGGAGACAATAGCATGGACTGTAAGTAGTTCCTGTCTCTCACTATAATAATGCACATAAAGCCAGGGGTCAGTTTGGGTTCGTTCTTGGCTTTGATGCTGTGAGAAGGTCACCAGGGGAATCGATGAGTAAAAATGAGACCTGCATTCCATCCAATCAATGAAATTTTTTTTTCTAAAGTGGACCCTGCTGAGTGTAAGTTTTACAGCTTTAAAATGCCTTTTTCTACTTTAACAAAACTGACAGTATGATAGTAATATATATATATATATATAGATATATGAATTCTGCAAAAACTTAGATTTGGAACACACATACAAGATTGGCATGTGCTCTTTTAAACTTTCGTAATGACAATTTATTTACAAAAGACAAACTTTGTACCCCATAGGGTTTGAAAGATTTTAAGATAGTAAAAATGTCTCCAGAAATTAAGGACAGGAGATTCCTTTAGTAAGTCAACCCCTGTGTATTAACATCTTTTTAAGTCTCTTTACACAAAAATATGAGGTCTCATTTTGCCAAATTAAATAACATGAAAAATATGGTTGCATTCTGGCAGGCAAAATAAATAATTGCTTTAAAGTTTTAGTCTTCTTAAAAATGTTTTTAGCCTTTAAAAAACACAGACAAAGCTAATTAGATAATACATTTTCATACGTATATCAGATGCTAGGCTTTTTTAATTGGTTTATCATTAGACATGGTCGAATTTAAATTTGACCATTTCGACGATTTCTAGTTAATTGCAAAGCCCCTGAACATGGCATCATCACTAAACTTACTGGAGATGTAGAGAAGGGTTGGGGGTATACTACCAACAAAAAAGTTGTCTCTAACACAAATAGTTTTTGCATAAAATAAGTTCAAAGTCAAGTAAAAATTTTGAAAATTGGAATTTCGACTTTAATTTTGAACTTAATTTATGCAAAATCGACATATGCTAGAGCCATACTTTTTTTCTCAAATGTTCCCACAACCCTTCTCTACCTCCCCAGCAAGGGAGATGATACGATTTTCAGAGGCTTTGCAATCAGCTCACAAATTTAGCAAGTCTAAAAATTCGACCATCTCTATTAATCATTGTCAGTTTGAAGAACCTTCCTAATTTTGGGGGCAATTTACTAATCCCCTCAAACGTTTGGAACATCTGGAATGCAATAAAAAGCATCTAACTAAGTGGTAAATCCAAAAGTAATTAATTGAATTCTTAATTCGGTTAGTGGGTTCTTCATAAACCATGCAAGTTTATGTATATATATTGTATAGGTACGCTGTAAAGATTTTTTATAATTAATTCATTTGCCCTTTAGAAGAGAGCAATTGCAAAGCATCGTGTTTTTGATCTATTTAACTTTTTTTAGCTGTTGGGAAATTTCAGGTGATATATGTGGAAATATTACATCTAGACTTTAAAGTGTGTGTTTTTTAGTATTCACTACAGCTTCTGCAGAGCAAAATAACAAAGATGAACTTTATGCTTACAGTGCAACAATTACCCTTACAGTGCAGCTAGCTAGCCCTACTCTTCAAATGTTAAATGCTGGTGTAAATTTTGTAGAACATTTTTACTTGCTTAGCCACTCATTATACCTCAATTAGGTTTCTCCTTGGTCTTGGTGCTACAAGACATGGATTCAGGGTTTCAGGGTTCTTGCCTACAAAATCGGACCATTGGACCAGTGCTGTAGAGTATGACCATTAGAGAGAAGCTAGATCAACATAAGTGCATCTTGCAGGGGAGCAAGCGCCTAGGTAAGCAAAACATTAAACTGTTTGCTAAACATGAATAAGGATTTAACCTCACAAGATCATTATCTTTTCACCCAGCAGTAAGCTTTTAGATGCCAGTAATCCAAGAGTGATCAAATATTTCCATTCAGTTTTGATTCATTCGTGTTGGGAGATGTAAAAGAGATTGTACATTCAGAATGTGTCAGCTTAGTCAGCTTTTAAAAATTGGGAAAAGGTTCTTCAATGATCCATTGCTCAGGGTTTCAAGTTGTGATATGCAATGTTTGCAAGCCTTTCTGTGTGAAGTAGGAAGATCATGGAATAGTGAACTCTTAGGACAGAGCAGGATGGGTTGATTCTAACTTGCATACTTTAGGAGTGAGCACACTTCTCTAGATAATACCTACATGTAGTTTCAATCTTGCTGCATTCTTGAAAAGACTAAAGTCTTACACAAATTGACGGGTCAGGGACAGTAAGAATGTGGTTAAAAGGGCAAATGAGAAATGTTCACAGTGAAAGCATAGTAAACATTTTCAGTACAGAAAAGAAATGCAAGAAAAAAGATAGGTCTATAATAATTAACACTGTTAGTAAACAGCAGAAACCACTTATAAAAATATTTTATCAAATTCCTAATTTGATATACAGTCAAACCTAAAACTGTAAGTCTAGCAAAAACTATTTTTTGTGTTTTTTATTGCTGTTTGGAACTCTCTTCCTTTGATCACATTGATATCACCATCCAGAAAGCAAAGGTAAATCTTCAACAGAAACTTTATTGTCTAGGTAAATACTTGATACCCAGACCATGTTTTTTTTGCTGACTTTGTTACTTCTTGTATGAAAAAAATGGAAACTAAAAAAAAAGTAGGACCGTTTCTCTAAAGGCCTATTCCTGTTAGGTGTGTGCAGTTTCCCAGATGCACTTTCTTGGTTGTCTTACAGTATTGGGCATCTCAACCGTCTTCCGAACTATTCTGGATTAAGGCACAATAATATGTTAACTGTGTAAGTGTTCTAGGGTTACAATGTTTTTTTTTACCTCCAGGATGCTATGAATAAAAATCACCAATAAATTGGAGCTGGAGAGCACTTACTGTAAGGTGCAAATTTTCTTACTGTAAGGTGCAAATTTTTCTACTGTAAGGTGCAAACTGTGGAGCATGGGCATGGCTCACACTTGTGTGCCAGATTTTACAAAGTTTATCTACTGCAGAAGCATATATCTTGAGTGAAGCAATGCCATTTAATCAACATGTCAAGCTTTATTTAAAGAAATAAAATTTCACATAATCCTTAAAATCACCCAACCTTAATGCTTACCATTTGCGCTCAAGCAAAAGACACACAAATATTATTATCTCATCAATGTATGGCTTTTTCATTAACATTTTTAAAGGTGCAATGTAGAGTCTTTTGTGACATCAAACACCCCCTAGAACAGGCTTAGAAAGCCATAAACACAATACATTTTAAAAATTAATTCCACCAGTGACAGTGACATACGTCACTGCTGGTATCGGATTTAGTTAACAGCTGATTAAGCAGGTGGAGGGCATTTATGCTGATAATGAGTGAGGTGGGAAATTGGAAGGGAGAGTAACGCCCTCTCCCTGCTAAATTCCCCCGATTTCAAGAATCTGGGAAGGAAAAATCCGGGATCTGTTGAAATCAGGATTTGCACAGGAAAGTCACATAAAAAAACATAACTTTCCAGACCAAAACTGGCAGCGAGTCAGATGCAGCCATCAAAAGAGACATGTCTGGCTCACGAGCCATAGCTTCCCGACCCGTGCTTAGAACACATATTTATTTTGTTTTGGCATTGAGTCCTATTTATCTGCCCCCAAAATTTTACATTTTAATCCATGTCATGTTCAAAAATACTGAATGTATGCGTATATGTGTATGAATCACAATATTAATTAAATTATTAGTCTAAATATATATATATATATTAATATTCATATATACACTATATGAGCAAAAGTATTAGTACTAGTATTTGTCATTATACCTACAGAAAATATGTTGACATCTTTTGCTAAACTCATAGGCATTATTATGGAATTTGTCCCCTCTCTACAGTGCCTCTTTGGCTTTGAAGTGACTTTGGGAATTTATAACCATTTGTCCAAAAGAGACACTGAAAGTTGATGAGAATGCCTTTCTGTTTTAGTTCATCCTAAAAGTATTCCATGAGATTGAGCTCAGCATTCTGTGGAAGTCAGCTAGGTTCTTTCTCACCAAACGCATCCTACCAAGTCTTTATGGACCTTGCTTTGTGAACTGGGGTACCTTGGTCATCTGGGAACAAACAAATGGCCTTCCAAAAAATTTGGAAGCATACACTGTTTAAAATGACTTGGTATGTTGAAGCATCAAGGTATCTAGCCTGATCCAAAAAGAAAAACAACATTTCATATTTTCACTCTGCTGCCAAATTTCAGGGTTAGCACAATGCAATCTGATGGGTAACATTCTCCTGCCATCGCACAAACCTGGATATATCCATCAGACTGCCAGACAGAGCAGCAGAATTATTAACTCCATAGCATTTCCACTTTGCAAACAGAGCTTTGAAACCATTCAGACCTTCAACACTCAATGATCCCACATTGTAAATGTTGCTGTGTCTTCGTTGTTGCTTTAAGTTTTCACTTTAAATCTCTAATAGGATCAACAATTCTTTGGATCCCCATCCAAAGTACCTGATGACAGTGATGATGCAGAAGTGCTGCGCTTGATACTCCTACTTAAAATAAAGTGTGGCATAGTCATAGAAAATATATATTTTTTATTTTATAGAGGTTTCTAGAATGATCCATAAATGGTCAAAATAAATGAGTTGCATGAAGCTTAATTATCATTTCAATAGATCACAATTTAATGGTTGGCCAGAAACTGTATAAAATGCTTTGTCAGAGTCCACATATACAGTATTCAAAATCTGTCTGTCCAAGTTATTGCTCATGCTGGCTGTCACATATCATTTTCTGAACCATGACCTTTAACAGCACAATGCAAGAAAATACAATAAGGTGTGAATAAAGTTGAGGGCAGCAGTACCTGTAACAGGATATAAGATCAAGAGCACAGGGACATGTCCTTAAACGAGCAGAAGGAGTAATTGAAACTAAAGGTGGGTTTACACATGTAGATTTTTTTGTTCAATCAACAAAGAACAAAAATTTTTGGGTTGATTGAACAAAAATCTAGAATGGCCAATTTGTTTGATGGATACATTTTGTTCGACCTTGAACAAAAAATAGTTCGAAAGGTCATCGAACATGTTGGTAAATTTTTATCTGTCATTTTAATTTTGAATGTATTTTCATTCGATATCGAACACAAGAAAAAAAAATCTAATGTTACATTCAATAAATGAACAAACGACGTTCCACAACGACATTGAACAAAAAATCGAATTGGCAGTTGATTGAAGGAAAAATCTACACGTGTAAACCCACCTTTACCATAAAAGTATTGTACAGAAAAGGTAGTTGACACTTGGAATATATTTCCACATATTAACAGAGGAATTTAGTATAACATGCATATGAACATGCTTGGGACAAATATTGTGACTATGGAAATTGGTGGAGAATTTAAACCATGTGTTGGCTGGATGTGCACATTACAAGCACTAAATATCAAACGTATCTTTTGCAGCCAATGCGTCTGTGTAAATACATAAGTAGTGATGGCCGAACTGCCCGGAAGACCGGGTAGAGAACCCGGTCTTTCAGTGAAATTCCGGCTTGTAAACACGGATGTGACGTCAATGACGTCACATCCGGTTAACACAACCAGGAACTATGCGTTCCAGGATGCGTTCCAGGGACCGGATGTGACGTCACTGACGTCACATCCGGGTTTTCCGATTCAAATTCCCCACCTAGAAGGGAAGGGAACAGTTCCACCCATTACAGGTTGTCTATAGGAAACCATCAAGATCATCTTACACTTTCTTTGGTACTTTTGTTTGTTCACTCATTCATTGATGTAGCATTAAAGCTGGTTCATTGTTATTCATATACTTAGTATTAAATAATAATAGCAACCAGTCAACCAGAAATCCAAGATGCGTCCTCAACTATCACAACAGTCCAGCCATTTTGTTATTTATCAAGCAGTGTTTATAAAGAAGTGGACTGTGAAGCCTCAAAATATGTTATTCTTTCTTTTGTATTCACACATTAATACAAGTACAGAGAGCTCATGTCCAAAGACAAGGATTACTGCACATATCTGGGAAATGCACAACGCATGCCAAGGCTAACATAAGAATATGCACACTAGTTGCATTGAGAAAAAATTTGATAATCGTGGAGATTAACTTGAAGACTTTAGCATATTTACGTTTCCTGGATTGCATTAGCAGTTCACAATATTTTTTTTCTGTGCCGATGACTTTTAAAAAGCTCCAAGGAGCATATGTTGAGAAAGGCTCCTTATATGCCGATCTATAAAATACATAAGAAAAATAAATGATCTGACTACTAAGAATAAATATTTCCCTTTCTCCTAATATGGTTTTATTGTGTAGGTAAAAATATTATTATTATTTTGGTATTTCCTTTTGCAAAATTCCCAATTTGTTTGCTTAATGTGTAGCATTCCTCGAAGCTCCTGTGGCGACAGCATTTTGAATAGTTTGTACCTCATTGTGTGCAGGTCTACAGGCTATATTGCAAACAATTGTTTCAGCTTGTTTGCTCTACAATATCAAACTGTGAAATATGCTTTTCAGCTCACTAGCACATTGCAGGGAGACATCAGATGCTGTGTTCTGTACCAGAAATTCACTGGACAGCACAGTGTGAATGCAATACTTAACCTTTTCATTGCCCCCAGTATTGCTTTACGCATCAATAGAAAAAGGTATCTAATAATCATGCCTCATTCACAAGAACAATATTTTTATGCTATAATGGCATAAAATATAAATATAAAAAAAGTGTCTTGGAACTTTTTTTGCAATAATAAAATATATTTTAAGCTGCAACAATCATATTTAGGTTAACCATTGCTACAGAGTTGAAATTCCTTCACAGTATGAGTGAATCTATATTGACACTGTTGTTTGCAGGGTATATGTCATTCAGCAGCATGAAAACAACACTATGCCACATTGTGCAGCATTTGGACACATTTTGCAGGAGTTCGGGGATTTCTGTCAATCACTAACAACCACACCTATGTTATACCTATGGTCAACTGCCTGAAAAACCCTGACATTTCGTGTTCGTTAGGGGATCACAGTTGTTGGATGAAGAAAGGTTGTTTTAATGGTGACCACCTGGTATTAATCCAAGAATACTGTGCCATACCCTTAGATAACTAGAAAGAAGATATATTGTATGGATGAACCTGCTTCTGGAAAAGAGAACCAAGAGCAGGACATCCACCACAGTTGGAAACAGTGAGTTTTTAAAGCACCAATCAATATATTAAATTATTAAGTTTAAAAAAAACTGGCATGCAAGACATAACTGTCTACATAAAAAATTGATAAATAAAAGAACAAAAAACATATATACATTGAAACGAATAAAAAATCACATAATCGCAGGATTTTACATTCAAGATTGATATTGCACAATGATATTGAAGAACCCTTTGGGCCAATCCATATCCAATATGTTTCACCCTTGTGAAGAGTGCTTCCTCAGGGATCAGGTGCTTGAAGTGGAAAAAGTGCATCTTATCTCTGAGGAAGCACTCTTCACAAGGGTGAAACATTTTGGATATAGATTGGCCCAAAGGGTGCTTCAATATCATTGTGCAATATCAATCATGAATGTGTTATCCTGCGATCATGTCATTTTTCATTAATTTCAATGTATATGTTTTTGTATATATCAATTTTTTATGTGGACAGATGTAATTATGTGGACAGACTAATTATTATGAGATTTGAAGTACAAAGACTACCAGCCATATATTAACATATCAGCACAAAATAGATTTTGTTACTATGCCCAGTCATTGCTCCTTGCAACTGTGTTACAATTTAACGGTTCCCCTTACCCTCAAATGCCATACTTTACTTCCAAAAGTTTCCAACATCAATTCTAGAAAACGAGGATGCTCAAATTATTAATAATACCCAGACTGGCCAAGAAATGGTGTGTGTAGCCTTCCAACACACCCAAATAAAGGACCATTCTTTGCATCTACAGTCAAGCTTATGCAAGCCATGTTCCACCTGTTGTTGAAACAAACTGTGCACACAAATGGACCTCTCATTCTTGACATTATTGCGGATGGCAACTTCTGGTTTGTGATATATTTTATACCTCCTCTATACACTTGACCACCTAATAATTTGGTTTAACGTTTTGGACCTAATCTCTTTTAATTCCAATATTCTTGTAGCCTTTTATTTGGGACTTTTGTTCTTTATATCTAGCTCATTTCATTTAGCGATTGTGGGTTATTACTGAGTCAAATGAAAGGGTTAAACTACTGAATAATTAGATTTGCTATTCTTGCACAGTGAGATGCTCATGGCTTCTTATATATTTGCTGGGCTTATGAAATTTTAAATGTTTGGTTCTGAATCTGCCCTTCAATTTTCTGCTGCAACCTTTGTAATGAATAATTCAAAAAGGACATAACCAAAGATAGAAGGAACTTGGGTATGGAAATCTACCAATCAGGGTCCCCTAGGGATGTTTTACCACATTTATCACTCACCACCAGCATGTCTCCCAACCTAAAATATCAGCTTTGGTTGGCTGATCCCAGTAGAGGGCATTTTCAGTCTATAACTGGCAAACACTGATATAAAAAGCTTTGGTGGGTCAATAGTGGTTCAAACTACCAGTATCCGTCTACTGAAATATCCAATTAGAGATACTACACCATTAAAAAGAACAATAATTGCACATTCAGTAATGTCAATTCCAAGGATTATTATCGTTTGTGTTATCTATGCTTATCCATTTCATAAGGTTAGATGTCTGGCACAGCAGGTAAATTCCGATTGTATGCTACAATATTAAGCCACTTGACATGTAATGACCACAGTATAGCTATGCGTTTTGTCAATTTTAGAACAACATTGCAAACAAAAGTGCTCATGTCCAAAATCAAACAATGCAGAGGGTGAAGAATTGTGCTCTGGGAATTTGGAGACCATAACTGTGTTTTCAAGCCAGGTCCACAAGCACAATAGCAAAAGTAGCAAAATATAGTTATAGTATCTAAAATACATATCATATTTTTGTAAAAGAGGAATGACCAGGGGGCAAAGTAGACAAAGAAAAGGTAAGCTAATTCCATGAGAAAAGGGGAGGGCTAAATGGATTTCAAATCATTTTAACATTATGTCAGGGAATAGGTTGGCGAGCTGGAAGAGGTCTGGGAGGGTGAATGTGGCTGTAATGGTGGCTGCCATACGCCGCCAGGGCCATCTCCCTACTTACCGTTGCAGATCTAGGTGCCCTGTTCAGCAGTGATGCTGTTATTATTGTTCTTCACACTTTCTGGGATTTAAGGTATTCGTCATGTGACTTGGCTGACCAATAATGAACTAGTGTAGCTATATAAGGAACCTTGCCCTTTTATCCTTGCCTCAGTATTACGGTCTCTGTGTTATGCTAAGCACTGCCTGCCATTGCTGTTCCTGTGATATAGAGTCCTGCCTGTGCTCTGAGACTGATTCCTGTTAACCCTTACCTGCCCGCTGCTCTCTCCTACTACCTGATCTGTACTTGCGCTGTCCGCCCTGTTACACTGTCTGGCTGACGACACTTGTGTCCCTGGAGCCTTCCCTGCTGTGCCCTGGACCAGCTGCCTCGTGTTCCTACCCTCCTTCCAGAGGTAGCGACCTGGTGTTCCCCTCGGCAAAGTCTATCCCCACCTTCAGGGGTATTGTGAAGAACGAGTGGGTTCACTTAGACAACGCCCTTAGAGGAGGTAGGACACATGGCACAGTGGGTCCACACCTGCTGCTCCGTGACAGTGCCATGAGATGGACAGTCCTGCCCTACATGAAAGCATTTGTCATAAACCACAAGGCCACTTTGTACCCTGTAGTTGGTAACCTGTATTTGTTCTTTTCTGCCTACCTGCTCTAGCTCCAGTCACCTGTTGTTTTCTGACATTGTCCTTATCACTCTCATCATGTTACCTGTCACCCCAGGGGAAACCTTCAAATGCTTATTACTTTATTAAAAGCTGCCCCATGTAATTCTTTACAAAACATAGTCCCATGTGAGTGAACAGAAATGACAAGCACTATTTTCTCTAAAACCCAGGAGCAAACAAGTAAGGTAATACATGAAATCTCCAATAGACTAGTAAATACAAGCATGTTTACTATGGAGAATGCATTTTATCTACAGCAGTTGCAGCCTAATGTCCTCCAAAATGTGGTCATTTATAACTGAGGCAGTTGTCTTATTTCCTGCTGACCTGAAATGGTTTTGCTGCTTTCTTTTTTACTTGTGTCCCAACTGGAAAATACTTAGCTTTAAATTATCCACACTACAAAATGTGTACTTTTAATGGTCTGTGGCCTTTCAATTTCTTATAGACTTAAATAGCTCTTACAGTCCAGATGTATTCAGGCAGTACAAAGCAATGTATCGAATGATTTAATTTATTAAACACTGCTGCTGGGAAATAGTTTCACTAACCTACTGTGCTTGCAATGGTTCCTGGGAAGTGCACAGGACTGTGTCCAAAAATGCTTTCTATTAGCAGAATAAAAGTTTAATGATAAGCCATAGGTTTCTTAGTAAGGGCATGTTAGGCAGACCACCATATAGGTCAAAGTTGGGGGTATCTTTTGTAACTATTTTGTTCCCAGGCTATTGCTTTCATGTACTACATTTGTATAGTCTTATTATATTTTGTATAAAGTATAAAGATAAGGCTTTAGATTTTTATTGTCTTCCACAGTTAAATACTATAAATAAAGACATAAACCAAAAATTTTAAAATAATTATTAGAAGAAATGTATGTATACGGACGGGAAAAGTTGCCACTGTTGAACTAATTTATTCAGATAGACTAAAAATAGGAAAACCCAACTCCTGCTAAAAATGTTAATTTTGCATTTATCCTATTCAATGTCATGGCGGGCAACATCAGAGGAAGGGTGACACAGCTGATGACACAGATGATATAAGGGAGTGGACCAACTGGACTAACTGCACAGTTGGCAAAGGTGCAATCTGAGACACAGAGTCTGAGCCTGGTGTTGACCTACAAGGGTTAATGGACTTTGCCGCAGATGATTCCCAGGTTGCAGGCCTCAATTGCACCTGTGCAGTTAGTTTCTGATGATTACAGAGTAGAAGTGCCCAGGACAATCCGTAGAACAAGCCAAGGGTCACAAGCAGGGGAATCAGAGAGTAGGTAACAAGCAAAGGAACCTGGTGACAAAGTTATAGGAGACCTGCTTGCTCAGGCGACTTCCTTAAATAGGGCTGAAGGGAGTGGCACTTGACAAGGTAGGGAATACAGCTAGCATGTAGCAGATGGAGCCCTTCTGCTGAAGACTCTAAAACTCTGAGGCTTTTTAATATGGGACAGAGCAGGAAGAAGGCATAGTTTAAGTAACAGGCACAGAACCCTCTGGTCCTGCTTGGATCTGTGACATTTAATATCTATGTAACTCAAAATAACACACAGTGCATTTGAAAACAAAATGTAAAATTATGGTGACAGCTTCAAGCTTTTAAATATGTGAAAACTGACTTAATATTGAAAATGAAGGGAAGAAAATAATTGTGAGTTGCCAACAGAACAGGAATAGAAGAGTCTTTTCTTCTGTTACTACTAGCCAAGATGAGATATCTCTCACATTGGAAATATATGATCTCAC
Source organism: Ptychadena robeensis (assembly GCA_036250615.1). Taxonomy (NCBI): domain Eukaryota; kingdom Metazoa; phylum Chordata; class Amphibia; order Anura; family Ptychadenidae; genus Ptychadena; species Ptychadena robeensis. The sequence continues at coordinate 99,530,210 of CM070036.1, forward strand.
TATAATACTGAGTTGACAGGACAGGAGCTGATGGTAAATGAAGAGAAATCTCCTAAATAGAACACATATTTTAACAAGCCCATACTCTATCCAAAATGAAAAAAAGGAAATCCCATAACTATACATGACTAGTAATGGCAAAACATCGGCCACATCTGGTCGTGATTGGTGATTTTGAGTTAATTGCCAAGCCCCTGCGCATGTTATAATCACTTGCTGAAGATGTAGAGACGGGTTGGGGGTATACTACAAAAAATATTGCTCTAACATAAATAGTTTTTGCACAAATTAAGTTCAAAGTCAAAATTTCGAAACTTCTAAATTCCGACTTTGATTTCCGACATTTCCAGCTATCTTGATGATATCATTTTCAGAGGCTTTGCAATCAGCTCACACAGTCAGCTAGTCGAAAATTTTGGCCATCTCTGTTTAAGAGGACAAGAGTACTGAATAAAACAATCTGATCAAGCTTTTCACCTTTATTTGCTGTCTGCTTTACCTGTTGTTTGACATGGTCCAGCTTTGCTCAAGTGCAGACCTCAGGTAGGTCACATGCTCAGAATGTCAAGCATTTTGAAAATGTTTCTAGAATTATACCATTATATAGAGATGTTTCTTTATTGGAAATAAGGCCTAGGTCAGCCTCTGAAAACCCTTTACAATTATGCCCCCTCCACCTGTATAGCAGTTGGCACAATGTGGCATTTGAGATGGTCGAATTTTTCGACTTGATAACTTTGTGAGCTGATTGCAAAGTCTCTGAAAATTGTATTATCACCAACATTGCTGGAGATGTAGATAAAGGTTGTGGGAACATTTGAAAAAAAGTTTTGCTCTAGCACATTTTTGCATAAATTAAGTTCAAAATCAAATTCGAAATTCCTATTTTCGAAATGTCTACTTGACTTTTAACTTAATTTATGCAAAAACGATTTCTGTTAGAGTCATACTTTTTTTTGTAGTATACCCCCAAACCTACACACCTCAAGTTTGGTGATGATACCATGTTCAGGGGATTTGCAATTAACTAAAAAAAATTGAAATGGTCGAATTTTTTAAAATTAATTCGACCATCTCTATGTGGCACATACAGATAGCTGCTAAACTTAATACTTAGTATGGATACAAATTCAGTAACCGACTACACACTTGAATTTACTAAGCCCTTCAAAACAATCAATTCTTCCACAAATGTTTTACGTTTTAGACAATATTGCCAGCACATAGATTTTATAGACCTGTGACAATGGGTCCTAATGAAACACCTCAATGCAATTAGAAAGTGTGTACCAATATTTTTGTCCTTATAGTGTTTCAAAAAATACAACATGAAATTAATGCAAAGATGATATTAAATCTCTTTATCATCATAAAATCCATTAAAATGTTTCTGCAAAGATGGGCTGAAATTCTTGTAGTAAAGAATTCAGTTCACATAATCTAGCTGGGTGGTGGGGGTGCATTCTGGGTCATTCCCAAAGCTATGGTGTTGATTTGTATCAAGAATTTTTTGAATAAGGCATCCCTGGGACCTGTACAAGAATGGTATGTCAGAGGACCCTGTGGACCTGATGGAATTCATTACTCTATAAAATGAAAGACTACGCTCCCGCATGACATTAACTAAAGAAGCAGGCTATTGTAAATGTAGAATAGGTTTTATCAATGACATGTCTAGTCCATACAAGATAACGAAAGCATTTACTGCTACATTCAAACAAAGATGAGATCAACAGGGCCAATCAGCACAACACTGAATGACATATCACATGATAACTTACAACATTTGAGACATATAAAACACGTGTACCGAATGACAGACTAGATCTAGTGAGACATGTATAAAGTCTAGTAGAGTTATTTATCATAAACACAGCCACCAAAAGATTTCCAGGATTTCCTCTTTAATAGGCTGACAATGTAATCATTTATTTGGGTGCAAAATAAAAATATTTACCTTGCCTTTTTAGTAGTTAGTTGTTACATTTAAAAAACATGTTAATGGAGGGGCGCCACTTTTTTCCCCACACACCGCCGGCGTCTATTTGACTTCAGTGGTGTGTAGAGGTCGAAGGAAAGAGCCAGCAAGCATGGCGGAGTACAGTGTACTCTGCCGCAATTGCAGGGGAACGGCTTTTCGTGCCATAACAAATGGCGTGAAAAGCTCGTAACGCCCAGGAGGTTAATTAAAATCCCAATACAGTTACAATGTCACCACATATTCAGATATACATGTAATGTCACAAACATGGGCCCTCACAGGGGTGAGCAGAAAAGTTGGTGAAACACTTCAGCCCCGACACACAATTCGCTGTATCCTCTTCAGTATGTACTTGTGATATGTGAACCGATTCTAAATTAACCTCCCTAGCGCACTGCATAGGTACAGATTTCTGTACCAAAAGCGCACCATA
>CM070036.1:99532723-99543893 GCA_036250615.1 Ptychadena robeensis
ACTTTCAGCATGTCAGCACTGGACGAGCTGGACTTGTCTCAACCGCTAGGGAGGTTAAAACAGCAACATAAGATATATATTTCCTCTTTATAGTAATAGTCCAATAAATTAAGGGATGAATGAAGTTGTTACTTACGTAGAATATACCTAAAGTATATTCAGGGAAGCAATCAACTATATAGATATACAGTGGCTTGCACACTTTGCAGTTATTTATTTGTAAAAAAAAATTGGAATCATGTGTGTGGTGTGCGTAATTATTCACCCACCTTTGGTCTGAGTGCAGTCAGTTGCCCATAGACATTGCCTGATGAGTGCTTATGACTAAATAGAGTGCACCTGTGTGTAATCTAATGTCAGTACAAATACAGCTGCTCTGTGACAGCCTCAGAGGTTGTCTAAGATAATATTTGGAGCAACAACACCATGAGGTCCAAAGAACACACAAGTCAGGGATAAAGTTATTGAGAAATGTAAAGCAGGCTTAGGCTACAAAAAGATTTCCAAAGCTTTGAACATCCAACGGAGCACTGTTCAAGCAATCATTCAGAAATGGAAGGAGTATGGCACAACTGTAAACCTACCAAGATAAGAGGCTTATCCACTCACTTTTTTTTTATTTACCTACATATTCTGTCATACAATAAATAGACATTACCAAATTTTCCAACATATTTGAACATGCAAACTTAAGGGCTAGGTTCATATCTTGCATACATCTTGCATAAATGGCCAAGCTGGAAGCATTTTATATCCATATTTTTTATATTTTATATATAGTCTATTTGTACCTATTTGAAATATAAATGCAAAATTAAATATTTTGTAATTGTTGTATAACTGTAATTGTTGCATGGAGTAAAAGGAGGTGCATGAAGTAAAAGGAGGTCCTGGTCTTAAAAATACTTGAACAGGAATAAACAATGTCATTACTTCAGATGGTACTTGAGTTCCGTTTGTTTACTGGCTGATAAACTATACCAACTGGTTGCACTAAGTCACCATCACTACCTTGTTTTGCCCTTCTAAGCTAGTTTGCAAAAAAATTTTGTTAAAAATATTTCTTATCCAGAGGCAAACATATTTTCCTGCAGCCTCCATCTAAAACCCCAGGTATAAAGTGTTACTACTACATCCCACATATCCAACAGTTCTGAATCCTACTGTGTAAAATATTATTAGCATAGGCTACTGGAGCAATGGCTGAAAAGGATACCTGAGATTTAGTAAACCTTTATCTTGTCTTATGCTTCAAACCAACATACCAGACAGCACAGCCAGGAGAGTGACCTGTGTTTTTTCTCTTACAGATGAGCAATACACTTCGGTCACCTCCTCAGCCTGCTGAATGGACAATGGAGAAGCATCATCACACTAATCATGTCATCCCTTTGTTTTCCCTTCTTGTAAGCAAAATTCCATTGTCTAAAATATGTATAGCAAATGTTGTTCACCTATCAATTTCACATATGGGGATGGGGATGACGTTTTAAATAATCTAAAGGTGGCATGTTAGTAAAAATTAAAAGAAATAATGCCTAGAAACAGCAGGCTGTTCTGATCTAACTAAAGTAAATGAAGCAGTAATAAGTACTGCACATTAGCAATTAAAATATCCCAAGCCTTAAAGGTTTTTGGTTTTATTCTGCTCTAGCATCACCAACATCTTGTTTTGTAGTTCTGAAATAGCTATACTATTTGCTTTGGAAGTTATACAGTAGTATCTTTCAATACTTTATATTGCTTGCAAAATCTTTTTGGAGAATCTACAGTTATATTTAATAAATGAGGAATTGTGAACTTAAAAAAGACATAGACATAGCAATGTGTATTAAAGTTTGAGTACATATTATGAAACAGGAAAGGCTAGCTGTAAATCTCTCCATTATGATGTGTTGCATTTTAACTCATGTTATGTGTGAAATGTTTATGCGTGTTTATGAGTATTTTAATGTCAGATGATCTCTACTGGCTTTGACAGCAAATATATTTTAACAAATGGACTGGGGGGCCTTTTTCCACAAACAAATCCCCATTTCGATATACAGCTCAGCAATGCAGGAGAAAGGGGGTCAGCACCATTCTGCTCATATTTTGCTACTAAATTGCATAGACCTGGATAGGAGGATGGTGGGCAAAAAATTAGCACTGGCCCTCTACCTCCGTTATAGACCAGTTCAAATGTGAGGAACTGGGTATGACAAGTAAAGCCAATTCCAACTGTCTGTTAGAAAACAGGGCAATACACCATGAAATGTACTGTAGGCCATGTGCAAGGGGAGCAAGGAGAGAGAGCACACAAAGTTAATAAACGGGTAAGTTAAGTTTATTACCTGTAGCCTTAGACCTTATGAGCAAGTATTCGGACAATACTTGAGTTGAGTTTTAATGATTGCAAGCTTTTGTTACCCATTTTGTAGTAATTTTAGTTTAGTTACATTTAAATTTATACATTTCAATATATATATATATATATATATATAGAGTTTGGAGTTTAAGTAATACTGTTTATTGGCTAACTGAAGTCATTAGAGAAGCAAGCTTTCGGGATGTCTCAGATTCCTTATTCAGGATATTCTGCGATATCCCAAAAGCTTGCTTCTCTAATGATTTCAGTTAGCCAATAAACGGTATCACTTGAACTCCAAAATCGATGGCTAACACATTACAACACTCTACTATGGTAGAGACATGATAACCTAACAAATAATGTCAGTGCGAGATAACCTGATTTTAAGGTGGCATAATATTTGTAAACTTGCTTTTTATATGTAAATAATCAATACATTTTTTATTATTATTATGATTTATTTGTATAGCGCCAACATATTATGCAATGGTGTACAATCAATTTCCCACACAAGATAACACACAGGTGCAGGCTATGACACAGGAAGAGTAGAGGATCAAATTAAATGGAATCATGTACTAAGATCTTTTGTAAATTGAAAACATAATTATGGTTTAAACATTTTAAGGTGATTGGAAGCAGGCATTGCTTGTGTTATTTTTTCAGTGAACTGACCATACAGAGAAATAGGTCTTTTAGAAAGGTGATATTGCTTTCTATACACCTGAGTAGTCATAGATACCTGGTGTTATGAGAATTTTACTTTTAATACTATCAGTGCAGTATATTTCATCTTTGAGTGCTCACTACTTTTTTCTTAGAGAAACCTTTATCTCATCATTTGTTATCGTCCGTTTTCTTAAAGAGAGGGTATGCCACTTGAAACACACAAAAAAATCCAACCTTGAATCTCAAACATTGCCTCCAACACTCACACAAACACACAGTGTTTTTAATTCAGTAGATTTGAAAGTTAATTACAAAGCCCCTGAACATGATATCATCACCAAAATTGCTGGAGATGCAGAGAAGGGATGTGAGAACATTGTAAAGAAAAACATATTGCTCTGGCCTATCAAGTTTTTGCACAAAATAACTTAAAATTTTACTTAACTTTGAACCTAATTTATGCAAAAACATTTTTTTTCCAAGTGTTCCCACAATGCTTTTCTACATCTCCAAGAGATTTAGTGATGTATGGCATGTTTGGGGGCTTTGCAATTCACTCATAAAGTCTACCAAAAACTTTATCACTCATTTGCTAAGAGAAATTGATATAAAATTCCTGCACAAGTGGGGGGGGGGGGGGGGGGGGGGGGGGGGGGACATTGTTTTAAGTCAGCTGACACAGTACAGCACAATTAGGTGACATTCCCACAAGTGTCTGGAAACATTTCCAGCCAGAAGCTTAAAAAGTAACACATCCGAAAAGACGCGCAATGATGTGTCCATGGTCGCTTTTTCAGGCTCCTGCACAGAAATGTTTTTAAGCGTGTGTGTGCGTCCAGGGGGTGGGTGGTCGATAGCTGCTTTCCAGACCAGCCGATGTATGAATGCTACCTTACTGGATAGCTTTGACCAACAGTAGTCAAGAACTGTATATGCAATAATTAACAACTATGGGTAGACTTTTGTGCACATAACTATAAAGAAAAAACACATATTGATTTCATTTTTAATTTTTAAGCCCCCTGTTCACAGAGTTGTTTCTATCAAAGACATTCCTGAGGGTTGTCCTATTTTACACCTTGCTAGATAACTCTGCTAAGGTTATCAGTGACTGTTTTGGAGTATAAATATGACTTTGCTGTTGCAAAAAGACCTAGTGTATTTAGTAATGTGAGCTCTTCATTGTAATACCAGTCTGTTTAAGAAAACATCAAGGTGTGTTGGTATATCTAGAGACTTTTCAAATACAAGTGAGTAGCCCTGGAAACCTATATACTCACTCCACAAGGTTGGAGTTAGGTATTTAATTGTTAAAGTAATCTGCTGGATCCTCAATGAGCCCCCCACCCACTGACCCCTACAAAATTGGCCAAGTTGTTGGTAAGAGCTCCCCTATCTTAATGAGGTCTCCCTTGGTTGTGCTTGGGGTGCACACACTTTTCCCCCTCTGCAGTGCATGGACACAGGATGAAGCTTAATTACCCACCACTCTTTCCTGACCTATGAATCACCATAATGAACTTTCATACATAAAGGGGCTAGCTAAACCCACAAGTAAGTTTTTACTATTCCTTTTGAAATTTGAGTCAATAAATTTGTGAGTCAATTGCAAAGCCCCTGAGTAAGGTATTATCGCCAAAATGGTTCTAAACGTAGAGAAGGGTTATGGAAACATAAAAAAGCATTGCTCTAGCACATACAGTTTTTCATTTCATGGGTTCCAAAAGAAGTCCCATAAGTCATGGGAGCCATATATTAATCAGTTTTTGTATGTGATTTTGTACTCATCTCTTGTTTATGCAGCTGAAATACATTTATCCCTTTCACTACCATGTGTACTGTAAAGCCACAAAATCTGACCTGAATTGTAGTACATATATCTCTTTGTGAAGTACACATTCAACTAATTGGTTTTGGCTGATGTGTTTTATATATTCCGGGCCAGTTACATGTTGTTTTTGTACACACTGATACAATAAAAGTCCACCTGGGTTGCATGCTTTGATTTATCAACAAAACATTTTGTAATGCAATTTTTAGCCTGAAAACACCAAGAGAAACCCTGCTATTAAACACATCAAGTCACGGAAGAAATGGAATGTTAATAAATAACCAGCAATTTAGCCTGACAATGACAGACTGATCACATTGATTACATTGATTATCTCTCAGACTTTTACAATGTACACACAGACAAGGCCAATTTATTGCCCTCAGAGGTTAAGGTGGATATCATTATAGAAAATAGGAAAGAAAACAGAAACAAAAATAATCGTATAAGTATTAAAGTAAACCTTCTACTGTGAGATTAAGGAGGCTACAATAACAATCCTGAAAATACAAGTAGTCATTTTCTGAGGCATAGATATAAAATTCTGACTTCAATTCGACTCTTTATGCTTAATTGATGCAGGTTGATAAAAATATATAAGCCAGAGACCTGAGAATTAGCATTCTCATATTTCCAAAAATAGTTATTGTCATGTTTATCCAGTCGATTCAGTACTTTTTGAATTCACTAATTAAAACTGCGTCCTCCAAGTCCCTGTTTCCAAGTCAAAGTGTTGTGCTGTCCAGCATGAAAGCCAGTGGCTAGTAAAAGTAAACAGTAGTGAAGCCACTTAACATTATTTGAGATAACACACAAATTTAAGCTTAGCTGCTCTAACATAAACAATATCAAACATACCTTTTGTTTTAATTTTTTTTCAGAAGATAATAACTCTGCTCCATGATGCCAGATACCAAAGTACAAAATTTATTGAAATGTTAATGATGTATGAAAAACACCTATACAAGCACTCAAAGTACTCATGGTAAAATAAAAACAGCTTGGTATTCAAATCAAATGCCTTTAACCTCCCTGTTCACTGTCTTGAACTGTGCAGACCAATACCCAAACCTAAAAACCACATACTTACCCTCCACCATCCTTGTCTTCCCCAGTCACCATCTTCTAAGATGGCCATCTGAGTCTCTTACCTTTCTTCCAGTCTATACTAGACTATAGAGTAAATGATAGGTCCACTTTAATAAACAAAACAAAATAAAAAAATTTTCTTTAACGAGGAACCAGTCCCTTTTTTGGCATAGTTACTGCTGGGGAGGAGAGAATGAATTAATGTTGCCCCCCGCCTCGTCACCCTTGCTATACATAGGGCCTTGACTTAGCAATATTTCTTCACTCATCCTTGCAAAGGTGTCACGAGTGTGAGGGTATCTTTTGTGCACCACTGTCCTCAGGTCACACCACAGATTTCTAATGGTTTAGGTGTGGGCCACAAGTGACTGGTATTTGCAACTGGTCATTATTCTCTCCTTTTGACTAAAGCAAGTTGATTAAATACAACCCTAAAGCATGATACTTCCACAAACATAATTTCCTATGGGAAGGGTGCTCTTGTGATGATGCAGTGTTGTTTTTGAAGCAAATATACCTTTTCGAAGTGTGGTCAAATATGTACAGCCTTGGTCTCATCATGTCATATGACATTTCTTCACATGCTTTTTGGAAACATGAGGTTTTTTTTTTAGCAGGGCCTGCATGTTTCTGTCATGCAGTCCTACCCCATCATCTAGACATGCGGAGAATAGACAAAAAATACCCACACTGTTGGTCTCTTAGTAGCCTCCTTGGCCACATTTTTTCTGCTCTTTTTTGTTTTATTTTGTCTGATACCAATCAACAATGACATCTCTTTGATGCTTTGTAAGCTCTTTGCGAACCATGGCTTTTTGGCAAGCAACTTAGTAAATGTCAGGAATATACAACAGATGAACTTTATTTGGGGTTATGTCCTTTTAATTTATGGCTCCACAGTCCCTCAAAAATGTATGTATCTGCCATATCAATCCTCATGTGCCTTTGGCTTGTGGGTTATTCAGACAGTGACATCTCCTTTCCCTCTCTGGAACCCCTGTTTATTATTAATTGCAGGTATTTTTTTGCGCAAGCAGGGTTTTTGCTAGTGGGAAATGGGCCCAATAGTGTTAACTATCTGAAAGCTGCCTACCAAACATATACTGTTAGTGGGATTTGAATACAGGTTAGAATAAAAGTGACAAAGAGTATACAGTTGCAAGAAAAAGTATGTGAACCCTTTGGGATTACATGGAATTTTGCATGAATTGGTTATAAAATGTGCTCTGGTCTTCATCTAAGTCACACCAATAGAAAAAAACATTCTGCTTAAAATCATACTACACAAACATGTGTTTTCAGGTTTTTCTGAAAATAACATGTAAACATTCACAGTGCAGGGTGGAAAAGTATGTAAAAGTTTGGACTTTTGGACTGGCACCTAAACTCAAAAATAATAAATGCAATTTTTACTTACCTCTAAACTGTCCCAATAGCTCAAAGTTGCTCAAAAACCTAAAAATATATATTTAGCTATCCTGCTGCCATTTGTGGGAGCCGCCATTTTAGCTTCCAGTCTTGAAATAGTTAAGGCTGTAATAACGCCGGTGGCCACCGGGGGTCGCCAGATACAATGTGTGTCAATGGACACGAAGTGAAAGCAGGAAATAAAAAATTGCAATTGCAATTGCAAATAGGAAGGAATGTCCCATAGCAGACACTGTGAGGAGCTCAGCACTGCGGCCCTGGTGAGATCAGAAGGAGGGGTGAGGGGGGAAATATACAGATATCTCCTCACATGTAACAATTTTTTATTTACATATTGCTCCAATGTAGGGTTGGCTAGCTAGGGGGACAAGATTGTTTGGTGGGTTTAGGTCCACTTTAATAAATGGTTGACTCTACTTTGGCAGCAATAACCTCAACTAAAAGTTTCCTGTAGTTAAAGATCAGACCTGCACAACGATCTGGAGGACTTTTGGACCACTCCTCTTCACAAAACTGTTTCACTGTAGCAATATTCTTGGGATGTCAAGTGTGAATTGCTCTCTTATGGTCATGCCACAGCATTTAAATCTGGTTGATGTCAGGACTCTGACTGGGCCACTCCAGAAGGAGTTTTATGTTCTGTTGAAGTCATTCTTTTGTTGAATGACTTGTATGCTATGGGTCATTGTCCTGTTGCATCACCCCTTCTCTGTGGAGCTTCAGCTGGTGGACAGATGGTTTTCCTGCTAAATGTCTTGATAAACTCTGGAGGTAGCAAAGCAGCCCCAAACCATGATGCTCCCTTTGCCATGTTTAACAGTGGGGATGAGGTTTTGATGTTGGTGTGCTGTGTCTTTTTTTTCCTCCACACAGAGTATTGTATGTTTTTTCCAAACAACTCAATTTTGGTTTCATCTGTCCAGAGAATATTTTGCCAGTAGTGCTGTGAAACATCCAGATGCTCTTTTGCAAACTTCAAACATGCTGCAATATTTTTTTTGGACAGCAATGGCTTCCTCTGTGGTGTCCTCCCATGTACTCTATTCTTGTTTAATGTGTCAACAAAAATGTTAGCATTGGCCAGAGATGTCTGTTAGTCTTTAGCCGACACTCTAGGATTCTTCTTTACCTCATTAAGCATTCTGCACATCTTTACAGGACAACCACGCCTTGGGAGAGTAGCAACAGTGCTAAACTTTCTCCATTTATAGACAGTCTGTCTTACTGTGGACACATAAACATCAAGACTTTTGGTATATACTTTTGTAACCCTTTCTAGCTTCATGCAAGTCAACAATTCTTTTCTCTTTTCTGCGAGGCATGGTTTACATTAGACAGTGCTTCTTGAAACCAGGTTACCCAAAACTGGTGGGTGTTTTAAAGGGCATGACAGCTTTCAGCAACACATCCATTATCATCACACTGATTGGACTCAAGTTTGGCTCACTCCTGGCTCCAATTAGCTCTTGTTGAAGTCATTTTGCTAGGGGTTCACATACTTTTTCCACCCTGCACTGTAAATGTTTACATGTTATGTTCAATAAAAACATGAAAAAATATAATGTTTGAGTAGTATTATATTAAGAAGTGTCTTTCTATTGGTATGATTTAGATGAAGATCAGAGCACATATTATGATCAATTCATGCAAAACTCCATGTAATCCCACAGGGTTCACATACTTTTTCTTGGAACTGTATTCTTGTATTTAATTATATTTGCTTGCAAAGGTTTTATTATATTTAATCAACCACAGACTAGATTTATAGATGTAGGTTTTTAAGTTACACATATTTGCATTATTTCTTTATTAAACATCTGTAGTTACTTCCAGAATGAAATATTACTATAGCACTTTAGTATCCAGACAAGAATGAAGTCAACGCTAGCCTTACACAATTGATATTGCAATCGACCAAAAAAGCGATCCATTGACATTGGTGAAAGGAAATTGATTCCTGACCATCTGTTACGATCAATCCAAATTGATGGATATCAAACATTAAATCGATCAGGCAGTGTTTGGCCATGTCAATAGATTTCAGTTAATCGTTCAAGTATCTGACGTGTTTTCTATGTATTTCATTCGATTTGTATCCATTGGTACTATGGAGCATGTGCACAGAACTCAGGAAAAAAATTGAATGGTTGTGATTGATAGGATCACACTGAGTGGGCATACAGCCGATCAATGTTCAACTGACAGTCGACATTCAAATCGCACAAGACAATTGACAAAGAATCTTGCAAAAGTCAACCTGTGTATGGTTACCTTTAGTATTAACCCTTAAGCTAGCCATACACTGTCTGTGAACTCTGTGCTAGAATGCAAGGTTTTAAATCTGTCGTAAAAAGCAGATGGAGTCAGATAATCTCATTTGGAATGCTAAACATTGGAAAACTCTGGAACCTTGGTAGCAGAAAGAAAAATGTGTCTTTAAAAACATGATAGCACAATCATGTAATGTAACAACAAACACATTTTCTTTATTGTTTACATAAAAATAGGAATTATGAAAATTAGTAATAAGCAATAATTTGGATCAGAATGGGGGTCAGTAAAACAAGTAATGAGGCTTGTAGCACAGGCAGGGTGGAGAATGGTTCATATTGAGCAGAGATTCTGGCAAGCAGACTGGAAGAACCAAGTGTTTAACCTCCCTGGTGGTACACAGGGAGCAGAGTACTCTGCCATGTTTCCCTGCCCTCCCTCCTTTTTTATACACATATCCATGAAACTGGTAACCTGGCACCGCCTCCTTAACATAGAGGTCATTGGCGCTGCCGAAAGCTATTGGCTAATCTGATGCGATTCAGAATTACTACTGGCTCACAGACGATAGATAAGCATGCCTGAGTATAGCTTGGGGTGAGTTTGTTTTGTAAACAAACGTACCCCAAACTAGGATGGGGCAAACCGCCAGTGAGGTTAAAAAAGAATGGTGTGCAGTCCTTATAAAAAGAATGCCACGTATGAGAGCCCTTACTGCATTTAATTAATTATGCAAGGGTAACAGACCTTCTAGGCTTCTTATTTCCATATTGTATAAATTACTAGAGAAAGATAGGCATCCAAGAACACAAGACATTAAAGCGAGGTAGGAGCAACATCTGTCCTAACCTTTCCTACCTGCTAGTTAGGAAGCAGTGTGTTTGGCTGCTCACAAACTCACTCTCAGTAGAAGCAAACAAGTGAAAAACAACAAGCTACTCAGCTTTTGGTACCGTACACCTGTCCTTCTACATCACATAAATAGGTCCCTTTCCCCAAACTTTTGCAGATGCAATACCGCAGTAGGGTTGCTGCTTCATGTGTTTTGAGAATGGCCAATTTTGTTTCCATTTTGGAACTCACAAACTGATGGTACACATACTGCAAATATACATCCTTTCTCACCAAGCTACATTTTACTCCATGAACCCAGTGGCCATGCACATTCTAAACCAAAATAATTAGATAAACACATGGTGAATGCAGCTAGGATACTGACTCCTAGATATTGGGGCGCTTCCTCACCACCACAGTACTTGAATGGGTAAAACAACTCAAGTATGTTCATGAAATGGAAGAACCTCTCCACAGTTAATAAACTATGGTTTGATTATCATATATTTGAGGTCTGTGATTAATATAAATATTTTCAGATAATTGCTGAAAGTAGTAAGTTCTTAATTGTCCTGTCTGTATGTTCAAAGTTACACAAAGAGCTGATAGTCAACTGATGTTTACATCTACACATTGTAGCTAGAGATGTCCCGAACTGTTCGCGGCGAATATCGCATGTTCGCGTTCGCGCGAATACT
>CM070036.1:99543993-99576714 GCA_036250615.1 Ptychadena robeensis
TTTACAAATGTTCGCGTTCGCCGTTCGCGAACGGCAAAATCCGGGTTCGTGACATCACTAATTGTAGCCTTATCTATCCACATGTTATTTATATGTTAATGTACATTATCTTAAATTGTAACTTTTAAGAATAACAACTGAGATATCTTTAGCTAGCCATACACACAGCGATAGCTACGTGATTCTAGGGCGGCTGATTGCAGCGTGATGATGTCATCAAGCTGTAGCCGGTCACTCAGAGGATCGGATGGGGACCCTAGTCGATCGGCCAGAAGAAAACTGACATGGCCGTACTCTTCCCAATTGCGATTTGACCCAAATGTTAGCTAAATGTGTTTATGAGGGGCCTTAGATGTGCGATGCATTAGTTCAGCATTATTTGGAGACCTTTCTGCTGTGTATAACTATGCTCTATTTTTATTTATGTGTTATTATTATTATTTATGTTGTGTTCTGTGGACTATGTCATCCACAATGTTTTTTTTCTCAATGTTATAGGAAAGCCACAAACTGATGGCTAGTAGATGTTTAAGTGCTGTACACTTTACAATTTGTATGGAAAACATGTTTTCTTCTTAACATAAATGAGGTGTTGGATATTTGAGAAGTTTGCCTACACTGCCTCCAGGAAAAAGAACATAGTTTCTATAAATCAGCCAAATGCTCAGTCTCTTAATGCTTAGAAGACTTCCCCTCCTTTCCTTTCCACCAACATGTTCAATGTTATGTGTTTGTGTTATGGTCAGGCAGGGTACACATGCATGCCATACCTGGTTTAGTATAATCTGGGAGGCTATAATGCCATCTTTTTTAGATGACCAGAAAGGATGCAGGATAAAGCACATGCTGATGTATATTTAAAAATGTTGTAAAGAAGGTGAAGTAGGGATTAGAGATACAATCCCTTTCTTACATTTTCCTACTACACACAGTGCATACCCTGAATATTCTACTAGTGTATAACCCAAAACTATAATACAAACCTTATTACTTATATAGATATGCTAACTGGTAAAGTATTATTCTAGAGATTTACATGCATTACCACCATTAGCGTCAGAAATCTGATCTGAAAAATATTGACATAGGTTGTATTACATTGGTATTGTGAAAGGTTATCAACCCCTTTAGAATGGTCATCAGATCCAGCCATGTGGGTGTATTTTTAAAATAAATATACACAGATATTGGGGACAATGCCCACATGTGTAGGCTCATATTATTTTTTTTATCCCCTATATTGCATAATATGATGTCTTTTAACTACTGCATCCTTATTGCAGTTTTGCTTGTCAGGTAAGGGGGTTAGTATTTTTGTGTATGTTTCTTAAGCTGGCCATAGACGTACCGATCTATGGCCGGCTTTTGAGCAGACTCTCGGCAAGAGAACGGACAGGAATCCCATGTGTTTCACTAACACACGCGATTCCTGTCAGATTGTAGCCAATTAACTCAGAGGGGTAGGAGACTTCCCCTCCGAGTTAACAGACTGCAGCACAGGATCGGAGGATCGGGCAGAAAAAGAACCAGCAGGACGGATCCGTGTGCGATCCGACCTGCCGGCTCTTTTGGTCGGATCCTCGAGGTAGGCTCCCCTGTAGTTGCGGCCGACCGACCTTTATGTGCTTGGCAGGAGCGTGCACGGCGTTCGGTCGGCTACAACTATGGCCGGGAATCGGCCCATCTATGGGGGGCTTAAGTGTGTTTAAGATCAGTTAAGTATTAGTGATGAGTGAGCACCAAAGTGTTCCGGTGTTTGGTCCGAACACATCATGAAATTTATGTGTTCTATTGAGCACCTAAGTATAATATCAACTGGGAGACAACCAGCCCCCCCCCCCCCCTGCCCGGAAGAGTCCATTGGAAAAGCTCAGAATGTGACAGAAACACCACCTAAATGGACTGGGAACAGCATGGGGACCATGTCTTGGACACCCAAGTCGCTGCTGGGAAGCAGTTTTGTGCCAGCTGTACGCAAATAAAATAAAAGGGCAAAAAATACGCCCAAACCCCTCCCCTAAGAAAATTTTACAGGAAAAATTACATTCCAAAACACTATACGGCAGTGCCTGCAGTTGAGCTGAGGCTCTAAACCATTATACGGCAGTGCCTGCAGTTGCGCTGACACTCTTAAACATTACATGCAAGTGCCTGAATTTGCCTGTAGTTGAGCTAGTGCTCCAAAACATTCTACAGCAGTGCCTGCAGTTGCGCAGTGCATGTTGTTGAGCTGACGCTTTACACATTACATGCGAGTGCCTGCAGTTGATCTGACGCTCTAAAACATTATACGGCAGTGACTACAGTTGAGCTGAGGCTCTAAAACATTATACGGCTGTGCCTGCAGTTGAGGTCAGGCTCTAAAACATTGTACGGCAGTGGCTGCAGTTGAGCTGAGGCTCTAAAACATTATATGGCAGCGCCTGCAGTTGAGCTGATTCTCTAAAGCATTACCTGCTAGTTTATGTCGTTGAGCTGACCCTGTTAACCATTACATGTGAGTGAATGTTGTTGAGCTGATGCCCTAAAACATTACATGCAAGTGCCTGCAGTTGGGCTGACACTCTAAAACATTACATGCGAGTGCATGCTGTTGAGCTGATCATCTCAAACATTAGATAGAAGTGCCTGCAGGTTAGCTGGCACAACAATATATGACAGTGCCTGCAGTTGAGCTGGCCCTCTTAAACATTACATGCGAGTGCATGTTGTTGAGCTGACGCTCTAAAACATTACATGCTAGTGCATGCTGTTGAGCTGACCCTCTCAAACATTAGATAGAAGTGCCTGTGGGTTAGCTGGCACAACATTATATGACAGTGCCTGCAGGTAAGCAGACGCTGTAAAATATTAGAGTGCAAGGAATATATACACTGTGGATGAAAAGCAGGATGAGAAAATAAGAGTCAACCACATACCTTGTGTGGTACATTTTTAAGTCCATTAAAAAGAGATATTTTGAAATGGTCTTCATCAGCATAGCTCTCCTCTGGTGGAGTGTAGAAATCAGGAGCAATCCAGGCCTTGTTCATTTTGATCTGAGTTAACCTGTCGGCATTGCCAGTGGACAAGCAGATATACTTATCTGTTATAATGCCACCAGCATCACTGAATAAAGATAAAACGCTTGCTGCAGGTCAGGCCAGCACCTCCAAGGTGTTGAGCGCAAGATTGTGCCACATGTCCAGCTTGGACACCCAGTAGTTGTACGGCACTGAGGGATCATTTAAGAGAGTGACACAGTCTGCCAGGTATTCCTTCATTATCTTCCAAAACCTTTTCCTCCTTGTACCACCGGAGTGCGCTTTAGGATGCTGGTGGGGTGTCATAAAAGTGTCCCATGCCTTGGATTATGTTGCCCTGCCCTTATTGGAACTGCTGTGTGTTCCTCTTGTCTCCCTTCCTCGGTTGCCTAAGGAAGTACGGACTGAACCGTCCGCGTTGTCAGATGAGAAACTTTGGAGCAATCTCTCCACCTTCTGGTATTGCACCATTTTAATGGTCCACTCCACCAAAAGAATAAGAGATAATAAGCTGTCTTTGTAGTGGGGGTCAAGAAGGGTGAACACCCAGTGATCCGTGTTATATAAAATCCATGCAACACGTAACACGTGACAATCAGCCATGTTTACCAGAGAACCAACAGGCAAGATGTCAATGTTGACATCTGGACTCTCCATCTCCTCTTCCCATCCACACTGAACAGATGCAATTAAAGTGACATTGGTACTACTACCCTCTGCAGCAGAGACAACAATCTCCAGCAGCTCCTCCAAGTCACGCTGTGAAGCCAAACTGTTGGTGGTCTCACTATGACCCTGCATCATCTCCTCCCCATTACCTCATGTGCCACATTCGGAGCATCTTCCTTAATTGTGAGCAGTGATCGATTCAGTAGACACAGCAGTGGAATGGTTACACTGATGATAGTGTTATCACCAATAACCATCTAGGTGGATTCACATAGTTCTGACATTTAATACCCACTCCTTGCTTGTGAATAGTGGCAGTTGACTAGAAAGGTGATGCCCATGTTGCAGCTGTTGTTCCAAGATTGCCCTCTGCTGCTCACAAAGCCTGGACAACATATAGAACATAGAGTTCCAGCACGTGCTCAGGTCGCACAAAAGTCTGTGAGCCAGAAGCCCCAAGTGCTGCTGCAGGCTTGACAGACCGGCTGAATCTGTGGTGGAATTTATGAAATGGCCAGACAAGCGTCATGCCTTTCAAATTGGTGTAGATTTTGAGAAACCGCTCAACAGCTAAGCTTAAAACATAGGCTAGGCCTGGGACAGCTAAGCTTTAAACATGGGCTAGGTTGCCGTGCTCCAAAGCTGCCACCAAGTTATGCCCCTTCCACAGCTCTGTGGTGGTGTGCTGTTTGTCCCCCAAGCAGATATGCTTAAGCACAGTGTGTTGGCACTTGTTTACAGCAGTGCTACACTGCTTCCAGCTAGCGACTGATGGCTGACTGCTGTGGAGTTGGTAGTGGAGGAGGGGTTGTGGTCTGGGTATTTGCGCTTGTGTTCAAATACCTATTTCATGAACATTTGAACGCTGCACTGGGACAGTGAAGTGGATGTCGATCCTGCTGGTTGATGTGAAGGTCCCGGTGCAGGGAGCGGGGCATCCGGGCCATCGGCTTTGAGAGGGGATTGGCCAGCAGTGTGTAACACACAAGGGAGGAGGAGGCAATGGTGTGACACTCAGATACAGATTGTGGACCCAGATGTTCGGCCCACCTATTGTGGTACTTTGATGCCATGTGGCAGATCATGCTGGTTTTGGTGAGGTAGCTAGTGTTCACACCAGACTCCTCATGGATAGATTTCCTCATGGGTGTGCTCAGTGTCACGTTTGCAGGCCTGTTTGGTGTGACCCGAACTATCCCTTTTGCAACACCACTGCCTCTTCCTGTCTGTTGCGGTACTACAGATCCACCTTGTTACTACTGTCCTGTTTTTTACCTTCCCATGTTGGCTTTTCACCTTCCCATGTGGGGTCAGTGTCAAGCCAACTGACCAACTGTGCTGGCTCCATTTGGACAATGTTGTCCTGCGTCTCCCAGATTACATGGACATGTTGCTGGGTAAAGTGTTTTGCCCGTTCATGGGCTTCATCAGGGGGGAAGAGAAATGTGTGTAAATCCCAATTGGAGCGTTGTAATGGAATAGGTGGTGACCCGGGTACAGAAACCTACAGCAAACCATAAAGATCAAAATAAATAAAACTTTGAAATATGTGTTTACAAAACAATGACATCACACTCTATTATCTCATATCCATACATATTCCAATAGAAACCATGATATATCTATTAATAATACCAAATATCATATTCCGTGTCAAAAGACATGGTTTGATAACAGGTACACAATTTAGCCAATATTTTCCATCAGCAGAACATAAACTTACCAGGGACCTATGGGGGTGCCAATGCCTGAACCACATACACTGCGACTGAGATGGCCACGGGTCAAGCCACCGGCTGCAAATGTGTGCAAACATTGGGGTGTCTTTAAGTCCATCCACCCGGGTGATCATGGGTGGCCAATACACAGGAGGGGAAATTCCATTAGATCAGGGCTACTCAAATGTAAATTTGAAAGGTCCACTTACCAAATTTCCATTCAGTCTGAGGTCCGGAGTTTGGAATTTTACTGTGCACTGCCGGCGGATCGGCAGTTTTCACGGCGCTGACCCGGTCTGCCAGACAGAAGCATGACGTAGTCGAGTACATTTATATAAATATTCTCCCTATCGTCTATACAGGATACAGTCTGAAACATATATATTTAATTACTAGACAAGGGGCACCTCACAAGTATATATTGAGGGGTCAGTGGAGGGTGAAAGGGGTTGGAGCCTGGGGATGGCAATTTTCTCTGCTCACAAAGCTTTCTTTAGGAAATATTGATATAAATTAAAGCTTTTTTTAACCTTCCTGTGCAGGGGACCACTACAACTACCACTCCCTTTCCCCCCGGCCTGAGGACTCCAGAGAATGCCTATGCACATAATATTTTAGTGAGCTCCTCAGATGAGTACCAGGAGATGGTGTTTGGTACTTACTCCATATGTAGGGTGGTCTCCCTCACTGTCCTCTGCGTCAACCTCTAGATTCTGCTGCAGATGAACCTCCCTGTTCCTAATTGAGCCTCCGATTAGCTGTCTCCATCCACAGGTCACCAGCTAGCTTTGGGTCAAATGTACCCCCAGTAATGTTTGAACCCCCAGATCTCATCACCATTGAGCATTGCAACAAAATCTCTGTGTTCAACACAGGGATTTAAGTGGACATGTAGCTAGGGCTTTACATATGCCTACTCCCTGACTTTCAACCCCCAGATGCTCCAACAACCTCTCATTGCTATTAATGTTTCCCTGAAGTTATCCCAGTGACAGAAACTGAAAAAAATTGGCAATCTTAAAAATGAGACTACATCCAAACAATATATTTTAGGGGGCTTTTTAGTAGGAAGAATAGTGCTCAGGGACCTGAAAATTTGCATGGATGTAGTCTCAGGGGTTAACTGGTAACCCCTAAAATTTCAAGGTTCTACCATGCAGGGGTTCAACGATTTATGAGTTCAAAATAGGATAAGTGAAAGCATGTATGCAGCAGAGTAGTGCTTTATGCTCATGGGGAAGCAATATTTCATGGCTGTATTTTAGCTAAAATTTTACTTTTACTTAAGTGTTATAGTTAGAGGGGTGTAAGTAGTAGTAAGATAGCATTACTGATCCTGAAAGTTTCATGATTGTACTATGAATGGTTTTTGTGCTATGCATGTTTAAAGTTAGTCTCACATAGGTTAATTTAGCCTAGTTTCAACAGCTGCTACAACACAGAATCCAGCTCCTCTTCTTCCCTTCAAAGCATCGGCTGTCACTAGGAAGGAATGAGCTGCAGCTGCCGGTCCACATGTGACCCTATTTGGGTCCGGATCCGGACCGGGGTCCGCCTATTGAGTACCCCGGCATTAGATCAAGGTCTGTGCTGGGTCTACAAAGGTGTAGGGGAAACAAAAACATAAACCATGTACCAACCCTCTGTCCCTTACAGTTAAAGCACATTCAGGTGACACTAGGGGCAAAAAATTAACGTCCCAGGGGAAATGACCTTCTGCGATACAAAGTATCACTTCCTATATTTGAAACATGGAGGCGCAGATGCACAGTGTCTCACTTCCACGTTCCAAATTTACTTAAGCTGTGAAAACCCAGTGTTTTGCAGTGCACTGCGCTGTCTATATCACACCATCAGCAGCACCCCTGGTAATTGGGTGAGCTAGATAGACACCTCCTACTCTTTTTTTTGCTTGCCTACCTCCTTGAATGCTTAAACTTCACTAGGACGTCAACAGTAACCAAGCTGTACCACTATTAGGCAGAAATATTCAGCAGAGCAAGCTAACAAAATTCTGCACCACTTAGGCTAAAGCAAATACTAAATATAAACTAGCAACACACATACATAACTGTTTCATGCTTTCAAGTTCCAGTCTGTAAATATGTCCTCCCTGACATTGCTCACGTTTCTGTCAGAGGAAAATTTCCAGGATCCTCATGTGAATCCTCTCTGCTAGCTTGCAGTGCTTTTCAATCTCTATGGTATGTAATCTATAAATATGAATATTAATATACAGAGGCATTGGTATTTTATTCAACCAAACTGTCCTCCTCAATATTTTTGATAGCTTTCATATGTTTTAGGGATAGCAATCATGTACCCCCTTACATATTATGCTCTTGCAATGTCTCTTGATATGTTTTATGTGCCAGACCCTGCACCATTTTTGTTGCCTTTCTCTGAACTGTTTCTATTTTAGTAAGAATATATTTTTGTATATGAGGCCTCCAGAACTTGGAAGAATATTCTAAGTTAGGACTTAAGATCTACTGTGTTGTTTTCCCTACAAGACGCATCTTTCCCCCTAAAATCAGGAGGAAAACATCTGTGTGTCTTATAGGGTGAATATATAGCCCACCGAGCAGAGTATGTAGGCCAGAGTGAGTCAGCAACTCCACTCCTACTGAGTGCGCACAGGCATTGCCCCTCCTAGCACCACAGCCAATCAGAAGTCTGGAGGGGGAACAACAATCCTCCGTAGTTTCATGTCTAGTGCAAAAAGACACTGAAATGGTAAGTTACCAGATTGTATATGTGTACCTGTCTAAGTTCATTTGTGTGTCTTCTTTGTATGTATGTATGTATGTATGTATGCTTGTTTGTCTGTAGTTGTGTCTGTGAGTACACTGCCCTCCTACTACAATTGACACCCTACTAATATGTTAATCTTAAAGTGGAAAGCCAAAGCCACAAAATTTTGAAAGTGGTGCATAGTGCAAATGTCCATATAACAGGAAATGGTTGTAGCCATGACCATAATATAATTTAGTTTGAACTTAAGACTCATGAAAAATAAAAGCGTGAATATACAAAGGGAATTTGACCTGTCCCAAATTATGCTGTTTTCCTCCCCATAATGTTTTTAATGTATAAGTAATGCCAACATCCCTACATACTATATACCACATAAATACATTTCCAAACTTGTAAACAGTTTAGAGCTCAGGGCACTTTTAAGGCAAACAATGTTGTGCAAATATATTAAAATCAGGAAAAATGACTTCCATGATAAATACTTCTGTCACAGCAGGTGACACCAGCGCAAGGATGACACCAGATATTCAAGGGTGTGGGCCCCCTGGACCCACTTGCACAGTTGGCAAAGGTGCAATCTGGGGCTTTGCTGCAGATGAACCCCAGGTTGTGGTTCCTGGCAGCTGATCATATACTAAAATGTAGTGCTAGAAGTGTAGAGATAAGCAGAGTCCGTGGATCGAGCCGAGGGTTTGTAGTCGAGAAGACAGAGGAGGTACTGGAGCAAAAGGTCAAGAGGTAGGGAGAATCCGTTGGACAAGCAGAGAGTCTGGAACCAAGAAGTCAACAAGCAAGGAGGCTGGAGGTAAACATATGGGACCTATTGTCCAGGCACTTAAATAGTGCAGGAGGAAGGAGCAGCTGACAAAAGTAAGAAGCATCACAAGTATCCAGCAGAGGGAGCTCTGCTGCAGGAGAGTTAACCCTCTGAGGCAAGAAAGGTATTAGGAGCTAGATGCAGGCAATGCAGAAGCTGCAGACACAGATCCCCTTGCCCTGTGGAGATCTGTGACAACTTCTTTCCAAAGAGTATATTAGTCCCATACTCGCAGCTTGTTCATTTCATTAAATCATCTATGTGAAAATTTGTGTCTGTCTCCTACACTCTAATGGGCACTGAGTCCAGCAGGGAACTGGGGACTTAACTCCCACAAACAGTATACTCCTAGCATTAAGGATATAAATAATAATTAGTCTATGAAGATCTAAATGTAAAATTATTGAAGAGTGGAAGTAAATTTCCCTGTTTTCATCAACCTATTTCCTGATCTGTGATTAAAAATTCCATGACTCACTCCAGTCCACCAGGAGTAAAAACGAGAGCTTCTGTCATGTTTTAGCATGCTTTGGAAAATAGCATTGTTTCAAAATAAGAATCTAAAGGAGGAAAATAAGAGGAATATTCACCACTCTGCCTCATTTACCCTTATAGCTTATGTTTAGTTCTGTAAACATTAGAATTGTTACAAAAAGTGGTGAGAAGCAAAACTAAAGGAAGTATCTCTGTTGGTCAGAACCCAATCAAATCTAAGGTAGCAGATGGAAGTAAATACAAGATTAAACATTTGCTAGCACAAAAATTTGCTAAATTGGACATATTTAGCGAAAGTAAATAAACATGATTCTTTTTGCAAATCAACAAAAATATATTCATATGGTTCTTATTTAACTGACCAACTATTATACATAGTGGCTTAAAATAAAGGTCCTAGTATGTTGTTATTTACCTCACTAATCCTGTATTAAAAGCAGATGGAGGGTAGACCATACAATGATGTATATTTTGGCTGCTTGGCTGACGTTAACATTTAAAGATGATTGGCAGTCAAATTAAACCTGCTGATATGGTACTCATCCTGCTCCATTAAAGTCAAATACACTTAAACAAATATCACATGACCAAATGCGAAAGCAAACCTGACTGGTTACTATGCACAAAAATTATTTTAGGGCATCTGTTACACTTTTATGATGGGGTAGAGGTTACAGTTACATCTGTATGTTTTGTTATGATAAAATATACTCTTTTAAAGTGAATATTTCATATACAGGCTGTGATTCTTAAACGAGGCCCTGCATTATCACATATTTCCCAAATCTATTTAGAGATTTGGGGGACTGTTGTCACAGAGACAGATAGTGCCAGAGAATCCCAAATGTTAAAAGCATCAACCAAGCAGGAAATTAGGGCAATGTTCCACAATCAGAATGCATTCACTTCTGAGAGATATCTTTTAATTTCGTGTTGCACTAAATCAAGGGAAATCTTAGCAGATCATACCCAGACAATAATTTTTTACCATTCCCTATTATAAAAAGTTTTTACATATAATTAAAACCGATATACTCACTTTTTACATGACCTCATATAATAGGTACTATCTGTGAAAAAAATGTAAGTAAATCCTTAATTTATAGTTAGTTACTTTTCTTTGATGGTGCAGCATCACAGTAAGGAGAAAATTCGAGATCTCTAGTGATAGTGATGGCAGAACATTGGCTCCGCCTGTTCGCAGGGAATTTGAATCATCACTTCCAGTACATGGAACGCACAGGCCCCTTTTCCAATTACGTTTTTTAAAGCAGATTTCTCGCTAGAGACTGGGGTCTCTAGTAAAAAATTCTTCCTCAGGCTGGATCTTTCCGCGCCTGATCCGTCTGTGGGGTGAATAATAAACATCTTCTAGCCAGCGAACGGGGTGGGTCGAACACCCATACTCTCTGCCGGGAGAAGAACACAAACATTCCATGTTCGCGGCCATCACTTCTCTCAGAGCAGTAACAGTCAGGAAAATATGTACTCCATCCATGTTTACCATTAAAAGACATTTTCCGGTGCCACCAGTGGCTACTCGCATTATTGCAGGTAATTAACTCCTCCATGTCTTCTCTGTTTAAACTACCCAGATAGCATTGTTGTAGTAGTACTCAGTGTCATCTCACCATGCTGGACAGAGCTGCAGAATGTGTTGTCTCTGTAATCGGAGCTGGCATCTTGCTTTCAGCAAATGCTGAAAATACTTTTTCCTGCATAGCTCGTGAATATAAGAGTGTTACCTCTTAGCTGCTAGAACATGTGACACTCTAATATGATACATTATAAGTTCAGTCCACTGAGCTCAGTTGAGGGGAAGCGGAACACAATTACAGACTTTGTTTCCAAAGCTTCTGAGTTCAGTTACACTTTAGGTAAACATATACCGAGTACTTGTTTGCTCTATGAAAATCATATGGAGTGTTGCCTTTCTTTCACTAAAAAATACAACATAGATTTTTTTTACAACTATACTTTCTTTTTCTACTAAAAGCTTTAACTTCAACTAGCAAATTGCTTTCATGACGTTTTTTTTTATCTCTACTTTGTTTTCTTTTTCCTTCGATGCATCTTTTACCTAAGCTGCTGACTATATTTACATATTGTGGTCTGATGTCTACAGCTTCAGTTATAGTTTCATAGTTTAGTAAATTTACAGTAATGCATGGTGAATTTATTGTAAATGTCATAAACACATGCTATTTTTACCTTGTACGTAGACAAATATAAACATTTCTTTTTCGCTGGTCAAAATCCAGCAGTCATATTAATGATAGAAGGAAGTAGTAATATATAGCTATGTACTTTTCTTTTTTTTTTAAATCAGTGATATACAATATACGCAAGCTTCCAGCGTGTCATCTCCAAATCATGAAAGTACCAGCTCTTCTCTTGGTTTGATGAGAGTGAAGACCTATCTTAAATTGGTCTCAGGAGGATTTGGCTTGCCCAGTGCATTATTGTATCCTCTTTATTATCTTCTGACCCCTTTGATCTCCTACCAAAAACAAATTTTTTAAGACCCACTTTGTCGCTTGTACAGACCCTTGGTATCGGTTATGTGCTGCCACCCTTCCTTGCAGAGGAGTGTTTTATTTAGTAATTAACAGTGTATAGGGAAGAGGAGCTGTCATGTTGGTTCTTAAGCTGGAGGATGTGATGAAAGATGATATCAGCGATCCCATCCTTTTCACTTGTTTAGGATTGTCAGGATGAGAAATGTCAGCATTATGAAAGCACAGCTCTGCTCTTGATATGATAAAACCTTTCAAAACCCGGCTCCTACCTATCCTCGTTCTCCTTTTCCTTTCAGCCTCCCTCCCCCCTTTTTATTTTCCTTTTTCTCTCTCCACCAGTTATTTTTTTTTTATTTATCTTGTTTTATTAGATGGCAGAAATATAATTCTTTTCTTTTTTCCTATTATAAGCCACCATTTTTGTTTTATTATATGTTTCACAACCCCTAATGCTCCACTGAAAATTACCTTGTTAAATGACAGTGTTTCAAAGCCATGAATCCTTTCCACCATCCCCTCTGAGGTTTGAAACAGTCAACAGACTGTAAAGAATAAATAATAAAAAAGTATTGATTATTTTGATGACTGTGAGATTCAATTAAGTATTAATTTTGCCCTCCAGTGGACCTATCAAGGTATTCAAACGGTAGGATTCGACTCAGCTAAATGCATGCTGAGTGCTCTAGCCTTAAATAGGGAGAAAATGTGTTTACCTACAGTATTTCAAGAGGAGTGCACTGATGCACAGAGTCCAATATTTAAGTGCTGTGCAAATTAAGCCTCAGTGACAGTGACATTGTTTGCAGCAATATGAGTATTGACTAAAGAAGTGCATTTGATGACAGCTTAAACTATTTGTATTGATTAACATTTTCATAGATTATCATGTGTCATATCAAATTCAGTTTTCAGACGTGAATACATTAAAGAACCCACAGGCACGCATCGACCAATGTGATGATGGGGCATTAGGAGCTTCCTAGCCCACCTCCTAGCACGCTGGTCACCTGTTCCCTGCATAAAAGTCATTTAGGCATGAACTTAGCAATAAATAGCTGCCAGATAACACTACAGGGTCATTTGGACTATTGGCTGTCATTATTATAAGCACTGTTATTTTTCGCTATTGCACAAAGCAGCGTAGTCACAGTATGACGCTACGCAGGGCATAGAAAAAAAACAAAAGAAAACTAAAAGCTGTTTTGTGGGAGAGCCCCTGACCTCACGATGGCCTTTGACTGAGATGAGAAGAGCAGATCTGATCGCCCAGGAAATACACTCATCATTCTTTCCTTTTGGGGCCTTAATGCCACAGCAATAACAACAATTGCACTTGTTCCGTAAGTATTGTATTAAAAAATAAATATTATTTTTTAAATTTATTTTACATAATTTTAATTGTATTCAAATTTTTTTTATATGTTTCTTTTTTTAAATCAATTTAAGCATGCACCTTTCTCCTAATAAAGTTTTTTTTTTTTTGTAGTAGTAGTTTTGATGCCAGAAGAAAGTGTATTATTGGCGAAATGGGAAATCTTTTATTGTTGTGATATAAAAATGACTGGTATGATCTTGCACTTGAACTTTCAAGACTGTGACTATTTGTTTTCACTAGCTTTTTTTGTGGGGTTGCTTACTTAATTCCAATTCAGTTCTTATGTGATGATGCCTAATTGTCTTCTAATTGATAGAACATTTTGATTTGTGTAATTTAATTGCTGGCAGCTTTGGAAGGAACCGTCATGTTTCTCAGTTTTTAAGATCTTCTTGTAGAATGTCTCTGTTTTAAATGCTTGTGTGTTGTTAAGGTGCAAACACAGTCATTCTAAACTCTGTGTGCTGCACAATACTCAGATGACCCTTTCAATGGGAAGCTGATCCTTTCAGTAGGCTGCTGTCCATTTCAATAGTCTGCACTGGTTTCAATACGCTGCTGTCCCTTTCAGCACTAAGCAGGACTCGGATAAAAGGAAATAAAGTTTAAAATGATTCTTATCTGCCGTGAGCCTCCCGGAGACATTCATTCTTTTGTTTAAGTATTAAAATCTGCTTATTGTGTGACAAAGCTTGAATGTAATTTAATGAGTGCATTTTGAAACAACAATGTTGATACATAATTTGCAAACATTGCTACTTATTATAACTTCTAATAATTAGAAAGCAGTGTGCAATGCATTTGGTTGTGGGGGGGGGGGGGGGGGTCTAGAATGAATGACAAGCAGGAGGCAGTTACTTGTGTAGAAATGTTGATCATTAGCTGCTGGTGCAATAAGTTGGGGGGGGGGGGTGCAGTTCTTATAGTCAGAGATGCCTTGTTGTCAAATAGTAGAGTGAAGAATCATCCTGGCATATCATGCATATACACAGATGATTGTAAGCATGCTTTCAAAGAAGTTTGCTCTCCCGAAAGCATTCTGAATCTTTCACATGATAGTTGAGCTTTAATAGGGTGGGGTGTAATGGAAAACTCATTGGATCTGTAATAGCTCTTCACTTGACTGGAGCCAGCAATAACAACAGGAGCAGCTGGGGAGATAAGAGAGACTGGGAGTGTGTGTGTGTGTGTGTGTAAGGGAAAGACAGAGAGGGGGGAAGGTGTTGGGGAGAGTGTACCAACACCACAGCGTCCACTTTACTTCCTTATATCCCTCACTCTTTATTTCCCCCCCATCACCAGGATCCAATGATAGCCGGAAAAGTCAGCAAGCCTCTGCTGCTGCTTCGGAGTGAGATGAATGCAGAGTCGAGAGGTGAGGACAAGGCAGCTACTTCAGACAGTGAGCTGAACGAGCCCCTTCTTGCTCCTGTGGAATCAAATGATGGTGAGGACACTCCCAGCAAGCTCTTCGGTAAGTCTGTCTAGGTATTTAATTTCACTTTCAACATGCTGTTCAAGACATCGGTGTCCCCCCCTCTTTATTAACATGTAGCACTCTTTTTTGCTCCTTTGTGCGTACACGAAATTCTTGTCCTATCCTAAAAGGACAGCCCAAAATGCTTTTATACTGTAGATGTCAAGGAATTGGGCAAAAGCTACATCTTTTAACTCATTTTTGGCTGAAGCGGCCTATGCCATTTAAATGTCCATGTCCCCCTTTTTTGTCAAATGTTGGTGATTATTTGTTAAAGCGATATTGAGATATTGTTTCAAGCATTTCTCTTCAAACAACAACTATTTTCTTGTACGGGGCTTTGGTTTGTTTCCAATTTGTTTTTATTATGTTTTTGCTGTTGATGATTTTTGAATCTGTGTGTGTTTGGAATTAGTACACGAGGTTAGCAGTCAGTTGAAAATGCAGAAAAAGACAACCATAGGTTGAGTTGGAAGTGATCATGATAACGGAGCAGAAAGGACCTAGTGTAATGATTTTCTTGTAAATAAGCATGTAATGTGACTACTGCAGGCAGTATGGTAGGACACAGTGCTCTGTATTATACTTTTTTTTCACAGGCATTTGTCATTCAAATGGATAGCCTAGTGGAGGTCCACTCTAGCACCTGTGATCTCCAATTACAAAGAGGAGCAAAGGCTAGGGTGAATGATATTGCTCACACAAGATATATCAGACCTCAAGGTCTCATTTTCGGGTTGAGATGAGGTAATCAGGGAGAATTTTCTGTCCATTTATTTTCACTCTCGATTGATTTTTTTTGTTGTAAAGAAACTGTTCTGGATTACATATTTTAAGACTGGCACTTGCAGCGTCTAACTAAAATAAACCTGACATTTTAATTAAATATTCACTGTCTGCCAAAACTTTTAAAATATAGAGATCCGACTATTTATTCCAATATATTCCAAGGTACATAAGTAAATATAACTTATAATGAGTTATAAACAGAGATTTTTTATTTATTTAATGTTTCATACGCTTTTAGATTATTTATGCCCTTAAGGTAGATAGGACAGTAGGTATGTCTTTCTTGTGTTTACGTCTAGGAAATATGTACACTTCATCTTTCCAACATTCCAAACATTTTGGTATGCTTTTTAATAACCTCATATGTTATTACTAATATATTAAATTTGTGTTTTGTGTTTTTTTTTGCATAGTTAACAAAATCAGTTTTTACTTGAATGAAATGTAATATAATTTGTGCAGCTTCATGTATTAATAATGTAAGCCATGATAACTTGTTCTAAACTGTATTAATTTAACACATACATGGCCCATTCACTTTCCTGAATTTCTTGAAATGTTTATATTTCTTATAACATGCATGTAGATCACAAAAATAGGATATCAAGTAATATTGTTAGCCTCTTTTCTTTACATACAAAGCAAATACAATGATCATTTTCTCATTCCCTAATCTCTAACTGCTGCCTGGATTTCAAGTGTGGTACATGTCCAGAAACTCTCACTACTTATTTTTTTAAAGAACACTCAAAGCAAGCTTACAACTCCCACTGGGAAAAGTGAATGAATGGCTCTCCTACATAAATCACTATTTAGATCTGTATTCTAATAATAGTAAAATACTTCCTAACTAACTTTAGGGCTATGATATATTTTTCAAAAGAGTAGGTACATCACAAAATTAACTTGTGTTTAATTTTTGCCTAACAACGGAATGACTGTGTTAGCTCCAGTAGTTATTTTCCAAACAATATAATAAAGTATGGTACACTGCGTACACAGCGATATTTGCATATTCAGAACTGTACATTTACTGAAGCAGAATGATTTCTGTTGCGGAATTAACCATAAAGGAGTTCTCAAATAATAAATTTTGGCTAGGTGTATAATGTATACAGTGAAATACAATTATTGCCAGACAGTAGATTGATTAATCAGCATATTAGTTGGTGGTCCAGTGGCATGTTAGAGCATAGATTCTTATAATGAATGGGGCTGCCCTTTAATAAAGTCCCATATGCAAAATGAGAGAAAGAGAGAAAATTTTTATTTACTTGATGATATTGTTTTTGGAAGTATGTACTAAGTCATTGATTGCCAGACACTTTATATAATATGTCCCTTGATACTTATGAGTACTGTTGTAGCACAGTGTTAGGTGGACAGTCTCTTCATGCTTTGCTCAGTAATTCTATCATAATCACAGCTGGCTGTCATTCATTCAATATCTTTTTTTTATTTCTTGGCCAGAGTAAAACTTTCCCTAGTTGTCTACTTACACTTAGTTGCTGTAGTGTGATTGGCAAAACCTAGGCGGTCTACGTAGCCTTCATGTTTAGACATTGTTTTCTCAACAGCCATTGCTGTGTTCATTCTTCCAACTACTACTAGAGATAAGGATGAATTGTGAGACAGTCTGGTTAAGCAAGGAAATCAAATGAAGCTGAAACATATTATAAATTATTTGGTCTTCACACTGTGTTGTATTGCGATGAGATCAGCTTAATTTTATTTAAACTCAAATTTGTTGTAGTTATGATAACTTTAAGAACAGCTGAAATAGACTGGGACAGTCTTCTCTATATGTTGTTCTACATTAAAAACACACACATTGTTTTTCAGTTAATGCATTATAATATTTGAAAGGAGGCCAATAAAGAAACTTCGAGAGTACCTTCTAATATCTAAATTAGCCTTGTTTCTTGAATATTATCTGAAGTTAAGTGCCTGGTGTATTTACTGACAATACAAGGTATTTACCAAAATTGTAAATTGCTCTAGTACAAAGTTTCACTGTGAGTGAGTGAATAATATTCCTCTAAAATAAACTGTCAAATTAATTGAACACTCAGATTATAATAATTACAATTACACTTCTATGAAATGCTGCATTTTACACTCCACAATATTCTGTTTTGTATATATTCTTTAACAGTATGGGCTGTGTTTGTTCTGCATTATGTGCCTGTTAATTTTAATATATATATATATATATATATCTTAGAGTTACACATAACATAAAGAGAATTATAAAGGGCTCTATATAAATTTTTTTGTATTGCCTTGTGCAACAGTTATGCACTGTATCTCACTGTGCTTCTATGGGACTTGCAGCACTTGACCACATTTGAATAAGGCAGTCATTGACCTCTGTGAAAAATAGATAGGCTGTTCACATACAGTTTGAAGGAATAGAATTTAAAAATATAAAATGATAAACAATTAACAATTAATAAAAGAACATAACAATAAAAAGGTAGATACTGTGATATTTTGAGCTTTTGCAAATTTGTGTGCATGGCCATACACATATTATCATTTTGATTACATTTACTTAACATTTAGCTGAAATGCAAGGAAAGTATCCCTGTATAAATGTCCTAAACGTAGACTTGGTACTGCGATAATTTGATGATTTTACAACCCCAGTATTTAAACTAGGAAGCCTTTACAACTGAATGAGTTATATGGCACACTGTACATTGTTGCAACATGCTGCATCATGCTTTCAGATACTAAAAAAACTTATAAAAACTTATTTTAAAACAACCCATGAAAAATGTCACATCCACTCCAACCCATAAGCAGATGTATATAAAATGTTCTATACCTGTGGCTAAAATTTAGATATTATTTATGTCTTTAAATACAGCACTGCTTTCCTCTTCAGTGTTTCACAAGTCTTTGCTGATATCACTAACTGTCATAAAACAGGCGCAAATCTAACTGGAGTTCATAATCTAACTTCCTACAATAGACATATGCTACTAATATGATGTAAGCACAGTTTTAGGGGAGTCAATTAACCTACCTGGATCTGGAGTTTCCAAATGCAAATGAGTACTTTTGCATATGGTAGCCCTTGTAATCTGTATCTAATTTTCCAGTGCTGACATTATTATTACACATACAGCAATGCCTATATTTCTGTGTGTATCCTAATTTAGCATCCATCATGTAGCAATATTTGGATGATATCATGAGCAAGATTATATGCTTTGATACCTCATCATCTGCAAAGACATACCTCTTTTATATGCTTACAGAAGTGTGTAGAAAATATTGTTTCAAGCACGGTAATGTGCAGGTTGTGTTATGTATGATGTGTTAGCAGCTATTTTGAGAAACTAATGGTACATTTCGACATAATAATACATAAACTGTACTTGAATGTAAAATCTGTGCACAGCATGGAGCCTGAACGTGCTGTGAAAACACGTAGCTCTAAAGTAGACACTTGTTTCGAGTATATGTTCATGTATGAAGGAGTAGGCATGGACAATGGAGTCTTGATGATGAAGTTAGATTGTGGTTGCCATGTTATTTTTTAGAACCTTTAAACGCAAATGCTACATAAACTTTGGCACATTGCATTTTACTCTTTTGTTATGTAAATGTTTTCATCAATGTCTACAGAACATGCAGACAACTCCAGTGATATAACATAAGATATTAGCTTTTTGACAAGAAAACTCAGTAGTTGTCATCTTGCTCTTTGTAAATGTTGAACTGTGTCATGTGCAGGACATATCCTTTAGGAATTCAGCATATTCATAGGCAGAATGAAGAGTTATTATATAGTTATACTAAATATTGATTAGTCACTTTCATTGTCCAATTTTAGTCCCAGGTGTAAAAGCTTAATTGGCTCATTTAAATAAACTGTTTATAAAACCACAAATGCATATTGCCATAAATCTATTATCAGTCACATTATCTAGTGATGTAGTCCAGGTCAATGTAGTAAACTTCACTTGCGATTAGCCAACTTTTGTGACTTTTCTGTCACTGCTACACTAAAGTACTTATTTCAGCAGTAATAGCTGATAGTAATAGTTACCCATGAATTGTCATTGACCCAAGTATGTAAGCCAGGACTTCAGCTAATGAACCTGTAGATGGGGAACCCGTCAATAAATGAATAAATGACAATAGTGTTGTGTGAAAACATTGGCAGACATCATGTCATTGTTATTATTACATTCCTGTAATATGAAACAAAGGTATATATTAATACAATGTGTTTGATCACAATGGATGTGTTCTTAATCACTTTACAGTATGCTGGCAGCTCTTGGCTGCTGGTAAAGCTTTTTTTCGGAAGGAGGAACTCAGCTTATCCTGTACATACATTGTATGGACATGATCCTCATATTATTGTGCAGCAGAACAAGGGTTCCTGTGGTTGTGCTGAATCTATTCACAGGGAGCCCTTGCTGGCCAGCAAGCACAATGCATAGAAGACATTTAATGGACTAGGCATTTATATTTAATATACTAAGAGAATACATTTGGCATAGGATAATTCATGACAGTTCATTTAATTTTGATTCTTGAAAGGGTATGCTACACCTTTTTGGCATCTAGCCAAAACTTTTTTCTTTAAAAAGGTACAATTAAAATTGCAGAGATATTTTAAATCTGTCCCCATTGGGAACAGTTCCAGGGCTTGGGGGATGGTTGGTAAAGGTTAGTGCTATCTGCAGAGCACCTCTTTTAAGCTCCTATTTGAACATAGCCTAGAGCCTTCCCTGTCAGAAGAAATGATAGCTCATTCATACTATTCCATGTTTCAGGACACACAGAGGTTTGGTATATGTAATAAGCTCTGCTGGATGATTGTGTAGTTTTAAATGCAAAAAAATACCCTTAAAATGTTGTTCTGGTTAAAAACTATGAAAAAAAACGCTTAATATGTTTTTTATGAAATGTGCACCAAAAATGTGACCACAATAGAAAACATCTCAAATCTGTCAAATCAAAGCTGGTTTGTCCCTGTTATAGATAGTTAAATATGGCAGTTTAGCACAGATGTAGAAGATGCTTGCAATTTAGGTGTATGGGTAAATTTATTAAAACTGAACTCCATGTGTCAGCCAGGTATTGCTTATATACAGTTCTTATTAGGTAAAACCCCTTCTGTAATGATACAACCCTGCCAGTTGCTAGCAACCATACTCTGCAAGCTGGTATTCTCTCAGCAAAGGTGCCATGAGATTTAACACACTCAGATGTCCCATACAGATCTCAGTATGTTTGCATATGTCTTTTGTCTTGAAACCTCACAGGCTTACACTTTACCTGCTAGTTTATTTGGGGAATTTTCATTTCACTTTCCAGAGGATCACCAGAACGTTAGCGAAAATCGCCCATAGTGGAAATTCCCTCTTTGATAGTAAAAATGTCCTTACACCATTTGTACCAACTCTAAACTTCTCATTATGAAGAAGGAGCCAAGCAGCATTAGATGTAGACATGCCATTCTGTCCACAAAAATGTACATTGCTAATGCTTAAGGGTATGTTTCCACTGCATTCTGGCTCTGTCGACACCCCCTACGTTCATCGCATTCCTTGACGGGGATGTTGACGGAGCCAATCCAAATACACGCCTACCGTACCGGCTGTTTGAACGGCATTAAGCCTATCTGCCAGCCTGAAGGTTAACCTAGTGTAGTACATGAACCTCCACCGGCGTACCGGTGTACCGGCTCAATGCTGTGGAAACAGCCGGTACGGTAGGTGAGTATATGGATGGGCTCCATGGACATCCCGGCCAAGGAATGCGCTTAACACAGGGAGTGTCGATGGAGCCCTCAACGCCTTGGAAACATACATTTAGAGAGTTAATATTATTAGTGGGAATATTTTCAGCAATCAGCAATGAACATGAACAGGGCTGAGGGCAAAGAAGAGGGCTGATGGCTCAATATAGTCAAATTTCTTTTTTTATTTGACTAGTTTGAAGTTAATTGCAAAGCCCTTGAGCATGGTATCATCACCAAAATTGCTGCAAATGTAAAATAGGACCAATGGTATAATACAAAAAATAAAGCATTGCTCTAACACAAATATATTTTGCATAAATTAAGTTCCAAGTCCAAATCTCTCAGGTTGAAAATTTGACTTGATTTTGAACTTAATTTATGCAAAAACATAAAACAATACTTTTTTTTCAACGTCTCTACATCTCCAGCAATTTTGGTGATTATATCATGTTCAGGGGCTTTGCAATCAACTTACAAAATCAGCAAGTTGAAAATTCAACCATCTCTTGATCTACAATTCCATAACCAAGATGACAACTTTTACACATATAGTGGACATTAGAGATGGTCACAAAATTTCCACTAGCGGATTTGTGAGTTCATGGAAAAGTTTAAAGTTAAGTTAAAATTTGAACTAATAACATTTTGACCTGTCTTTGAACCTAATTAATGCAAAGACTACATGTGCTAGGGCAATAATTTTTTATGTTTCCACAACCCATTTCTACATCTCAGCAATCAGCAATGTTATAATACCATCAGAGGCTTTTTCAACTAACTCACAAAGTCAGCTAGTAGAAATTTTGCAAAAATTTTAACATGATCTTTAGTGGTCATATTGGTTTCTATGAATACATATTGATACAACTAATGCAGCTGTGGCAAGTGACATTCCAGTTCAAGTTTATGTGAATAGAAATCCCATTTCAGAGTCTAGGTCTGCTTTAAGACATAAGAGGCTTTATATTTAAACCTAGAAAATGTTTGGAACAGCTGCAATACAGAATAATGCTGAAAAACTTTGTGTGTCACATTGTATTTAAAAAGTGTGTTTTTACTGTATTACTAAAATATTGTCCAAAATACAGTGCATTAGTAGCATGTGGACATAAACAACTGCTTGGGTTACAATACACTGTAAGCTAATGGCCATATATTCTCTTTTAATTCAGCTTAAAGTACATTTTTACTTTTAAAAGAGGATTGAATAATTAATATCCATATCATTCATACATATATAATATGTATTATCATAAATATATATATTGTAATTATACATAATATATTATATTTTAGGGGAACGTTTGTTGAAGGCCATATTGGCTGCTAGTTAAATGTTTCCACACATGCCTACTGCATCATGCTAATTAATTCTTGGGATTTTTCCATAATTTCTATATTTGTACATTAGAAAAGTGACATTTAGCTCTCCTAGTTCTGAAATGATATATAAACAATTTCAGCACCGTGGAGAGCTCATGCTCACAGTCCACCTTCAACTAAGAGTATTTATAGCAGGGACTTCACTAATGATAAAAGACAAGGGGGACTAAAGCTGGGCACACACGGATAGATTCCTGTGTGATGTCACCACGCTGTGATTTATTGGGGATCAATTGAATGGAAATCAATGTGCACCACATTGGCACATCGATTCCCATTCAATGGGGACCCATTCTCCCCAGCTCGCAGCCTTGTGTTGTGAGTGAAACAGCTGCCAGCTGGGGAAAAAGGCAGTGTCACATCCAGTACTTTGCATGGAGATTCTTGTCTTTTTTCAAAGTAATGGAGATTGAACAGGGTTTTCCAACATGTTGGAACCCCGTTAAATCGAGTTTATACTAGCGGAATCTATTGATGCCGCTCGGAAGAAGGCACACATGGGGCACACAGATTAGAGCACAATAATGCACCGTGACCACACAGGTTGCTCAATTGTACTTAAATCAATTTACAGATCTATCCGTGTAATTTGGCAAATTCTCAGTTGCTAAAACACTATAAATGCTGTGTTAAATTTCAAGTTCCGAAATGTGTTGAACACGCCTATTGAAAGGGGGGGGGGGGGGGTTATGGCAACACATTGCTGAAACACTGTTACATTTCAGCATCAGAACTTTTCTATTGTGAAAGAGCATTATCATTCTGAAATCATCTTTATAAAGTGTACATTACAACAAGCCAGCAAACATCCATGGCCATTTATATGTAAGAACCTCTATTTTGAGGTTGCATACATGTTTAACCTAAATTCTATATTTATCTTCCTGCTTTGATGACATCCTGGTCTTTGTATGTGGGTTTGATTATAAATTCTAGCTCTATTCTCACCTTTGCTGCAGCTCCCCTAATGACTTTTTTTTTTGCTGCAGCTCCCCAAAAGCCAATTGAAAGGAACAGCATCTATAGTGGTAATAGTAATAATTCAGAAACTTTTGCTTACAGTCACTTTTGCTTTTTTAAACTTTTAGGGCCCCATCACACTATATGCGTTTTTTAAAGGCATGCATTTTTTATAGGCATGCATCTCTGCATATATACAAAAACGCATGCATTTTTCACATTAGGTCTGTGTTCGCATTTTGCATTTTTGAACAAATCAATAAAAAATGCAGGTAAAAGTAATCAAAAATGCATATTGCAGTGAGTTTATAAAAACGCATGCAGAAGCGCTGCGTTTTAAAAAAAAGTAATGCATACAGTGTGAATAGTTACATTGATTGTCTATGTAAAAACGCGTGCAGTAAAAAAAAGCGTTTCAAACTTTAAAAAAAAGCAGGCCCTCAAACTTTTAAATTCAGTTATCTTTTTAACCCCTTGCCCTGACCTTACCTAACCCTTTTCCCCCTCTGATGATTCTAATGGGAGAGGCTTCATTGAACATGGTAGTGAGGCCTATAGTCATATAACGTTCTATTAGTATTTAAAGCTACAATGCACAAATACAACAAGGTCAGTTATGGATGTCAACAATATTTGAAGCAGCACCTGTTTTGGTGCTAAGTATGATTTTTTGGATGCAGATAATTTAAAAAAGTATGAGACAGGATAACAAAGTTCAGTTAGTACACCTATAACACATCTGACAAAAGGTATGCAAATAATAAAACCTGATCCAGGCATTTTTAATAGAATGTATGACCAGTAGTACTGTTGTGATTTCTGAAGCTTGTTCCATTTGTGAAGCTTTGTTCCATTTGCCTAAGATTCTAGTATGTTACTTAACTGTGTCCTAAATTACTGGTGTCCTAAGAAAAACTAATTAAATTGTCATTCTACAGTTTGAACCAATGTGAAGTCATTTGGCACTATTTGTTTCCCGTTGCTTATCTAAACCTGTAATAAACCTTGCCCCAGCATTCCTATATACAATGGAGAAAAGTGTGAAGTAGACTAATCATTAAATATTAGAACAGCAGATGATGAGTTGAGGCCTTCACCTCCCTAGATCTTCCAAGGTCTCTAAAGCCCCCCATACACCACATACAATTACCATGCAACTTCTGTACAACCAACTTTTCTTCTACCAAAACCATGTAATAGGAGGACCTTTCTACACCTTCCAATCACTATGTATTCTATCAGGGAGGTCACTATACTACATAGTTGTTGGTAGGTCTCATGAAAGTTGTATGGAGGAATCTGAAGGTGTATGGGGGGCTTTAGTGATCAGCCATGCTGTTTCAGTAGGCAGTACCATGAACAGCCTCTATAAAAGTATGGCCTGGCCAAATTATTACTGACTTTCGTGATGAATGTAATCATGACTGTCGTGATGAATGTAATCTATTAAGGTGAAAACTGGTTGCTTCCAAGTCAATATGTACTGAATAAGTAAACCCACTTGCAAGAAACCACAGTACAAATGAACAACGATAGATAAAATCAAATCTTTATGTTCAAGACAGTGTAGACACTTACTTGCACAGTGTGAAAATGCATGTGGGGCATTATAGTGGACAGCCCATTTAGTTAAATGGACTGTTGTACCACATCACACAGGTACAGGTATTATGCCAGGTTCAACAAAGTACCGTATAGTAAATAAAAAAGTCCGCCATCCGCCCGTTCGCGGACAGATTCAAATTCCCCGCCTCTAGGCGGGGAATTTGAATCTGAAAACCCGGATGTGACGCATAGTTCCTGGGTGTGCTAACCGGATGTGACGTCACTGATGTCACATCCGGGTTTGCGAGCTGGTTTTTCACTGAAAGACCGGGTTCTCTACCCGGTCTTCAGTGAAAACATTCTTTCTGCGGCAGGATCTCGCTGCTTATAATCCCACCGGAGGAAGAATAGAGGGCTCCTTCTCGCCGGCGGACAGGGCGGGTCGAACACACGTACTGTCCGCTGGCGAGAAGGAGGGCGAACATGCTTGTTCGCGGCTGAACTGTTCGCCTTGCGGGCAGTTCCGCCATCAGTAGTACGGTATAAACTTGAATTATTCAGCACTTAAAATGCGCTCAAAAAATTTAATGCAGGTTATATTCAAATTTGCTGGAGATGTAGAAAAGGGTTGTGGGAACATGTGAAAAATTATTGTTCTAGCACATGTACTTTTTGCATAAATTAGGTTCAAAGTCAAGTCAAAGTTTTTCAAGTAAATTTGAACTTATTTTGTGTAAAAACTTCACATACTAGAGCAATACTTTTTTTCTTTAGAAAGTTCCCAAAACCCTACTTTACATCTCTAGCAAATTTGGTGATGAAATTATGTTCAGGGGCTTTGTAATTAACTTACAAATCTGCTTAATTAAACAATAACATCTCAACATCCTTAGCTGCTGCACCCCCCCCCCCACCCCTTGGCTTATACAGGAGTCATTCAGTTTTTCTATAATAAGGTACCCTGACTTATATTCACGTCGGCATATACTCGAGTATATATGGTAGATATTGTGCCATTCCCACATAACTGTGAAGCGGGCTAAATTGCTTACTGTATGTAGTGCTTGGATGAGCTCTTTAAGCTATTTAAATTGGACATTTCTGGAGATATTGGAAGGATAAAAGAATTTATATATTTTGTATTATGAATATCACTTGTAAGAATGTAAAAAATACACATTTACAATAAACAGGAACAGATTTGTTATCTCTGGTAAGAAATAATTGATGTGTGCTTAAAAGCCTCTTTAGAATCAGCTATTATTAACATATATTTACTGTCAGCATATCTTGTAATGCTTTGTTCACTTATGTACACGTCTCTTCTTTGTGCTGCTTAACTTAAAAGACGTTCTAAAGCAGGAAAGCAGCTATGTTGTAAAAGGTTTCATTTAATATATTTGAAGTTTAGAGTATCAAAAATTCAAACAATAATTAGTAATGTTGTTGATAGCATACCTTCATTTAAGCGGGTCTGTTTACCGTACACATTCAAAATGCAGCCCTTGAACATTATTAGTGTCACTAATAAGTAACTAGAAGGCCTCCAAATCTTACTTTGAAGTACCTGATCTGCACATGGAGATTTCCGTCGTTCCCTAATTAAAGGATTCGGCTGTGAAAACACGTGCTTTCCATCCCTACATGCTAAAGATTTGAACAGGTTTTCAACTTCTTGTTAGAAGATAATAAACCAATAATTTGTCTGAAAACCCAGGCTTTTGGTTGATTGTGATCTTTGCTGGCACAAGTCTAGAGATAAATAATACATCAGACGTCCTCACATTAAAAGGAAGAAGACATGAAGAAGAAAAACATAAGTAGAATTTCTTCACGGGAGATTTGTGATTACTTAAGCCCTCCAAGGGAATGAAGGAAAGTGAGTTATCACATGCACTCTCTAGTGCAGATCTCTTTATTAGAAACTGCTGTCTTTTGATGAAGATGACACAACTGTATGAGGTCTTAATGGCCAACTGTGTGACAACCTCCCTATTCCTTGTTTTACAAACTTGTCATTAGTTGAGTTACAAATTGAAAAGAACACAACCCACCATAGATCAACAAGTAGATGTGAATATTCTGCAAATAAAACATTGTAGAAACAACGATTACACAGAATTAACATAAAGTTGATGGGTCTATCGCTTATAAACATTTTAATATTTATGTAATATAGGCTACTACAAAATCCATGGTATTAGTAATACATATTATATCAAAAGCTTTTCCTGGTTATTGACAAATATAGAAAATGTAGAGTTAAGTTTTTATTGGCTCAATTTTTTGGAAAATCTCTGAGAGGGCAAGAAAAGCTAAATTTGGAGTTGATCATTGCACTGAACCCATGAACTGAACTAAGATAAAAAGATCTCAAAATAATAATGGTACATGGTTCAGAAACTCCATTCTTTTGACCAAACTGCATTTCTAGAACGTGCTGTCTACAGGTCAGTTTAGTTTTTAAATATTCTGTTCCTAGGAAGGGAATGGAATTCACTATGTGAATGATAGAAAATGGAAAAATCTGGAAGTGCAACATTTTAATAAAAACTAAACTATAAATAAATGTTCATCACATTTACTTTCTTAACCTTTCTATGACTATACTGGGTTTTTTCTTATCCTTTCTAAACAACACTATGGAGCATTGCTGATTTAAAGATGAATTGTAGGCAGGT
Source organism: Ptychadena robeensis (assembly GCA_036250615.1). Classification (NCBI taxonomy): domain Eukaryota; kingdom Metazoa; phylum Chordata; class Amphibia; order Anura; family Ptychadenidae; genus Ptychadena; species Ptychadena robeensis. The sequence continues at coordinate 99,571,969 of CM070036.1, forward strand.
GAAAAATAAAAGGAGAGAACCAAGAGTTGACCTCATTCGTGTGTTGCTGTTTCTTCACTATCTAATCACAGCATAGAGTTGTCTTTGACATCTGTATTGGTCTAACTGAAGTACAGAAAAGAGAGGTCAGAGACGATCAGTGACAGAGGTGTCTAGGTTACAATTATTATTTAGGATATTAAAGTAACTTAGAATGAATTAGATGGCACATGCAATTTAGGAGCCTATTGTCACAATATGGACCTTAACTATAATTTTCATAACCTGACCTAAATGAATCTTACTTTACTGTGAGCAAAAGCTAACATTCAAGTTTTGACTCACTGCACTGAAGCTTTTAGCATTAGCAATTAGCTTTAGCACATGAACAATAGCACCCAAGTTCTGAGATCTTTCTTCTACAAGCTATGGAAAATGTACTGCATAGGTGTTTGCCCTGGAAGGCTTTTCAGTTGATCTCAAATATATTTTTATTGTGTTTTTAATCATTTGATGAAAACTGGATTACAGAAAAATCAATTGGGGTAGATTGTTGTTACACTCTGACAGGAAGTTATTATTATCATCATGTACTTTTATAGCTTTGACATATTACACAGTGCGTAACAGAGCATATACAGTCATATCACTAACTGTCTCTCAGAGGATCTCCCAATCTATGTTCCTACCATAGTAATATATATGTAACTAACACATTCATATGAACAGTCTAAAGTTGGGCATAGACATCTCGATTTGCGGCGGATCTCGTCGCAGATTGACCAATAACTGTATTCAGAGTGATTGCTGCATTTTGAAAACTTAGGGCATGTTTCCATGGCGTTATGGGCTCTGTCGCTACCCCCACCCATCGTTAAGTGCATTCCTTGATGGGGATGTCGAGACCATATATATCACCTGCCTCCTGCACTGATTGTTTACACGGCGTTGAGTAGATCTGCTGGTCAAAGGTTTACGTAGTGCACTACTTTATGGCCCTAGACACCCTGCATTACGTTATTACGTTCGTGACACCAGGTGGGGGGTGCTAGCGCAGAAGGCGAGCTCAGAGGAAACAGTACATTTTCAAAATGCAAACACAGCTTTCAAAACACGAAACTTCTACAATGTACAGATACCACTCTTAATAAGAAATATGTATGGTTTCCCACCTTTACCATCACCTCTTTGGTAAGATAATACCCCAAAAGCAGCATCGCTGTGAATAAGCTACTACTGAAGAACAATCAGTAATGTTCAGAAAACCTTTTTGCCTACAAATGCAAGATTACAAATCGAGATGGTTTGGCTGGAGCAATGTCTTTTGTGCATTGACTTAGACTGGTGCTTTGCCCGAACCCAGTTCAGGGTGAGTTGGTTTACAAAACAAACTAGAAAAGCATACTTGCCTATCCAGCTGTGCCACTGAAGAGGCCCAGGGCCATATTATGAAGGTGGCAGCGGTTTCCCAGCCTACTTGGCTGGCATCATGTGTCGAGGGGAGAAGGGAGGGCGGGGAAAACCAGCTGTGAATGCCTGTACCTGAAAACGGCTTTGATTGCCCAGCTTTGAAATTAAAGTGATATGGGCAAAGCACCAGGGAGGTAAACAGGCCAATAAACTCTCATTTACAACAAATATACAGCCTTTTAAGTATTATTACCATTAGAGATAATCATTTGTTGTTGTTGTTAATTGCAAATCCCTGATAATGGTATCATGACCAAACTTGCTGGGGATTTAGAGAAGGGTTGAGGTTATCCAACAATATAGATACGTTTACTGACATATTAATGTTGCATTGTCCTTTTATACAAACATATTCTTTTTTCCTAGGTGTGTCAGTTTCCTGGTAATGCATATTACGCTTAATGCTTTGCAATTTGGTTTATTTTATGGTAAACCATATAAAGGTTACCTTTGCACTACACACTTAAATTATTAGAGCCCGGCCCTGCTGTGGGCAAAGATCACTCATGTACGTGTAACAAAGAGGCTGAATTATGGTATTCATAGTTTAGCATTGACTTCATTCTTGTCTGGATACTAAAGTGCTATAGTAATATTTCATTCTGGAAGTAACTACAGATGTGTAATAAAGAAATATTGCGAATATGTGTAACTTAAAAACCTATATCTATAAATCTAGTCTGTGGTTGATTAAATATAATAAAACCTTTGCAAGAAAATATAATTAAATACAAGAATACAGTTGCAAGAAAAAGTATGTGAACCCTTTGGGATTACGTTGTGTTTTGCATGAATTGGTCATAAAATGTGCTCTGTTCTTCATAAGGGGTGGTTGAAAAATTTGCAGTACGAATTTTTAAGTTGAAATTTCAACTTTTTCGCCGAAAATGCGCATAGTCGGATTTTGATGGGGTCATTTCGACTTTTCGACGAAAAAGTCGAAAATAAGCCTCATATTTCAACTTAAATCTAAATTTCAACTTAAAAAAATAACTTTGGTTTTGATTTGTCGTGCCGCTATTTTGCATGCGAATATCGCCATTTTTAAATGTTATTTGAAATTTTCGCATGCGGAAGTGATTGGAAAATTCGCATTGGAAAATTATTTGAAAATTTGCATATGCTAAATTCGTGTGGTGGTAGCTAACTTTGTCAGCTTATTGCAAAGCCCCTGAAAATGGTATCCTCACAAAAATTGCTGGAGTTGTAGAGAAGGGTTGTGGAAACATTTTAAAACATTATGTTTTGCTCTAACGTGTCAAGTTTGTGTATAAATTGGGTTCAAATTGAACCTTAAAATGTTTACTTTTGTTATTTTAACTTGACTTTGAACTTAATTTATGTAAAAACTCTTTGACAAGGTAAACAAAATGCACATAATACAGAGGTCTCAACCCAGGTCAACAGGTTTTGACGCAAGGGGAACATCTAGATCCTCTTGAATGAAAAAAATCAGCATGACTACACTTTAAGCCTCATATGCAAGCGGGAAGCATATAATGCACAATATAAAACAGAAAAAAACACTTAAAGTGAATGAGATCAAAGAACAGCCTAAGTAAAGCCCCCCATACACGTTCCGATTATTCTCCCGACCGATTTTTCGTCCGATCCTGTCACCCGATTTTCACCTAAAATGTTATGGTTGGTCGGTCGGCTGGCACGAAAAATCGGAATTAGAATTATCACCGATCCATCAGCCGACCCTATTTATTAACAGCAGATCGACCAAAAATTTACGGACAGATCCGATGCGGTCCCGATCGATTTTTCGGGCGATTTTGAGAAATCGGATCGGTCGGGTACATAATTCCGAATCCGATTAATCTCCCGACCCGATCGGTCGGTTGGGCAAAATTCGTACGAAAAATCGGAACGTGTATGGGGGGCTTTAGTTAGTACATTAGTACAATCTACACTCGGGCTGACTTACCTGTCCGGAGGCAGCCCGCGACATCCCTCCGTGTCATTGATGACACAAAAGCGGTGGGAGGGCAGCGTTTGACCTCCATTTAAAGGAGGCAACATTGTTTTAATTTATCACATGAGAAGGGGTGTAAAACGCCAGGTAAAACGCCCAGAGCATTAATTGCCATCAGTGAGTAGTGATGGCCGGACATCAGCCAGGCCATTCGCGAACAGGCGGATCAGACTTTTAGAAAAGTCTGACGTCCACCTGTTCCCGGGGAGATTCAAACTCCCGGCCTGTTCGCTGGGAATTTGAATTGAAAAAAAAAAGGAAGTGATGTCAGTGACCCAGTCCTAATCTGGTCTCTAGTGATAAGATTCTTGCTCCGGCGGGTCTTACTGCTCCTGATCCTGCCGGTTGAAGAATAATAAGCCTTGCGGACAGTTCGGCCATCACTATCAGTGAGGGATACCATAGTGTCAGAATCAAATTCTCAATGGGCTAAAATTATGGTTTATGTGGTTATTGAAAAAATTTCTACAATTGATAAGTTTTTCCTTCTCATCAGATATAACAATAAACCTTTTCATATAGACACAAACATACATTTTGCCTGAAAACTTAATCTAGAACAAGCAAAGTATAATAGTATAACAAATGTGAAATCAAATGTCAAACAAAGGCCTATATTATTACATTTGGCCCATGGGCTTGACATCCCTGCCATAGGACAATATGTGTGATCTGCCAAACTGTTTAAACCAATCAAGAAAGCAGCATCCTACAATCAAAATGCATGCTATTTGTTATATTTGAGAATTATATATAAAATTAAACAAAAATCTAAATCAAAAACAAAATTGGTATATCGAACTGTACAAAAAAATGTAAAGAGCTTATTTTATTCATTTGATAGGCATTGCATAATAGTAATATATAAATAGGAAGAATAAAGAAAGATTTCCACTTGTATATTTTTGTACAAAAATGTCAAACCTCCTTGTAATATATTTAGTCTCCTTTGTGATCATTGACCAATCAATAATGTTTGTTAAAGAGCACTTCCCTTTATGCTCACGCCAAGATTATTTAAATCATCCTCGCAGTGACAAAACATTGAAGCAGCCGAGGAGGGAAACACAGAACCAACATCTACATAAGGATCTTGTGTATTTTAACATTTGTAACGGTGCTAATTTAAAATGCTTTTTAGAAATACATTTCCACATGAGCTCCCACCAGCTGTAAAAGCCTGGCATGTAAAACAAATTGTTTGTCACTTACTGATGGCCTGACATATTTATTGTCAAAAAGAAATGGACATTAGACAGAAAAGCAGTTGTTAAAGGCCAAACAGTTTTTTTCCCCTCTAAAGATGGTAAAGATGT
>CM070036.1:99582272-99592806 GCA_036250615.1 Ptychadena robeensis
GGGGGGGGGGGGGGTAAACATAACATGCTGGGTCTTCCCACAAAACATTAAAAAGCTACTTTATTATTTACTGGAGCCATTAATAACTAAACAGAAAACCAAAGAAAGCATGGCTCCCCATCTTTACAGTAGGACTGAGATACCTTCTTTAAAATTCCAGGGGCTAGCTATTGGTGTGCTAGCTTATGTTTTCTGCACAGACTGGTCAAGGAACCTAACAGAAATAACAGAAATAAATATCTGATAGGAGTCATTCCACCCTCTATTCCAAACTAAAGCAGGAAAGTTTGGACTTTACCACTTTAAATCATGCCAGCGCATCTGATTTTGCTCTGCTGTCTATGACTGCCTAGGAATGTATACTTTCTATGACGCTTTTGATCCCATTATATTATCTTCCTGTGATGTTTTCTGAATTGACTGGTAATAGCAAGTGTTTGATTGCCTCTGAAAATTAACACAATGTACTCACTCATAGAACTTAATGTTAGCATGCATTAACATAATGCTTCTAGCGCCTGCATGAATGAGCCATAAAATGATTGTACCGGCTCGGTTCAAATGTTTCTGCTTGCACCATTCTCAATGGATTAGTAAAAATAATTGCGTTGCTTGACAGTAGAATTTAGATTGTGTTTGAGAGTCTTTGAACAAACACCAGAGAGTTAAAAATGCATTATAGACTTGCAGAGCTGGATGTGATGGGGAGAGAGGGTAAACTAATGTTAGAACTGTTGTGTAGTTATTTCAGTTGTGATGTTCTTGAAAATAGCTTATAAATGCATTTGTAATCATTTTCGTAAGTGTGCAGAATTTATTTTCTGAATTGGATTGTTAAACCTTGCCATTTTATCTTTTGTCATGCCATGCTAGAAATATGTCTCCATAACTTTTTACTGTGCATTTTATGTTCTTTGCAAATGGTTTTTCCAAACATTAAGGAGAGGAAAGAAAAGACCAGCTAAATAATCCTTACAATATTAAATGCATTTGGTTTGGATGTTACTTCTATATGTTAGATTGTAGCAACTCTTTGCATTTTTCTGAATGATTTCATTTTATGTGGGACAGTTATTTTCTAGTTCTCAGGGCCACTAAGGCTCCACGACATTCTGGAGCATATGCGGCAATACATAGTGGATGCGTCTTTAGTGCGCTCCCCATTTATATTAAATTGGTGTGTACCCACATGTGATTTTAAAACCCCCCATAGACGGGCTGATTCCCGGCCATAGTTGCGGCCGACCAACCGCCGTGCTCGCTCCCGCCGAGCACATAAAGGTCAGTCGGCCACAACTATAAGTGAGCCCGCCTTGAGGATCTGACAAAAAGAGCTGGCAGGTCGGATCGCACAGGATCCGTCCTGCTGGTTCTTTTTCTGCCCGATCCTGTGATGCAGGCTGTTAACTCGTAGGGGGAGTCCCCTCCCCCCTCCGAGTTAATTGGCCACAGTCTGACAGGAATCGCGTGTGTAAGTGGAACACACGGGATTCCTGTCCTTTCTGTAGCCGACTCCTCACAGCGTGGTGACGTCACCACGCAGTGAGGAGTCTGCTAAAAGCCGGCGATAGATCTATGGCCAGCTTTAGAACGCAGTTCACGCAGCATTTAAAAAAAATGCGCTGCAAGGGGCATATGTTCTTATTAAAAAAAACATTTCTTATAGTCTTTGTAGACCATTGGCAGAGGTCTGTAGTCTCATCTTCTCTCTGTTGTGTTGCTACAACCTGTGTGCATGTCCCAAATCAAAAATTTAGTTCAGAATTTACCTGGTCATCCAGCGCTCATCTGCATATGTTACCACTAACTCTACCTGGTGACATAGACAAGAGCTCCAATGCTAAGTCAAAGCTTTTCATTTACAGAAGGTTTCATGATATGATGCATACCTCAAATACTTTTAAGCTGGCCATACACCTTTAGATCTCTATGTTAGATATAATTAAGATCTACCAACAACTATGTAGTATAGGGTCTTCTGTGATTAAACACAGGTAGACTTGATTGTTTAGAAAGTCCCTCATATTATAGACAACCTTTAGAGAAATCTAAAGGTGTATAGGTACCCTTATTGCTTGTCTTGTCCATTGCCAGGGTCTTGAGAAGAAGATGGAAAACAAAAAGCAGCAAAAGTGTTACTAATGTTTCCCCTTTTCACCTGTGCCGTTATGACAAGATAGTCAATGTAATTTAATAACATCAAAAGCATTGGATGCTGCAATCCATAGGTAGGTTCTCTGGGTCTTTTCTATCACAGCCTCAGAGCACTACTTATTGGCCTAATGCAACATTGTAACAAGATGCCTTGTGGAGAGAAGCCAACAAGGTCACAATCAGGTAAGTAAAATGCTTTAGGTCTTAAGCCCCCCATACATAGATCTACTAACAACTATGTAGCAAAGTGGTCTCCCTGATATAATACATATTGATTGGAAGGTTTAGAAAGGTCCCACTGTTACATGGTTTTGATAAAAAAAAGGTTGATTGTACAGATATTGTATGGTAAGATTGTAAGTTGTATGGGGACCTTTATTGCTATAAAGCAGTAGACCCACTGGGCCAACTGCACAGTTGAAATGGTGCAATCCGAGGTGCAGAGTCTAAGGAACAGCCTGGAGTTCACCAGAGAACCCCGCAGATGCTTCCCAGTTTGTGGTCCACAGACGCACCTGTGTAGGGTCAGCAGCCGGGGAGTCAAAGAGATCATAAACAAAAAGCCTGGTGGCGAAGACAAAAAAGACCTTCTTGCTCCAGCAACTTCATGTTGCCTGAAGCTTCCTTAGATAGGGCTGGAAGAAGGAGCACCTGACAAGGTGAGGGAGTTACTTCTTGCCACCAGCAGAAGGAGAACTTTTGTGGAATACTCTAGTCCTCTGAGGCAGGGGAAAGGAATATTGGACAGAGCAAGAAATCAGGCATCATTGAAGTTACAGCCACAGATCCCCTGGTTCTGTGAGGATCTGTGACAAAACATCTCTATTAACAACCATACATTTTATCTTAAAGTATACTAGTTTTTATTGTATTATTTCCACTTTTCAAAAATATGTGATTTAGCACTGATCACCTGCTTCATATCCCCTTCTATAAATCTGTAAATATTTTTTTTTGATATTTTTCAATTTATTTACAGACAGTAAGCTATTTTTTTAAATTATAGCAAAGTGACAATAAAATTGAAACAGACATAATATTAAGCAATAAAGAGATTAACATGAGACTTACCAACACTGCAGGAGTAAAAGTGAATTAAATGGAAGTCAGGGAGCATGCATGCATATACAATCAATAATATTTTATATCCCTAATTTTGAAATTATCCAACATATTTTATATCTCATATATGAACAATCCAATATTTAACACCAGTAAGGATTTTTGCATAGATTTTTGGAGTTTAGTTGAAAACAGTAGGAGACAGTCTTGTGCTCAAAGAGCAGTCACATGGCCCACATCTTTAGATCTTTCTAACAAACTAATGCCATTTATGTAAATATTGGGAATGCACTTTGTTTCTGTGTCTGGAGGTCTGACTAAGCCCATGCGTATTAAGTCCATCTATATCGGAAGAAAGTAATCTAATGTGGGTCTTTATAAACTATAGGCTCCTATACATGGGTCGACTTTTCACTCGATTTTTGACCAATCGATCACTGTGCACGTTCATGGCGATCGATCAGCGATCAATCTAGTTGGCTCATGTCCAAATCAACCACAAATCGGATTACCAAGGTGGTGTTCCATCTATTCCCGATCCGATCAATCACTGATTCCACAGAGGAAGAAGTGGGGAAGGTGTGGCAGACATGCCCAGTGAAGACAAATCAATGTGTATGTCAGCTTTGACTACTGGTACTTTTGCTTTCCCTGCTGGGCAGAGAGAAGGAAGTGATTCACAATCACTTCTTCTTTTCTACCCAGCAACAGCAAAAGTACAGGAAGTCAAAGCTGACACGCCCAGAGGAGACAAACCCATCTCTAGGTCTGACTACCGGTACTTTTGCTGGCAGCATTATAGTATACATCTGTATATAGGGGTGTGTCTTCACATGCATTGGCTCTTATCATGCATAATATGATAACTACAGTGTCTTGTGTCCATTAAGAATGCAACACCCTACCAACCTCTCCTGCCATTAGTGATTTTACTAAAGAGCAGACACACAGTGATGTCACCGGATCTAGAAATAAAATGTCATTAACAGATTAACAAAGGTTGATAGGAGGAGCCAAAAAAGGTGACATACTAGCAGATTTATCTTTAAATAGAACACTAAACTATTAATTTCAAAACATAATAACCCATAGGTTGGTTGCTATTTGATCTATATAGGTACATAGACATATTACCATTTCTCCTACTTAAGTGTCTATGTGTCCCCACACAATTTAAATTGGCCCTTTAAAAGAAACAAAGTACCTCATTGGAAGTTAAAGTGTAATCCTTCTGTGGACCTACACCACTTAAGCTGCAGGAGTATGATGGAGATGATGATCTCCTTCCAGACTATAGTACCCATGTATTCATCCTGGAGTAATTTAAAGGAAACCTGCAGCTCATCTATCTTTTCTGATTGGCAGCATGAATATGTGGCTGTAGGAATTTAGCATTTACCCTTCATGGGTCACTGAGCAGGTGAGACTTAAAACCTCCTTATGGAGAGATTATTCTAATAGAACCTTTTCTTATACCTCTCACATGCTAGCATTTCATTTTCCTTAAAAGAAACAATGCCAGGGGTGATATAAACCCTTGTAAGAGATGTAATGCTGGAACCATTTTCTTAGATTGATGTGTTGTATAACCACATGTCTTTTCCTTACAAGTCTCATTTGAGTCTTTCTTCAAATACATATTTTATCTCCCGCCGTCATCCACTTTTGTTTCCCATAAAGTATAGTGCTTAAATGCTGCAGTGCATGCCAAACATAAGATCAGTATAACATGCTCTTGTTAACAGATTCATTTATAAAAGTAGTTTTCTTTCATAGATCATATTTATTTATGTGCAAGTTATGTCAAATTGTAATAAAGATCAATTGCACAATAGGGTGAAGTAAAACTGATATGTTTTCTTAGATCCAATCTTTTCCATATTCAATATCGTGTTTCCTGAAAACACAAATCTCCAGAGTTATGTGTAAAGACTTTCACTTAAATTCATAGTTTACACTAAAATATTTGTGTACCATGCTTCAGATTTAAAGTTGATGCAAATGTTGTTATTAGTTAATACCACCTAAACCAGACACGAGCAACCTAGGGCCTGTGGACCATAACTGGCTGTTTGGTCTTTTAATCTGGCCCTTTGCCCTCCTGGTGTCAAGATGCTGGCTCCTCTTTGTTTTTTTCCTGTAATAAGTGGAGATTCTTCTAGAGGCCGTTGTTTGCCTATGTCTGCAATAGTTTATATAAATGTACCATCAAATGCCTCTTTGCCCACCCCTGGACTAAACAATAAATTCAATTGAGTAGTATAGACAGTTATCATGTATTTGAAATACATCTTGACCACAGTTCCCAGCCCCAAGTAAAATTACCTGTATCTGTCCACGGTGTCTAGGTAGGAAATAACTATAACCCATGTCATATAGATGTTAGTTCCCTTTGCCTTCCCATAATTGTCTATATGCCAACATCCCAATTATTGCCATAACAAAATAATAACAAAAATGAATTAAAATGAAGTCAGTGTACTTTTAAGGCACAGCTTCAAACAATAACATATATAAAAAAAATTTATTAAAAAAAACAAAGCATAGTTATTCACATGATACATAATTTTATAAATAAAAAAAGACATTATTTTTGTACATTAATTTTGTCATTGCCATAAAGTAATTGCAATTACACTGTTTGTTGGCAGATACCATCTCGACGTGTTTTGCAAAATATGCTTCTTCAGGAGAACTTAACCGGCAAGTTCTTTACTAATATCTAAGAGAGAAAATCATATCAAAAGTGTTTTTTTCCCAAAAAATATTGAGTCATCCAATGCAATCAAAGGTTGAAACTATATACTCACAAGTTGCTAAATAGCAACAAAACTTCAATGTGATTTTTTCCACTGCTCCCCATAAAACAACTGGAGGCATGGAGGCTGCAACAGGCAGGCACCCCCCCCCCCCAAAAAAAAACCCATGGGGGGAGGGATAGGTAATGACAGGTTACAGATAAGGCATGGCGAACCCACAACCATGATGACCACCCCGAGAATCTATAAATCTATAAACCATGGTCTCTTACCTATCCTAAATATTGTATAACTTAGGACTAAATCCATAACTTTATATATCACTGTTTTGACTTACAAAATTAAACCTGGTTCACAAATATGTGCTTTACATGTATTTTATGCATTTTTACTTTAGATTCTTTGGATGAACTTAACCTGCATTGCCCAATGGGCCTTAGATGAGGGTTGGTTTAAGGAAATTTTATTTTGTGAGCCCCCTAAACCAATAACACTTTTAAAGAGGTAGCAAGTGATAAGCCAATATTAGCCCTGAGTTCAGCTTAAAAATTGCACATGTACTAAACTAGTTCCTGTGGTAGAAGGTTAACATTAGGACATCTTTGGTGAAATGTGAAGATCTTGCTTGAAATATGTAAGAAAATATGAGAAAAGCTGTATTGTTTTCTATGCTACAATTTCCTGTGGATCATTACTTTTATACAACTTTACTAAAACATTTAATGACAGGAAATGTGCTGATAATCAGTGTTATTACATATCTTCACCTAATAAGTAGAGAGTCTCTCTGTTCATTAAACTACTAGCTCAAAGAAATTATAGAGCTTTCAAGCTTCTAAGGTTTCTTCAAGTGTACTATACAATTGAAAAAAGTGGCACACGTCGTTTCTAGTGATAATTTTAAATGATCAGTACATAAGGCCACTGAATTTGCTCTGTACTCTATATTTTAGTCCAGAATTCACATCTTGAAAATAGTGAAGGAAAAGACCACTTGTAGAAAACATGAAACCTATAACTCTTCCAAAACTATATGGTTATTGTTGATTGAAACTGACACATTTTACCTGTTTCAATGCAACACCATGTCCACCATGAAAAATGTTTGTGTAATAACCATGTATAGTTAGTAAGGTTGGCCAACACCTTTGGTATGGTTAATATGGGGGACAAGAATTTGTACAGTTATAATGGGGCTAAACAGGGTATTTAGAATATTTGACACGACTTTTCTACCATAACGTACTTATAGTAGTTCTGGTCTTCAAATAGTTACAAATGTCCACGTTCTTGAAACAAGACACCTGGTTTTGAAGTATGAAGGTCATTTTGCAGTGTTAAAGAGGCAGTGTATTTTTTTATTTTTTTATTTTTTATTTAACATGGTAAAACCCAGGCTAGTTTCGTTCACTGTGCAGCGATTGTGCTCGATTGCTATCACTTTAGATCGACTGCACAGAAGTGCTGTGCATCGATTCTCCGTTCAATTACAAAGCTCAAGCACAGTGTGGTGATGTCATGGATTGAACAGGTATCATCCTGTGTATGGCCAGCCTTAAGCTAGCCACACATGCTTCAATTTTGGTTCAATCGATGCTCGATTAGATCGAGGAATTCAATCGTCTAATCGAAAATCGATCTTAATCGCATCAACATACACCCCACATTGAGTTTGCGATTGTGGTGAGATTTCGATTCCAAAAGATTACTTAAATCATCGATCTTGGTATTGAAACGTTTGAATTCCCGATTGAAGTGGTCTATGTTATTATATCTAATCTAATCGATCCAGGAGAAACACCACAAACATCGACGATTATCAAACGATTTTGGCACAATCGACGATGATTTTCCAACATGTCCGATCAAAATTCGATTCGATTTTCTGCCTTCATCGAACAATTATCGTCGATCGTACCATGTGGGCATTCCTCGATTTTCGTTCAATCGATGAAAAAATTCATCTAATCGAGCATCGATTGAACCAAAATCGAACCGTGTGTGGCTAGCTTTACTGACTCCATCTTTAATCTATCTCTCTTATCTATCTTATCTCTATATTTTTATTGATAACTTAAAAAGCTGCTGCTACACACTATTGTCTTGAGGTATCTGAATAATAGAACCTTCTCAGAGATCAGAGCTTCTACATGTGAGTCACTTGGCAGCCCTGCAAATGTATTCCTTGTGACCAAATACTGAACTTTAACTAAGCTTCAAAGTTGCCAAGCTTTTTAAATCTGAAATTAGATTTCATTTCCCTTTGATTATTTTCTTTCAGGCCCACAGTTATATTTTAGTGTCCTTCACCTTCTCCTTTTTTATTATTTATAACCAACACACTTTGAGCAATGACCAGTATTAATTTGTGACCTTCTGTCCTTTTGCCTGATTCACTTCTTTTTCAAACCCAAGATTGAAGCAAATATTCTCTGACTTACTGAGTGAATAATGAAAATTACCTAACCATGGCTTTCTCTAGGAGAAAGGGGATATTTTTCAATTGTAGTTGTTGAGTAAAATAAAATTGATAGGTGATACTATGCTTTTAGAATAACGTGTTACTGTTAGGACTGTAACTACTGCTAAAAATGAAGTAATAACGAAACTTAATTAAGAATTTAAATATGTTAGCTTGACAATAAAGATACGTTCAAGGAAAAGGTTATATGTCCGAATATAGTAGATGACGGAGAACTCACATTTATTAAATGTAAGAGCAATATCTCTGTTTGATAGTCTTGGTTTGTTCACATTATGCAGCCATTGGAGTTGAATAAAGCTGAAACAGGCAAATGTAGGAAGGAACACCCAAGACTTTGATGCGTACAGGAAAATATATCTCATGGTTGGAGCTCTAAAATCATATTGAAAGCTAATGAGGCCTATTAGACACCTTCTGCTGTAAGGAAAATATACATTTTTGGTAGCTTGATCTAAAATGTCCCATTTACAGTTTGTGCTCCTAAAAAACATCCTATTACATAAAAGCATAGTAACCACAAGGATTACAAAGAACATGTGTATAAAAAGAAAAATAACATTTTGCTCAGGCAGTGGACAGTAGCTGTAGGTCCTGTGGCCTCTGTGATCTCAATAGATCAATAAGGATAATTGACTCAGTTAAAGAATTCGCCTATCTCAAACTTGGCCTTTGTGATGCCCATTGTGACCCATATGTACTCGAAAAATATGGAAACAGCTTTTCCATTTTGGATTTTGGTATTTGAAGAGGAATAAGCTGACTTGTAAAACCAATATTGTGATAACAATAGAGGGAACCTTGTGCACCCAGATATTCCAAATCCAGAATAGTACTGTATATAAATGATTGATCCAGTGAACTATATCACCTGTAACATAATATGTATTTCTTATTAAGAATAGTGACCAGTGACCAGTCTGCCGTTTATACTGCAACAGAATATATCATATGGACATGTAATAATCAACATAATATTGATAGGGTCAACCCGGTGCTCTTTTCCCTTGTATAGGAGAATTGGCTCTCATTTTGACATATCCAGGGATTACAGAAGTAAGCTTAATAGGGGATTACTAGAAGCTGGAATAAATACAGAAAATACTTATGCAAACAGAATAAGCATTTAGTTAGCAATATTTATATTTGCATGGCAGGGAGCATTCAAGTGGCTACTATAGGCAATTACTTGGAATATAGGTACCTGTTTGAAAACATGTATACTAATATCTTCACTACATGTTCTATGTAATATTTAACAATAAATGGGTATGTTTCTGATAACCCAGTCCCTTCTTTCTACTGTGGATATATTTATAATAAATATAAATGTATTTAAATAATCCATAAGATAAGCTGCATTAAGCCACTTCAAAAAAGTGTAGTATTGTTCAGTTCTAGATGTAAATCCTATCCATCAAAATGAAATATATTTTGTATATATACATTATCCAAAGGACACCAGAGATTCTAAATAGTGATGGCGCGAACCCGGAATAGCGCGTTCGCGAACGGCGAACGCGAACTAGCGCAAAAGGGACCCTTTCTGGCCACAATAGTGTTGGGAAAGTTGTTTCAAGGGGTCTAACACCTGGTCAATGACATGACAGAGGGGAATACATGGCAAAACTCCAAAGAATTTTTTTTTAACACAATAAATCCGCAAGGAATTCTACAATGATAATCAATGGTAAAATGAACTCCCCGTTTAACGCACCACAAACATTGAAACAGTTGAGTGACCCATTAAACAATAATTCTGCAGTGTTGTCACATTTTTGACCTACTTGACTTTAAAGATCAACTTATATGATCCCAAAAAATTAAGTTTTTCATACGACAAATTATTCAACCGATCGCTTTTGGTCTGATCACTTCTCATCTGAGGTGTGCCAACATGGCCAACACACTCATTGAGGTGATCGCTTCATTGTAATACGCAAACCCCTTCACCACGACAAGGTAGCGATCATGAATGGGAATTGGCACATGTATGTGCCTTTTTTAATGCAGCCAAAGCCAGAGGCCAGAAAAATTTGGCAAGTACACTTGCCATAAAAATTTGTCATGTACATTT
>CM070036.1:99598999-99610412 GCA_036250615.1 Ptychadena robeensis
GCGAACATGCGATGTTCGCCGCGAATAGTTTGCGCGCGAACAGTTCGGGCCATCACTACCCAACAGTAGAATATTTGCCATTAGGGACATAAAAAAAATCATAAAATAAAAAATGTATGGAAAAAAGTATTTTATAAAGTGCAGTAAATATGAGTGAGTCTTCTTCAATGATGATCTGTTGTATCAAACAAGGACTAACACAAATGTTGAAATGAAAAACAATTGCCTTCTTTCTGCTTTTATTTGAGACAGATATTAAAAATTCATGTTAGACCTCAAAATTATTTAAAACCTCCTATGTTTTCAGAAAAGCAGAGGAATGTAGAAAAGAAAAAGATGCATGGTTGTACAGACCTGTTTTTCAGACCTATTCCTATACTGTGTCAAGTAAACAGTCAAGTAAACAGTCAGTGTGTCAAGTCAAGTCAAGTAAACAGATTTCAGATACTCAAAACTGTCCACAGCTAATTCTTTAAAATTGTACAACTAATATGTTCATGGTTTATCATAAATAACTGTTGAAGATGTATCCCTCTAATTTAAACTGTATCTTTTTGTTACATCACTTTATGACATGTAGAGATGGTCGAAATGAATAAAATTAGATTCTACTTAAATTTCGAGTTTCCCAATCGAATTTTTATTCGACTGCGAAATTTCAACTTGTTTCGAGTCGAAATTTCTAAAGTCGAAAATTCACATTAGCATAAAGCCTAAAATTAGCATAAGGTCAAAAATTCACATAAGGTGGAAAATTTCGATTTGCTGTATGAGCTTGAGCTATAATAGAAGAATCAGTGTACATAGTAGCAGAGCTTTACAATCAGAGCTGAGATTTAAACCCAATTTATAAACAAACTTGACATGTTAGAGCAAAACTTATTGTTTTCAAATGTTTCCCCAACCCTTCTCTACAACTCCAGCAATTTTTGTGAGGAAACCATCTTCAGGGGCTTTGCAATAAGCTGACAAAGTTAGCTAGCACCATGCAAATTTTTTCCAATGCGAATTTTCCAATCACTCCCGCATGTGAAAATTTTTAATAAAATGCCGATATTCGCACGCGAAATGGCGGCATGGCAAATCAAAAGCAAAGTTCTTTTTTGAGTTGAAATTTTGATTTCAGTCAAAATAGCAGGCTGATTTTACCCCATCAAAATTCGACTATGCGAATTTTCGGACAAAAAGTCGGAATTTCTACTTAAAAATTTGCACTGCAAATTTTTCGACCATCCCTAATCACATGCCTGACAAAGGTTTTCTTCTGTGAACATGTGTGGTTAGGGTTATTATGTATGCACATTTCTAGGGTTGAGGCTATCTGGGGGCCGCTCAACAAAGGATACCTCCAAATTCCAATACAATCCGCCCCTACAATTAAGGCTAAAGACAGCTAAAAAACAGCTTAAACTGTTAAATGTTGAACCATTAGGATTCTAATAAGTCAAATTCTGAGATGAACTAAACCCACATGAGGTTTGAAAATTAACCTATAGTAACCTATACTTTAGTAATTATTCTCCCAATGTGTTGCTATCATCCCCTCCCACCAGCAATTTTGGTGACAACACAATAATTTAAATATTCAACAAAAAGTTGTTAATCTTGGATACAGTTTGAGAGAGAGAGAGAGTTTGAGAGAGAGAGAGAGAGTTTGAGAGAGAGAGAGAGAGAGAGAAAGAGAGAGAGAGAGAGAGAGAGAGAGAGTGATCTCAAAATAATCTACTGTGGTAATGGTGGGGACAGACTGAATTACATATAACATGTATAATTTTGGTTCAGTATTAAAAAAAACCTGCAAAATACTAAAATATGTAGCATTACATAAATACGTATATAATAATGCATTTGTCAAAATACATACTTGTGCTCATTGATTTTTTTTTATGAGAACAAAAAAAGCAAATGTGTGCCCTATGGGATTTCTCCTGACTCAGTAGTCAGTCCAAACAAACAGGTCCTGGGACTGGTTATTGAATTAAAAAGAAGGCTAGGGTGGCTGGCTGCTTCACTGATGGAGTTGTGTATTGATGTAGTTGCTTTAAAGGGGATTAGCACTAAGTGAGCACAGCTAGCGGTGAGTCAGAATAGTCCTGAAATCTTTCGACTTTTAGCACCTTGTCCACAAAGCTTGAACAATTTTTTCTATGTATTTATTTCTGCTAATCCTTGACCGTTGGGGAAAATTCTTATTCTTGGTGACCATCTTACATTAGTCAGCAAGTTGACAAAGTTTTCCTCTAGCCTTCAATAAAGCTGAACTCTGGGCAAAATTTTGTAACCCCTTGGTGTTGTTTCCTCACCCTGCAGCAAGGGTTAAAGGGTTGCTTGGTTATACCTTAAGGGTATATAGAACTACTTACATCTTTCAAAATGCCGTCCACTATCTTCTCTTTCTGGAATCTAGTCTGTGTATGGTTCCTTGGGTTTTTCTACAGTATAGAGCCATAAATATTGTGGAGATGCTACCCAGAGAGTTGAAAGAGGTTTCCTGACAAGAAGTTCAGGACCTATCTAAGAAAGTGGGACCTCCTTAGCTTTATTTTGGAACTGGGTTCATTGTTTTTTATGTATTTTTTATTATTACCTAGTTGCCAGTAACATATTTTTTATCCTCTGTAAGCAACAACCACAATTTTTTTAGAAAAGCAGGCTGGGAGCATTGGAAGGCATCAGCTAACAGGATATCCAGCAGACGCACTTACCAGACGTTAAAATAAAAAACAATGTCAACTGTTGATTTAACCAACTTAAATGTGCCAAAACATTAAAATCCGCTAAATATTTTGTATTTTAAAAACATTAAAACATCATGATAGTTTGTTGGACAGCACATTAACTGTTATGCAAATGTTAACAATTTTTCGAATGTCAGCAACTAAGATCTTATTTCAATCTAACCATTTCCCCCTGAATGTTTACTTATAAAAAGAGTAGTGACACATGATTGACACAGGATGGCCATAAATATCTTTAGTGTATGGGTCATGACTGATGTCCTGACTTCCCCTATCTATGCTTTATGAAAGAGAAAATGGTAGCTCCCAATGGGAGAATAACAGAATCTCCAGCATGCGCTAGCATCTAGCAGTCATTTTCATTCACTGATTTTGCATTGGCGATTTGCTTATTCACTGAATAATTTATATTTGTCAGCAGATTTTATAAACATTGGCAAAGAAAGAGTTGCTTTAATGTTCTGCTGAAGCTACCCATACACAAGTACAACAATATATGTATTTGGGGAATAAAAAGCAATGATTGAAATTTTATCATTTTTCAAGAAAAATATTGCCAGTGGACAGGACTTTATGGGAAACTAGTCAAAAACATAATAAATGCATCAAAAAATATGTTTAAGATAATCAGAACGCTGCCTGGCTTTTCTTGAGGCCAAAGCAATTATGTCTTAAAGAATCATAAAGATAAACCTGAACCTGCATTAGATGGGCAAAGCCTTGGGTCAAAGTACATGTATGAGAACTACAGGAAGACAGATATTGAGGGCATTATGGGCTGTCATATTGGTGATGAGGGACAGGGGCAAGGAAATAATTGGCAGATATTGAAATATTTAAATTCTCTGAGGGACACTATGTGTGTTTCTGCATTCTGACCATGAAATGTTGACAGTTTATGACTGGGTTATTTTATTCTTAGCGCATTTCATGACCATCGCAGATTCTATTTTTCATATAGGAGAAAAACTCTGTAAAAGTAAAAATTCACAAGCTGCAATTCCTTTCTTCCCAGAGGAGGTAGCTCAATGGGTATTGATTTTATCATGCCTGCTGTGATTGCCCTCACTCAGCTACAGATGCCATATATTATCTTCCATTGTGTGTCAGTTAAGGCATCTCATTATTGTAAAGTATTTCACTATTAGCCTGTTGTGATTCTACCATATCATAATAGAAAACATTCTAATGTGGCAAAAACACAATAATCCATATGGAAAATCACTGTCATCACAGGATATCTGTATCTATTTTATATATATATATATATATATATATATATATATATATATTTCCTATCAGTTCTTTCTTCAAAGAAGCAAAAGCTAATTCCATTCCAAATTAACAATAACTTTACAAAAAAAAAAACAATCTTTAGTGAGAGATCCCCCAGTACTCTATTCTGCCACAAGATGTGCTCAGTCTGACCAAACATCACTCCCTTTAAATCCAGCTGTAACAGAAGTCTTTACCATGAGGAATATTGATATTATTGCTATTATTGCAGTTCCCCTTCTGGTAATGTTGAATGCCTAGGCGTTATACTGCCAATTTAGCTTGAATTCTGTCTAATTCAATAGCTGGTGCGTATTTTATGCGTCAAGCATAAATGGGTGCACAATTACCACATTTGTAATAATGTAGCCATTAATGCGCACTAAATCAGGGCAAAACACATTTGAGACCCCCATTGAAAGCCCAGACTAGGCCTTAGGTAGATGTCATATAAGGAGTGTCTTTCAATTGAAAATGCGAACAAGGACAGAGGCGCACAACCTAGTACAACAATTGGTTAAATAATGTGGAATGGGATAAGATAAAACAAATTGAAACAAAACAACAGACAAGATACTCACATTGAGAGAGGTTTACAAGGATGGATCTCTCAGGGCCATGTGTTTTCCAGGAGGACCTCACTTCCTGGTGGGGGAAAAGGGATCACTTCCTGCTTACAGATACTGGGATGCGTTTCGAGCAGATGCTCTTTTTCAACCATAGGGGAGGGGGTGCAGTAAGTCTCTGGATTTATACACACACACATAGAGGAGTGCCCTACCCTTCATTAGCATGCTGCAGGTGAGGGGGGGGGGACAGGAGAGGCCAGATCAGCTCATTGGAGTATTGAGCAAATGCTTGAACAGGGATACAAACAAACAAAAGAATGTATAATTAAATTGTACACCTGTATGTGGAGACAAAGTAAAGCGTGAATGCAAGTTAAGAATACAATGGAAAATGATAATGCACAAATGGGAGAGAAAAAACAAAAAAACAAAAACCAAACACACACATGTGCATGGATATATATACCCACATGCACACATATATAAAAAACAAACATGAATGTACACACATTCACAGACATGTGGCAGAGACAAATGAATCAGGGGGGTGAACACCTTAGCAGACACAAATTGGTGATGGATGGTGATGGTGGATGGGGAGAAAGTGGAGACTAGTGGTGGGCTGGGTATTTTATGATGGTATTAATGTCCAATTCTTCATTCAAGCCATGGGGGGTTAGCGTATTGAGGGCATATATCCAATATGTTTCTTGGTTGCAGCAGCATGCTTATTTGATGTGATGGTAGTTTTAGTGAAATTTTAGTAAATGAGACATTCTGTATGCGATTTTCATAGTATAAATTAAAATACTCGCTCTCTAGTATTTATAATGTGTTTTTTTATGAGTTTCAACACTAAAGTAACTCCAAAAAAGCTAAACAAATATTTTTGGAAAACTAACACAAAAGAACAAACTAATTTAGATTTCTGGAAAAGCTGCAAAGAACTAATATTGATGTGTTTTAGTGGTGCCAGGTTTATGTACTTTCCATATGTGGTGTCTGAAGGTCCCCACTAATTCCATCCAAGAACCAATGGCTTTTGATTCGGCAACAGAAAATGTAAGGTAAAGGCCTTTTTTTCACATCTGGGATCATTTAGTCTCCATCAGTGTCCAGTTTCTGCATTTGACGCATTAACGAACAGAAAATCGATTGGAAAGTGATCGGGCGTGTTTAGTCAATAGCACAAGTATCTGAAGGGTTTTCTTGGTATTTTGATTGATTTGTATCCAATGGTATTATGTGCACAAAACTCCTTAAAGGAATTGATCTGTTGTGAATCAATCACACTGTGTGGGGGTACAATCAGTCGATGTTTGACTGACAGTTGATATTTAAATTGCACAAGATGATCAGATTTATGAACTGTGTATGGCTACCTTTAGCATTACCATTTAAAATGCAATAAATGTGCCAAAAATACAAATGTAAATAATGCATTTATTTTGCCATTTCACTCTATTTGGTGCTTAGTGATGGCCGAACTGTCTGCAAGGCGGACATGGATGTTCGCATTTTTTACAGCCGGCTAACAGTACGGGTGTTTGAGGCTAGAAGGAGCTTATTATTCTTCCACCGGCAGGATCAGGAGCAGTAAGATCCCGCTGGAGGAAGACTCTTTTCGCTAGAGACCGTGTAGAGAACACGGTCTTCCAGTGAAAACTCAGCTCCGAAAACTGGAAGTAACATCAGTGACGTCACGCCTGGCAATAGGAATCAGGAACTATGTGTTCCAGGGAGTTCTAGTTTTCCTGATTCAAATTCCCCGCAAACAGGCGGGAAGTCCGATCTCCGCTCGAATAGGCGGATATCGGACTCATCATAGCTGCGAGCTCACCAGAGTGTAGATCGGCGTGAGTTTGCGGGGAAAGCAAACATACCCCTCTCAGGAGGTTAATGAATGTGTACAAGCAGCCAGAGCAGGTAGGAAATACAAATCAATTACCCTTTTGTAAAGAAAAATCAGAACCAATCTTACCACCAAGCAACGTAAAGCCAGTGGAGACAAGGCATTAGGATGCATCTTGCAGCCCACAAAGTCATGTTGAGTGACCGCAAATAAAAATACAAGTAGCAAACTTGTACTGTACATATTTCCTAAAAAACATGAATGGAGCAAAGTCCAGCTGTAATGATTTATTATGAAACTTTAGTCTTAAATATGGTTCAGTTTGCTTCAATTCTTTTTATCCCATTTTTAAAATTATAAATAGAAAACCAAGCAGTAATATCTTAAAATAAGCAGATAATTAATTAAACAGCAGGGCTGAGGATTTCATTACATTTGGAATTCACTATGTCCCTGCCACCTGCTGCCCTAGAGAGCTTTAAGCAGCTCCAGTGTTGTTCAATGTTACAGATGCAGGTGAGCTAAGAGCGCAGCCACTTTCACAGTCCAGAAAGCGTGACAATGCCCCTTACCAGTGGGAGGAAAGGCTAATTGAGAAGTGTGTATAAAAAAAGCTGTAATGATGAGTAGCATTTACATGTATTGATTGGATGCTGGGCCTCACTCTCTCATTTATCACCAGCGGCAGCTGTGAAATCTTTTCCCCACGTCAATTGCCACAGCTCATATTACCACTTTCTGATTTCTTTTTTTCCATTTTTTTTCTCTCTTCCCCATCTTCTTTCTGAACTTAAATACAGATCCACCAGCTGGAATGGGCTGGTAATTACTCCTGCAACTCCAGCAGCTGCCGCAATTGCCAGACTGCTGGAGTGAAAAATTCCATCCTGCACTTCCGATTTTTTACATTACTACTGCATAATCATATTTGACGAATAATTAACCTGGGTTAATACTTTAGGGAGCTATTTGCAAGTAAATTGATAAGCCAAGCACTGGAAACGCTAAAAAGCTTATGGCATCTCTGCACAATCAATACCATGAACAGTAATGTTTAACCCGTAAAACACAGAAGAGCGTATGCCCCCCCCCCCATAGTGTTTTGTTTACACATTTAATTTTTTTCACTTTCTCATAATGCTTTGGTTAATTTAAGGGGTGTCCAAACTTTTTGCAAAGAGGGCTAGGTCTGACTGATCAGCCTGATATTCTTTGAACTATTGAACTATTAACATTAAATGAAAACGAACTCTTCCATGAGGCAGATTTCCTATTAACTGTACCAATACTGATAAAGGCTGTCCCTGGGCACTCTGGGACTTGTAGTCCTCTACGCTGTCCAGCCACATTTCATCCAATCCCAGAAGTCCTCCCCTATCTATGGCATAATTGAAATGTTCTGCAGAACTGCTTACCCTAAGGGTATGTTTTCATTGCACTAGGTTCCGACCGGCGAACTGGCTCAACGCTGTGGAGACAGCCATTGCAGTAGGCGGGTATCTGGATGTTGGCATCCATTTCAAGGAGTGCACTTAGCGCAGGGGGTGCCGACAGAGCCCTCCACGTTGTGAAAACATACCCTTGCTCTGCATTCTGATAGCAGGAATAATCTGCATGATGAATCAGCCAGCACAGACAGGCAAAACACATGGCTGCAGGCAGCGGTGTGTAAACTTTACCAGTCGCAGGAAGTCGTTTTGCAAACATACAAAAGAAACAGCACTGGTTAGAAAGTGAGTGAAATGGTGTCACCTCTGCACCTCTGAAGTGCTGATTGCATCTGCATATCATCAGTTTTATGACTGTGGCAGGCTGGTGTAAACATGCACAAGGGATGCATTTGGCCCCTGGGCCAGCAGTAAAACATACCTGATTTAACTAGTCAGTTAACAAAACATGCATTTTTTTATTACAAAATCTTCCTGTGTGCTCTTTCTAATGTACATTAATTGTAAAAACATGTTATTAGGTACATAAATACTTGATGATCCTGCATTAAACTTAAGAGTTTAACTGCATTAAAATTAAGAGTTCCTGATTGCAATGCTCTGCGGGCTGATTTTCCCTCTGCAGAGTTGCCACTCACCTGCACAAGCACCAGCATCAATGTGTCAGATTTAGGCCAGGGCTCCACTGCTTTTGTTGTAACACAGTGGCTACGTTAAAAGCTTAAATTTAATTTAAGCTTTTTAAATTAGTTTAAGGTTAAGTGTAATAAGTAATCCCTTAAGTACTACCCTATGTGCATACTGGTGGAACAGGATTTATTTATGAGAGAATTAAGTTATGAAGTCTGGCATTCTCTTTCCTATCAATGTGCGTATTGGCATCAAATCAAGCTAGATCAAGGGAGATTTTTCAGGCCCACATTCATTCGGCCCTTAACCTCCTGGGTGTTTGGCCCGATTTAACTTAGGCTGAGTTTCCTGCATCATAAAACTCAGCCCGAGTTAAGTAGTGAGATACTCACCTGTCCATCGGATTCCCCCAGCGGTCGGGAGCATCAGCATGTATGCCGATGCTTCCGGGTCTGCCCCGATCGCGTCACCGGTGATGCAAGTGCGGGTGGGGGTAGGCGGCACCATAGACCTCCATGTAAATGGAGGGGTGTTGCCTTTTTGCAGCAAAACTCCGGTGTCTCCATGGACACCAGATTTATGCTCTGAACCTCCGGCCGGGCAGGCAATTGCCCAGAAGGTTAATCAAGGGAAATAATCTATAGTTAGTATAGATATAGATAGATATATTCTTTATGTTAGAGTGCTACATTTATTTTAATAAAGTTTGCCTGAAATCAAAGAATCTCCCAAAGTTGAACTTAAAGGCACCCATACACAGGACGATTTTTCACTAGATTTTTGACCAATCGATCACTGCGCGTGTTCACTACGATCGATCGACGATCAATCAAGTTCTGCCCACTCTGAACGATCGATCAAACAAAATCAGAATCTACAAAAAATTGGATTGGACGATATGATGTTTTTTTTGGTCGATCATTTGGCAATCAAAGTACATTAGGGGGACCCATAGCTACCTATGCAGCACCTTTCTGATTCATGGATTTTGTGGAATCGGCCATTTTGGAGATTGGCTCATGTCCAAATCGACCACAAATCGGATTCCCAAGGTGGTGTTCCATCTATTCCCGATCCGATCAATCGCTGATTCTACGATCGCCCAGGAAGATCGAATCAGGAATCGTTCAGTGACAAATTGACCCGTATATGGCTACCTTAAAATTGATCTTTCAAAACAAATAAGATCTACAGAACACTAGCAGATCCATCAACAATTAGTAAATAAGAAGAATGTGAGGGTTGTGGACTGGTCTAGTCAAGGCTTTGTTGTAAATGTAACTTTGAAATGAGCATGTAATTGAAGGGATCCCAAAAACCCATTGCGACTGGAACCATTGCAAAAGGAATTTTGCATGGAGAAGAAACGAGTACCCCTAACAAACCTGTGAATTTAAGTTTACCTTTGGCTGCATGCAATTTCATCCTATTAGCTAGATTTTTATCATCGTAAAGTAGAGACTGATTGGAGCACAGGTTAAGCTGGCCACACATGAATCGATTTTTCATTGCCCGCCTGGAGCGATTGATCCCACTTCAAGAAAACAGGGATGCAACATGTTGGATGATTTTCACATGACCAAGTTGCGAACAAGTAAAAAAATTTTAATCGATACTAAAACAAAATGCATAGCGCTCATCCTAAAGTCCTACGAACTGATGAAATCATCCTACGAACTGATGAAATAACACCAGCAGATATTTTATAAGGCAGACAGGATCAGAAATGAGGAAACAGAGGTATTGTATTTTTAGTGTATCAGTAATGCAGACACTCCCAACGTGTTACTGTGCTCAGCAACTCTCAGAAAAGCAGTTGTGTTTTAAAAGCTGAAACTCTAGCAAAATCAATGAACAAACAATCTAACACAATTGGTCACATATTGATAGAATTAAATACTGCTGTTAACGTGACTTGTCATTGATCTGACAAAAACATAGACCATGGTAAAAGTCGCCTGCAGCCTTTAGAGACTCGCTGTGCTCATGCAGTGAAGGTTATGGCATGATCTGCCTTGACTTCTCTAGGCATGCTTATTGCAATATTTTATTTTTTATTTAGCAGTTTCTGTTATGTACTGTGAAATCTGAATAGTAAGGATAACATTCAAGTAAATGACTACCTGAATATTTAAATTAAAAGATCAGAAAGTGTTTTACTGATGTCTACGTTTAAATTTAGGCTCCTTAAGCTTAAAGCTGGCCATACACCTGCAGGATTCTCTGTCAGATTTCCTTCAGATCAGATCAGATCTACCAACAACCATGTAATATGAGGACCTTTCTACACCTTCCAATCACTATGTATTGTATCAGGGAGGTCACTATACTACATGGTTGTTGGTAGATCTGATCTGATCTGAAGGAAATCTGACAGAGAATCCTGCAGGTGTATGGCCAGCTTAAGATCGGCAATCGTGCACGCCGGTTGATCGGCCGAAAAATCTAAGCGTGTATGGGGGGCTTTAAAA
Source organism: Ptychadena robeensis (assembly GCA_036250615.1). Lineage (NCBI taxonomy): Eukaryota > Metazoa > Chordata > Amphibia > Anura > Ptychadenidae > Ptychadena > Ptychadena robeensis. The sequence goes on from CM070036.1 coordinate 99,609,983, forward strand.
AGAAAGGTTTGCAGTTGCGGAAAATATCTAAAAAGTATGTTAAATATGTAATATTTTTTGAGTAATATGCAGTTGGTTTCAAAGCATCTACACATACTCATATAGACAACTGTTTTGTTATTGGATCAAGATTACTCCGATGTTTAAATAATTGTGTTTACAAAATACCAACTAGACTTTCATCCAAACATACAGCCTTGGTGGTCAGGAAGAAAGGATGCAGTAATCATCCCACCTTTTTCTGTATGAAACCAGACCACATAACTGCCCCACACATTGAACTTTCAAGATTTGAGAGGCAGGGCCCCTCCTTTCATTTGCTCTAAAAAAGGGTTTGGGGCTGTGCTAGGAAGGGTTTACTGAAACAACTATAACAACTCCATTGACCTATTCTTTTGGGAAAGCTAAATTATCTAGTAGCCCCCCCCCC
>CM070036.1:99617460-99631086 GCA_036250615.1 Ptychadena robeensis
GGATACCGACACCCTCCCTCCGACCCCCGTCCATTTGTCATTTGTTGGAAGCTACACGGAGTCAACCAAACTTATTGCTCTAATTCTCCTGATGAAGCGAATGTAATTGTGAAACGTGTTGAGATGCAATATGAGATGAAATGTGAACGTGAAATATTACCCTATGAATATCGTTGACTACAAGAAGATTTTCATTAAAATTTACTTTTTTTTACGCACAAGTTTATGTTACCTCTCTATAACCTGTGGTAGATGCCTTAAAAATCCCTTTTACCTACCCACACAGCTCGTTGTGTGAGTAGGGACTTTGGAAGCTTAACCTTCCTCTCCTTTGTTTGTACTATTGTCGGGGTGATGGCATGAATTTAGGGTTGTTCTGTGAGGTCATTCCTTTACATACATTTGGAAAAAGTCTTGGTCCATGAGTGCGGCTCCCTTGGGAACAACCAACTACTGTGTACACACTTGGGATTGAGATAGACCTGCTGTGGGCCCTGCACCCGATCCTACGTATGTAATGTGTTACATGACTATATCTGCGGGCACTGGGAGGCTGTCAGGCTGTCTGTTTGTTTTGGATTGTTGGAGTGCGGAATCCTCCTTTGTGCCGCGCACATTAATGGTGCTTGAATCTAATACATCCAAATTATTGATTCATCCTGGTTGAAGAAAGCTTAATCGAACAGGGAACCAACATGTTGGTAAATCCCTGTTCGACTGGCAATCATCGCCATTACTTTGGATTGGGAACCAAGGGCTGCACATCGAATCTCTTTTTTAATTGACAAAGATAGTGGTGATGTCATCACACTGCACTCGAGGATTCATATATTGCACTGGTATCAACCCGTGTATGGACAGTAGTCATGGCTACATGCATGTTCGCCCTCCTTCTTGCCGGCGAGCAGTACGCGTGTTCAACCCGCCCGTTCGCCGTCGAGAAGGAGCTCTCTATTCTTCCTCCGGCGGGATCTCACTGCTCCTGATCCTGCCAGAGGAAGAATAGAGAGCTCCTTCTAGACGGCGAAAGGGAAGAAACTGTTCACTAGAAGATCAGGCATAAGCCGGCCTTGTAGTGTGCAGTTGGCTCATAAACCCGGAAGTGACGTCAGTGGGCGGACCTGGCCAAAGTTTGGCCATCACTAATGGCCACATTTTCAACACTGCCCTGTTCTATCCAAAACTAAACATAAAGGTTTTTGTAGACACTGCATATTGAGAAAATGAGGTAAAATTATATAAAGGGACATGTCTTCTAATGAGTGCTGGTTGCTGGTTATAAAATAAGTAAACCTTATCAGATTTTTTGGAATTTATCTATTAAGAGACTTTTTTCTATTTTTTCCATCTATTCCATTTTCCATTTTTCCATCATCATTCTTTCGTTGTTAGACATCATCCAGCCAAGAAGAATACATCATGAAGCTCATACTGATATCAAATGTAGCTGTATATAGAGTTTTATGATATTCAGACCACTATATGTGTATTCCCCTTTATGGGTTCACTTGATTTTCCTATCATAAGCTAACAACTGGCAGAAAAAATAGAGAAGTGCTGTTTATTAGAACGTCTTATTTACATGTCCTCAGAACATGAAGAACATTTGGAGATTGCCTGATCCTTCTCCTTTTACATATTTTCTATGTACACAGGATATACAATACAGATGGTATAGCCAGTGCAGATTGTTAAAGGATTTTCATAACTTTTTGATTTATGAGCTTGTTGCAAAGTCACCTTGTCATATTGTTTGATCAACAAGATGCACTCCCCCCCCCCAAAAAAAAAAAAATCAGTTTGGCTGACTATACAGTGCATATGAAAGATCTGCCATAGATGGATACTGCTCTGTTTACTGTCTGTAAGTTGGGCCATTTGTGCCCAACTCACACACAGTGGCAGATGCAGATAAGAGAGACAACTGCAGGTGGCTCTTCTATCTGCACTGCTCAAGCTGCCCAGCTCACATACAGCTCTACTGTGGAGGCTTGCTGTCAGGGGCAGCTTCCCCACCTTGTTAACTCCCACTGTGCCAGGAACCTAATTTATGAAAAAAACATATATGTATACCCTTAACCTCTCTCTACATCTTTAGCAATTTGGAATTGCTTTGCAATAAACGTTTTCTTTCTGCTGGGCGAAGAATGGAGCTGCGGCCAGCAGAGTGGGAGAAAGCCTAAATATTTTTCACCCATCTCTAATAGCCAACATCTATATCCCTCTGGCTCTGCAGGACACTTGTAAGTTCAGTTAATAGTGTGTACACCATTGGTAAAGTCTGTTCTTGAAAAAAGAAAACCCTAAAATGTGTAAATGAAATAGGAGTATAATTAGTAAATGCCCAGTAAATGCCTGTAAGCCTTTTTGCTAAATTACTTTTATTTACCTCATCAGATCAATAAAAACATTTCCCCTTGTACATTTCTTAAATGTGCACAACTGAATCCCCAAAATGTTTGATTATTTAGTTTCACATTCAACTCAACTTTGGTAAATCAACTCCCTAATAAACAATTTGAAATTTCGACCATCTCTATTAGTTATATACAGGAAACTAATCCTCAATTTCAGGCAAACTGTAGAAATGTTAATGTTCTAAAGCTCATAGAATTGTGGATTACAGTTAACATCAACAATCCTTTCTTTATGCACCACACACTTTTAGTTTTCCTTGAACTTTTTTCTTTTACAAAAAGATAGGTGCTACCCTTCATATACACACTGTTGCCCTTGGTTTTGTGTTTGACATGCTTGCATTGTTTCCTTGTAAAGAAGATAAATAGACACACATCAGATATAAAAAAGGTTATTGTTTAATCACCAACTAGTAAAAGTCAAAATCATTTTAAACAACAAAACAATATTTTCGGTGGAAAACAAAACTATGACAAGGTCTAGATAGGCACATTGTGTACAAATTATGTTTAGTCGGCACATCATGACAGCCTGCATTCTGGCATAATCCTTAGGAATAAATAATATGACAAATGGAGGTTGATGCCTATTTTATGTTGTATAATGGAGTTAAAAGTAATGACAGGACAATAACATAATAGAATCCAGTGAAGCTTTCACTCTGCTTTACTTTAAGTGGAACAAAAATCTCACAAATGAGAGCACAATAAAATAATGATTTGTAAAAAGGATAAAGGCATAATAAGTCTTTTAGTGACATAACATGCTATAAATGCACTTAAATTAATAGCATTTTCTTTTTACCAGTAGATAGTTTTCAATTACTTATAATGCTTCAGATGAAAAAGAAAAAAACAGTAAGCATGATGTGATGTGATGGAAGGACTAAAAGCTAAGCTGTAACAATTTACTCTGGTATTTATGTGAAGTGAAAGGTTTAGACTATTATGTATTTTCATTATCATTTAATCCTGTTATATTCAGAGGGTCTCACTGCCACTTTTATGTGCTGTGTAGTGTTTATACCTTTCAATACCACAATTATGAAGGGAAGGGTTAGTAACCTGAACCTTGGCAAACAATACATTTTATTATCCAGACCCTTTTCTTATGTATTTGATACAATACACTCAATAATGGGAAACACATACCAACATAGAATATTTTTGGAAAGAGTTATCAAGGACAACATGGAACTAAAATGAAACTTCTCACCAACAGGACAAATAATGAAAAAGTATGTTCTTTGACATTATTACTATTACTAGACTATAGAGAAACAATTGTGTTAAGGCAAATGTTTAAAAGTAGGAGGCATATTCACAACTTTGTGTGCAATTGCAAGGTAATGGGTTAGCTTATTATGGATTTTTTTAAAGATTACATTTCTTCTTCGACTGCAGTTTTGGAACTCATTAGTTAACTTTTTCCATTGACAGTTCAGTAATACATAAATATCAAGGAAAGCATCTACTGGCATGTAATTACATTCTTCTGAATAGAGTTTCTAATCTGATCTGTATATGGTTAACAAACAATTATGATTAGCATATAAAATGTCCTTAATCTGCTTTTGAGATATACAATGAGGCAAGGGATACATCCTTATTAGGTTATTCTGTAAAGAAGTGAAAATGCATCAATCTGATGTACAACGTGTACTTATCTTAGAGTATTATGTATTTCCTGATTAATAGATTTTTAAGATGATTGATATGCTGCAGATCATATAGACCAAGGGTGTCAAACTCAAATACACAGTGGGCAAAAATTGTGGACACAATCAGACACAATTACAGGCCAGGGTTTGCCCCCCTCCCCCCACCAAATTTGTATGGAGTTTAGATAATAACATGGATAAAGCAAAAATTCAGATACAAAAAACTATTGGGCTTTTAAGGCACAAAAACTCGTTATTTTTCAACCGACATATATTTATTCATGGAGGAACAGCGATCAGACAGTCGTGGTTGTTCCTTGATGCATACAGAGAAAATCAGTCCATAATTACAAGAAACCATACTTGTCTTCAATGTTTCAACATGTTTCGCCCGATTAGCAGGCTTCTTCAGGATCGAGAAGTATGCAGTCACAATTTCAGGATTGCTCAGTCAAAGATGAGCCCAGAGGGTTCTTCACTCGAGGGGTACTATAGGTACTCAAGTATTCAATGGTTATCCCAGAACTCCAGGTTTTATTCCAGTGGTGGTCATCAGTGGCAACGGACCTCAAAATAGGAGTTAGAGCAAGTGGGGGTCCGTGACACCCCAAGAAGAAAACAATATAGGGTCCACAGGGAGAGAAAACCGTGAGGTCTAAACAGATCCGGGGAACCTTCTCAAGGAAAGAGGGTTGACCCGTGTAGAAGGATGAAAAACCTGGTTTTCTGTTAGCTTCATGTAAAGATCCTCAGTGAAAACGTACTTAGGAGCCCTTCCTGTTGAGACCTGGAGTTCTGGGATAACCATTGAATACTTGAGTACCCATAGTACCTTTCGAGTGAAGAACCCTCTGGGCTCATCTTTGACTGAGCAATCCTGAAATTGAGACTGCATACTTGTCGATCCTGAAGAAGCCCGCTAATCGGGCAAAACATGTTGAAACATTGAAGACAAGTATGGTTTCTTCGTTTATTCTGTAATTATGGACTGATTTTCTCTGTATGCATCAAGGAACAACCATGACTGTCTGTTCGTTGTTCCTCCATGAATAAATATATGTTGGTTGAAAAATAACGAGTTTTTGTGCCTTAAAAGCCCAATAGTTTTTTGTATCTGAATTTTTGCTTTAAGTTTTTTCGGGGTGCGGCACATTGAATCCACATTACGATATACCTCTGGCCAATATATTATATTTGTTCATAATAACATGGATAGGTGATGTATCACAATTGACATATGTGATATGCTAGCCTGTGTTGTTCAGCATAGCCCTTTACACAATGACAAGCTTGCAAATGTCCCAGCACATGTCTGCCCACCCACTTTATGCAAATAGTTTGTAACAAGGCAATTGAAAAGAAATGTTGTATTTAAACTCAGCACAAAAAGATTGTTTACAATATGTCAAAAAATTACATCAGTGCAATGCTTTAAAACTACTGTCAATGTACAATGGTTTAAGTACATTAATTTGTTGTGTGTCTGTGCCATCTAAACACAAAGCCAATGGATAACTAGACCCTTACTGAACCTGCAATTTAAATGCCACATTATAGCACCAATAACAATATATACTTTTCTTCAGTTTTATCATTTATTACAGTTATAGTGCAGCCACATGCAATCTGATCTTTAGTAAGAGCATTACGGTTTTTCCCTTTTCACACCAAGCCTCAGTATTCTGTAATTGTGCACAGAAATCTACCTTTTATTAATAAGTAACCTTACTAGTAAACCCTAGTATCAGAGCGATAACAGCAAACAGTGAATATGAAATGTCATCTGAATATGCTGGGGAGCTGAGAAGATCTCAGTGACCCTAACATGATTATGTTTGAGTTAATGCATTTGATGCCGACTTCAGCAACATCCCTCTCTACAGCCCAGTTCATAAGAAATGCATGGAGCGCTGAAGAAATAAAACTTGTGACCACACAAAAATGGGGGTTTCTGTCGGATCATACCTGCAAAGATGTATTTATTTTGTGCACTGTTTGAATTGTATTTTGTATTAGATTGTGTTAGCACAATATATAAGAAGTTCTTGTAAGAAATTCAAGAGAATGTGAATTGCTAGACATAGTACCTGATGTTATAGTATAAGAGACGGATATTGCAGACAGAAGTATGTACAATTTGCATTATCCCTACTATAAAATAGTAAAATGTGGGCCATCAGCCATGTATTTGACCATCCTGTGAGAAGTTTTTATATACTGTAGAATCACATTTGTAAAAATGTAACCTTTTCAAGGTTTATAACTAGGTACATTATCGGATTTATTAACTCATATTTGTATAGCGCTGACATATTATGCAGTGCATAGTTATAGCAATAACTGTCTCACAAAGGAGCTCTAATCTCTTTAACCCATTCATATATATGTATCTAACAATATCAAAAATAGTACATGTTCAAAAGTATAACAACTAATATTAAGGGTGCATTTATTTTAAATCAAAGTGATGCATTCACTTGTAGTAAATGTTTGTGTGAGCATCCATTGCCTAATAAATATACTCCCAATGTTCACACATCATATGTATCTCATATTAACATAACTAATTTTTGTGATTTCTTAAACAAAATTAATAAAATATTTAGAACCTACTACCTGCTTGCTATAGTTAACAATAGGCCAAAGGGTAGGGTGATTGTCTGGGGTATATTTAATTAAAGACATACATACAAGACATCATTTTGTAGAAGTTGAAGGTTTGATAGACATGACATTCTTTGAATTATTAGGTATGACATCCAATAATCCAATATAATCAGAATCTTTAATTGTTCAGCAAGGGCCCTGGTATGCGTGGGGGGGACCTCATGCTGCTTGGGGTCCCCTGTTTCCAGAGCATACCGGATCCCTCTAATAGAAGCATCTTTTTTTTCCTCTTGGTTTCTGGGAAATAAAGAAGTATCAGATGATAATAATAAAAATTGGTGTCTGTGGCCCTCCATGGAAGATTCTAGTAATTTTTGAGAATGATTTATTTTTTTTTTCTAATCAGAAGCAGAATGTCTTTGAAATTTCAACTGGTGACTTTGTGAGTTAATTGCAAAACACATGAATATGGTATTATCAAAATTGCTGGAGATGTAGAGAAGAGTGGTTGGAACATTGGTCTAGCTCTAGCACAGTGATTCCTAAACTTGCAGGTCCCCCCTTTTCTTTTTAGGAACATTATTGAGCCCCCCTCCCTATTTAAACACAGGTTAAGAATCAGGGCCAGCGCCCCCCCCCCCCCCCCCCCCCCCCCCCCCCCCCCGGAATACCTTTGCATCCCCCAGGGGGGCCTGCCTCCCAGTTTGAGAACCACTGCTCTAGCACATGACGTTTTTACCTAAATTTTGTTCAAGGTGAAGTTGATATTTAGACATAAATTTTAATTTAAATTTGGCAATAACTACATGGACTAGAACAATACTTGTTTTAATGTTTCCAAAACCCTCTACATCTCAAGTGATTTTGGTGATTATATGTTAAGGGTCTTTGCAATTGGTTATACTATGCACTTTACAACAATTTCAAATAAACTATTCAGAATCAAAAGCATTCTTCATGCTTCTTATGGTGTCAGCTGACGTGGACATAAGGTTTCTTTTCAGCAAAGATTGGAAACCCTATCTACTCTATCCAAAACTAGAATTGAACTGCCTTGAGTTCTAAGCTTGGCTTGATTGAGTATCGTGATGAATGGTGGAGCACCTTTTTAAAAGTTTATGTGGATAAATATGAAGCAATATTTACCTCTAAACCCTGATTCACTTTACCATGGAAACTCAAAAGAACACTACACATCTAAAATAAAACCATTGGTATCTATAGTCTTGCTTGTCGTGATATTAATCAACACTTTTTTTTATTCTGTGTGTTATTTTAAGTAAACATTTTAGATTTCTCTTGTTTTTCACAGTTATTATAGGCATCTTCTCCAGCTCTAGAAATGACAGTGGTCATTTAAATGCCAGACGTATTTTGACAGAAATCACTTTATAAAAATGTCAGCAAGTCTCTGTGTTTTATTAGTTTGTTCCAAAATCAATTTAGATATTTCAGTTGAGTGCTTGTAAGTATTCCCAGAGCAATGTCCATTTCTTGACTTTTTGCACAAAGGATATTACAGATTAATCAGATTTTCAAATTTACGCATAATTGCTTTGCACATTTATTACTTAATCCTATTATGTTCCTATGTCCTGACTGACACAAAGCCACAGAGATAAAAGTTGCATTGGATCATGTGTAGCAGTCAATTTTATTGCTATTTTAATCTTGGACATTTTAAATTATTTATAAGAAGTTATATTGGTTAAATAACATTTTAACGGCCATTTTTATGAACAGAAATGTAAATGGATAATGCATGATTTTTTATGCTTTTCATTCACGTAAGTAATATGATTATAGCAGGCAATAGTATTTTTTATAATAGCAATTTCAGGTTAAGTGCAAAGCCCCTGAATGAGGTATCATCAGCAAACAAAAAGGTAGTAGGGTAGAGAAGGGTTGTAGAAACATGTATTTTTTTCATAAACTAAATTCAAAGTAAGGCAAAACTTTTTTGACTCCACTTGAACTTAAATTATGCAAAAACTATATGTTCTTGAGCAATATTTATTTATAATATGCCCACAACCCTTTTCTATATTTCCAACACTTGGTGGTGATGATACTATGTTCATGGGTTTGCAATTAAATTGCAAAGTCAGCTAGTTAAAATTTCAGAACAAAATTAGACCATCTTTAACTTACAGGGTGTGTAAGTATAGTAGAATGTGTAAGTGTAAGTTGAAGACTAGATAGATGTACAGTAATTAGTTTTTCTTGTAGCAGCAGATAGTCATATCTGAATGCCATATAAAATCTAACTGATAGCTGTGAGAAACGACTTAAGGACTCCTTCTAGCCAGCAAGCAGTACGGGGGTTGGACCCGCCCCATTTGCCAGCAGGGAAGAAACTTACTATACTTCAACCGATAGGATCAGGAGCATTAAGATCCCACCAGAGGAAGAATCTTTTCACTAGAGACCGGGTAGAGAACCCAGTCTTCCAGTGAAAAACCGGCTTTGAAAAACGCAAGTGACATCAGTGACGCCACTGACGTCAGTTTCGGTTTTCCCGATTTAAATTTGAATCTTCCCGCGGAAGAATGGATCTGGCCAAAGTTCGACCATCCATAGTGGGAGGCAGCGAGGAGGCCACTTAAGCTAAAAGCTAAAGTGGCCACTTAAGCTAAACACAAGCTAAAGTGACCTAGAATCAACAGTTCAATGGACATGGTCCCCCATCTGCATTTTGTTTTTTAGGTTTTTATTTCCTGTCACCTTTCTGTAGTACACATCCTGCATTAGATTGTAGTACAAATGTATCCACCACTGTACAACAGTATTGTCAGAGAATAGAGTTAAATAAACTCATACATTTAGATGGACAATGCATACATGGCCAATGAAGCTAACTCATGCTAACCATTTTTTAAGATGTTATAGAATCCGTTTATAATGGTTCATCACAGTCCTCTGACTTTCAATGCTTGGTCTGACCAATGAATCTAAAAAATGGGTGATATGCTGGGTAAATTTCCCTCATCTTCATGATCTGTAGACAAACTTGAAAGGGACATGTCACTTCTCTAGACAAACCCATTTGGATGATGCCACCTTTAACACAGTTCTAGTAAGAATGGCCTGAAAAAAACCTGACACAAATTCCAACACCCATAGCCTATCCAAATGTTGTGCTGCACAAAGCTGCTGTCACTTTGGCACATGAATGGTCTTTGATATATCAAAGCTTCTATATAAGAAGCAATGTATAATCTTGGCACTTTTTAGAAAAGAAGAGACAATGTGCAGAATTCTCTATAAATGTTATTATCAGTTTGGGTCTGGAAGGGGTTAAAAAGCCATGTAATATTGCCATCTAAGGATACGGAATTTATTTGGATAAAGGACACCCCCTGAGGAAGTATACACACGAAACGCGCGTTGGGGTGAAGTGGACCTTGTTTGATAGAGTCCCTTATCCTGGCATTGTCTACAACCATGACCCACGAACTTATCTTTTTCTCTTTTGTTTGTATACCGTATGGACTATTTATTTTTCTTATGCGATGTATTGATATTAGCCAACCCAGCTATGCCATGCTGTATGTTTTTACTATTACTATGCAATAAACATCCTAATTAGTGTTGAGCTCGAATATTTGATTTTCGAATATTTAGCTCGAATATCGCTATTTCGCCATTTCACGAATATCCGCGAATATATCATCGGATATCCGACGCGATCGTGATTTTTCGCGATTTATTGCGCTTTTATAACCGCAATTTTATCATCGCGATCCATTGCAATGAATGGGGTCGCAATTATATAATCGCAATGCGATTTTTTAAAACGGAAATGACGGATATTTTCCCAGTCGAATATCCGAGCTCCATTGACTTGCATGCATTGCGCATATATGATCGCGATTGCGATTTGTAGATCACAATTCATGTCGTAAGTGCGGATATTCGAGATTACGAATATGGAATCGAATATTATGGCGGATATTCGCGAAATTACGCGAATTCGAATATTGCCTAGTCGCTCATCACTAATCCTAATGTTTTATTTTAATACATACCTCATTCCTATTTACTCTGAAGATTGGTGGCCATTAAAGTCCCCTTGCCCCGGAATTTCTGCTGCTTTTGGATGTTCATTACACCATTTGTAGTTCCTATATATATTTATATTTGGGATGTCGACCACACCACTTAGAAAAATGCAATTTTCAATACATGTTTTTAAAATGTAAATTTATTTTCTGTAGGTTCAAGGGTATTAATATACAAGGCCTCCAATATGGCCATCATACTTTCATATAGTCATAAGTTCCTCTCTGGGTTCCTCTCTGGGTTTTGAATCTTTGCCAAATGTGTTTCATAATACAGCAGCCATGCCTAAGAGAAAAACCTTTACATGGATGGAAACCAAGCAGACACATTTTAAAATATTGTCTGTTATCACGTCATGCATTGTAAGATGTGTCCTGTAAAAAAGTAGAAATAGACCTAATACATGTACTTGTATTATCTTTAAACTATAAATAGCATGAATCCCTTTTCCAAATATATAAAATGGGTTACTAAGGTTTGTTAACTTGTCGACTTGACCATATATGAGGCTACCTGCTGAACAGTAAAAATTGGCTATGATAGGCTAAGGCATACAGAATACTAAACATGTGTGCATGTCAATCATCCAAGGACAAAAGAATATCTGCAAACATTTTCCTATTCTCTTGATTTTCTTTGACTAGCTCTAGTCTCCTGAGGTCATCTGTCACGATAGTACCCCATTTGTCCACTGTATTTGAAAACACCTTTACCTTAGTGATTTTTCTTAGAATACATGACATTGTTTTCTTTTAGTGTAAGTTGGAACTTCAAAATAAAAGCAGCTATACATTTTTCCATTAAAATTTAAATTCAACAAATGGATTTACCAAAATAGACACTTACTATGCAGGTTCTGTTTTGTATTAACTAAAGCTAGTCACACATGGTTCGATTTTAGCATTCAATCAACGTTTTTCGATCAAAAAAACGATAGATTGTAAAAAAAATCAATGTGCTGCCCACATAGTACAACCGACGATCATTGACCAATTTTAGTTAAATCTTCGATTGAAAAGTGATCGGACAGGTTGGAAAATTTTGCTCGATTGGACGATTTTTTTGCCTCGATTTTTCGGGCTACTTCCCTTTAGCTTCCGATTGAAACTAAATCGTAAGAGGAATTCAATCGACGATTTTGGATTACTTTGATTATTTTTTCAGTCGACATTGAACAATAATCGTACTCCCCATGTGGTGTACATCGATTAAATTAAAATCGATTTCCGACTTTTTGGATCGAACTACAAAATCTGATCGAACCTCTATTGAACGCTAAATTGAACCATGTGTGGCTAACTTTAGTGAGCAAACTATAATTGCTATAATGCTGAATTAAGGTAAATGTTTATGACGTTTTTGAAATGTTAATTTATTGTTACGGGTTACATGGCATTCAACTCAAATGCATATTACTGGCAGTCATTCTAATCTTACAATCCGGTGTCATTTTATTAGGGGAATTGTGAGACAAAAGATAGTATCAGTAGTAATAAAATCATCGTGCTGGTGCTTCCTTATTTTCTCCGTGTTCAAACTTACACTTGCTGTTGCTCATTGGAGCATGAAAAGAAATTACTCTACACAGTCACGCTGGGAAGTCATGTATGTAAATTGATGTATAATGCGACCCACATTAGCCTTACTGATGAAAGGTTCAGTTTCTCTGCTGTCAGATCCTTGTATCTCCTTGAATGAGCCTACTGCTCTGAATGAACATTAGCATAATTTATGCAGCTGATAAGTGATTTGAGCTCTTGGGTTATTGATAAACCGTTTAAGCATATCATTTTCAGCCTGATGCTCCGTGACATCACCAGTGAAATGTAATGTGCTGATCTCTGCTTCAGATAATAAGACAGACATTCTCTTTGCATTGCAGGAGCCAGAGGCAACTCCTTGCCGGCAGAGCCAGGTACAAACGATCCACATCACCCCAGCCAGTCTCATCCGGGATTCTCAGTTGGGCCTCAGGTTTGTGATATTCATGTTCCTGTACTATACTGCCACCTAAATGTTTGAATTTTGACCCTAGTCACCGCAATGTTTTAGGATTTGTTTGTGCAATATTGTATTAATGTTACTGTCAAAATACATTTAAATTAGAGAGATGGAGACAACTTTAACATATTAACCTAAATATAAAATTGTATGTACTTGCATATTTAATATACTTGTTTACAAAATACTGCACATGTACATTATACATTCCTTAGTATGATGATGTTATGTATTGGATTTTTCATTCTTTATGTGATGTTTATATATTTCTTTTTTCTTAGTTGTTACCCATTAGATTTCAAAATATATTCTAGCATTGTGTGTAAGATATGGTGGTATAACTACTACATACTACTCCAAATAACTTTCAGCACAGGACTTTTTGAACTTTCTCTCATAGTAGCGGGTCAACATTTCACAATATTTCTCTATTTTCTTAGTGAAGCTGAAACTTTCAAAGAGAAGTGTTTTAATAGTACAAGTTAATGCACGACACATAAATTGGAGTGTTTTCGAGACATGTGTCAAAACTCTTCTTTTCTGCATTAAATATGGAAAAAGAGCTTGTAAGACAAAATAGCTCCCCAAGGAGCATATGTGATTGTAAGATGAGAACTGGTAGTTCATTTGTTTTCTTTAGAAAAATATTTAACTTCTTAATGGGTTTAAGTGGGGTTTTGTTGTGTTATATTTTTTATAAATTAATATAAACATCTTTATTGAAAAAAGTAATTTGGTTTAAGTTTTTTTGTACCAACAAACGGTGCAGCTGGCTTGTATATTATGCCTCGTATGTAGTGATGTCCCGAACTGTTCGTCCGCGAACTATTCGCGGCGAACATCACATGTTCGTGTTCGCGCATTTTCGCGAACATATG
>CM070036.1:99631186-99669177 GCA_036250615.1 Ptychadena robeensis
TTATGTTCAAATCCCATTGACTATCATTGTAGAAATCCTTTGTGCGGATTTTTTGCGTGATGCATTTTTTCTTGGGAGTTTTGCCATGGATTCCCCTCTGTGATGTCATTGTTCAGGTATTAGTCCCCTTGAAATAACTTTCCCAACACTATTGTGGCCAGAAAGGGTCCCTTTGTTTTTTAATGTTCGCCTGCCCATTGAAGTCTATGGCGGTTCGCCGGTTCCGGGTTCGCGACATCACTACTCGTATGCTTTGGCCCTCATACACCTATAGATCACTCCAATTTCCTTTCGATCTACCATAACTATGTAGTATAGTGGCCTCCCTGATAGAATACATAGTGATTGGAAGGATTAGAAAGTTCCTCATATTACATGGTTTTGATAAAAGAAAAGTGGATTGTACACACATCATGAGACTCTTTTGTTACCAACCATGGCCATTCACACAGTGACAGATGAACAGTCTGTCACAGTAGTATGCAATAAAACTTTGAGAAAAAAATATCAAAAAGTGATTTTAACAGGTTTATGTAGATGACCAGGACATGAGAAGCTGGAAGCTTAGCATGTGCTCCTTGCCCTCAATAATCTACAGTGGCCTGCCACATTGCCTGGTCAGTTACATTATACCTCAAAAACAACATTTTTTTTAAATAAAATGGAAATAAAAGGTAGCCAGAGCTACCAATAAGATTGTGGCTGAAAATCAAACATTCATCTGAAGTTCCCAAAGTGTTCCTAAACCATAATTTTTTTTTTAACCAGGAGTTATTTATATTTACATTAATGGTATCTATTATCATTTCTGAATATAAGAGACACTTATGCTAATTCCCTGGGTGTACCATCCTGATGATTTGACTTGAGTTGTTAGTAGGTGTGTAATGCCAGACCCTTTACTTTTTTCACAATAAAATAAGTTTAAAGCTTAACATAATATTTCTAAATAAGAGTTTTCATTTTTTTCCAATTTATTGAAGAAAATAGTTTAAAAAACAGTACAAAAAGGTACATAAAGCACATAGTACAAAGAGTTTTCATTTTAAACTAGGTTGTGTTGTGTTTTGTGTATTCCATACAGTTCTATGCAATAATAAAATGCAACATTTTTCAGGAAGTTAAGCAAGTTTTTATGCAGTATAGGAAGCAAAAATGTCCTGTAATTAAAGCCAGTGTCTTCATCTTTCCTTTCTTCAGTGATTGAGCCCCATGGCTTCCCTGAATTAATTATTATATCCAAAGGATTCCATTGGCTAGTTAACTTCATGATGGGCCCATTCGGCCTATACTACTGGTGAAAACTGTGATGAGTGGGCATCATCAGTGGGCAACTCAACAACATTGTTCTAAATAAATATTATATGTTTCATGTTGGCTGCAATTTATACAGGAACTAGTTACATACAGGAACTAGTTACATTGTTTTGATTCTTGTTTTCCAAACCTAGAGTATCTTATGTGTTCAGTTCTTCAGTTCTCTTTCTGGTACTGGAGCTTTTAGAGTAGCAAGTCCTAGTTTATTAACTCTAAAAAGCAGTTTAGGATATTTGATGGTTCAAGGTTATAGTCCACCAGACTCCAAAATACCTGTTTGTGACTGGTAGATACTTGCAAGTTCTGATTTATTACCCAACTAAAGATGGTCGCTAAATACTGACTAGCAGACTTTGTATGCCTAAGCACCTGAACATACTGTATGATCAGGAAATGTAGGAAATGTAGGAAAATGTAGAAACATTTGCACATGTAGTCAAATTTCAACTTTCAATATTCAATTTGATATTCGTAAATAAGAAGTTAGTGCGTATGGCCATGCATTGCAATAATATACAAAATGTGGTATTTATTATTAGAATATGTTGAATATTTGAAATTGCGACTATCCGCCACCATATTCATGAAATTCACGAATTCTCAAATAGCCAAAATATTCAAGTTCAGCGCTACTTTTAACCACCAATTTATTTAGTGGCTTGCAAGTGCCCCAGACCCAATTATTTAAGCAAATTGTGCTATTTCGGATTTATGACATTTCCTTGCAAATATGAATTATAGCAAAGTGTAGAAAGCATCTTTTAGTATTTCAGCAATGTCTGGAACTTATGAGCACAAGGTTACATTTGGCATATATTCAGTATATCTACATTCTCTCCTCTTCTTTTCATCTATTGCGGTTTTCCTGCAGACAAAGCAATTATAGTCATGTTGGTTTTTTTTTACCTGTTGTTTGATTAGCCTGAAAAGCCTGCTGTAATGTGTTTTTGTGGCCACTTGTGAGGCAATAGCAGGTGAATTCTGCTTTAAGTTCCTAATATTTCTGTCCAACTATTTGGTATATTTTTCCTTTGCTGTATCTAGTTCAACCTAGATGCCTGAGTGTATGAATATGCAATGTAAAATGTCTTGTGTCTAATGTAATGCACATCATGACACACTTTTCATGTTCTCTTGCCTGACTTTGTGATTTCAAACTGTAAGCAGCATCTTTGAATAGACAGGTGGATGGAGAATATAACGACTCAACTAGATTAAGATCTCCCAGGGAATTTTAAAATCGTATTGCTTTTGGCTATCATTAAACTTGTATTATTAGTAGCTGCTTAGTTTCTCCAAGCTAAAAGATGTTTGTGTTAGATGAAAGCAAGAGTGTAACAAAGAGTTGGTGAACCTGCACTTTTTACAAGTTGTCTTTGTGTTCTGCAGTTCAGAAGATTCGCAAGAGACATATGCTGTCACATGGATGACTTAACAAAAACAGATCTGCAAAAGTGTTAGTTTGTTACTGCTTAAGTGCTACAAGCTATAATGATGTGCAAAGTGAATTAACACACATCAACATTAAAAGAAAATCTTTTCCTGATAGCTCCATGTCAGTGACCGACGGGGGAGGGGCTCCGCCCCTCTACTCCAATAGGATCCTATAACTATAAAAGAGTAACCCCTCCCTCAGTGCCTTGTTACTCTTTTTTCCTCACTCCATTAGGTATACAGGAGGGTGCCTACCTGCCGGGACAAAGTCTTGGCTTTCCTTCCTTCTGAAGATGACACCCCGCGGAACTACCAAAGGTACTGTGCATGGGTCCCCCGCTGCTGGTCGTCGGGGTGCCATAGTGCCTAGTATGGCGGTGGCAGTTGCTAGGGGGATGAGAGGCCGGACATGCGCAGGATCGCGCGAATTTGCGATCTGCGCATGCGCAGTAGCGCTGGTGGCTAAGGGCGGATGCGTTCCAGATGCAACTTCCGGCGGTGCACAGGATATGACGCGCTACGCGACGTGAATGGATGGCAGAAGGCATACGAATCCACTAGAACTCTGCAGGAATCAGCTATCTTCACCAGGGACGCCAGTCGCCTTCCCAGCCCTGTGCATGCTGCCTGTAAGTACTACCTACGCTGCCATGTGTTTCTTAATATGTTGACTAGTGTCCTAAATTGGTCCTTGCCTCTCTTAGCTGCCATCAGTATGCAGTCACTTCCCCCCATTGAAGACCAGCCTTTGTCAAGAAGGTGGGTGCCCTCCTCATCTACACATACTTTGCAATTTTCAAGTTTTATAGAACTGACACCTTGTCTTGGATTTCAGCCCTGTAGGTCGCCAAGATGCACCTACTCCCGGACAAGTCGCCGGTCAAGGGATACTAGGGGATTCAGTCCCTATCCGAAGGTCCCCCTCCTATTACGGATCACCCGAGGGTAGCCAAGGGAGCGTTAGGTCTCAGAGGCGCCCAGCGCATGGCCAATGCTGGGCTTGCCCATCCAGAGCTTTACCAGGAAAAACAGTCTGCCAGACATGTTTCATAGAGGCTTCCAGGAGTAAGGAGACAGATGACCAACGGCTGGCCCTTATAGTCTCTCAATCAGTACGTCAGTCACTGAAGGCATTATCACACGTGTCAGCAGTGTTGCCAGGACCGTCCACTCAGACTGGAACCCTAGAGGCAGGAGTTGCTGCCACTCCACTTGAGGACTCTGATTCAGGTGCGTCAGGCCAGTCGACTCCTCAGGATGGCCTCAGTAGCTTTGATTTCTCCCTGGTACAGTGATACGTAAAGTCTATACGGGATACCTTGCAATGGGAGGACGATCCATCGGAACGTCCGAGGAAGAAACGGTTCTTTAAACATCTAAAAAAGAGAGAACTAACCTTTCACTTCATTGATGAGATAAAGGATGTGATTCTAGAGGAATGGGCGGTGGTGGAGCGAAAGCCCTCCTTCCACAACCGGTTTTCCAAGTTATACCCTCTTAAGCCAGAAGAGACCAAGCATAGCGATCAAGCTCCGCTTGTGGATGCGGCTGTGATGCGTCTGGCCAGGCATGTAACCTTGCCCACACGTCCTGGACAGGCGTATAGACCAGGACTTACGAAAGGTGTTCTTGTCATCTGGAGCCGCCTGCAAACCCGCGGTGGCTCTTACTTCTATCTCTAAGGCCCTGGAGACGTGGGTAGATGATATCCAAGCAGCACAGCCGGCAGATAGCCCGCTTCTGCACCTGCAGGACATCAGGCTCACAGCAGCCTTTCTAGCAGAAGCTGCTATTGATATTATCAGGGCCTCAGCAAGATCCATGTTGGCGTCAGTTACGGCAAAGAGGGCCCTGTGGCTGAAACCTTGGATAGCAGACCCACGTCCAAACAAAGTTGGTGTAAGATACCCTTTGAGGGACAGTCCCTGTTTGGTAACAGACTCGACGCAGCCATTTCAAGAGCTACAGGTGGGAAGTCGGGATTCATCCCACAGGACAGGAGAATTCTCCAGTCTCGCAAGGCACAGGGGGCACGGTTTGATCAGAGTAGACAAAAGGACAGTCGCTCATACAAACCCGGAAGGGAATATAGACGTCCCTGGAAATCTTTCCCCTCCTTCTCAAGACGCGGAAAGGCTACACCAGGCACGTCCTGCGACGCCAAGAAGTCTTTTTGACAGTCACCATCCCCAGGTCGGTCGAGTGGGGGCACGTCTGTTCGAATTTCGGCAGGTCTGGGCCGAGCACATTCAAGATCCCTGGGTGCTGAATACCATTTCGGTGGGCCACTCGTGGGTCTTCACATCCCTCCCTCCAAATCTTTTCAAGGAGACTATTCTCCCGTCTGGGTCCCAGAAAACCGATACTCTCCTACGTCATGTACAGTCGCTCATCCTCCAGGGAGCAGTGGTTCCGGTACCTCCAGAAGAGCAGTACAGAGGGGTGTATTCCCCAATATTTCTGGTAACGAAGAAGTCAGGGGGATGGCGCCCCATCATAGATTTATCAATTCTCAACAAGTTTATATGGGTGGAGAGCTTCAAAATTGAATCTCTCCAAACGATTCTACGTGTGATCAGCCCTCACGACTGGATGTTCTCAATCGATCTTCAGGACGCATGTCTTCATGTGCCCATACTTCCAAGCTATCAATGCTATTTGCGCTTCGCCATCGCAGGCTGTCATCTACAGTTTCGAAGTCTACCATTCGGGCTCACGTCGTCTCCTCTAGTGTTCTCAAAAATCCTGCAGTCTCTAGTGGCACATCTGCGTACCAGGGGGATAGCCATTTATCATTATTTAGATGATATTCTCCTCTTACATCGGAGACGTCCACAGCTGATTCAGGACAGGGATCACACACTTCGCACGCTGGGCGAATTTGGTTGGCTCGTGAATCACGACAAGAGTCACCTGGAACCCACTCAAGTGCTAGTCTATCTGGGAGCTCAGTCAATATCGTTTTCGGAGCGGTGTCACTCCCAGCGGAGAAGATTCCGATTATTCTACACCGCCTGTCCGTCCCTCTCTCCAACCTCGTCGTGTCCCGCAAGGACCGGTCTCCAGATCATCGGCAACCATTATCTTCTACAAGCACCGATGGTGAAATGGGCGATGTGGAAACTTCGTCCATTTCAGAAGTGTGTTCTTCAACAATGGAAGACACAAACGCTTCCGAGCGAATCTCCATCACGGAAGGATTAGTCTCCAGCCTCCTCTGGTGGACGGACATCCAGAACTTACGGAACTGGCACTCCATCCTCCCCCATTTCTTGGCTACAGGACACTACGGACACCATTCTGCACGGCTGGGAGCGACCTTCCAGGACCATTATGCCAGGGAGTATGGGGTCACCAGTCGCAAGTGCTGTTTCCAATCGTTTGGAATTGAGGGCACCTACCAGGCAGTCCGGGCCTTCGCACATCACATCCGGGGACATGCAGTGACGATATTGTTCGAAAACTCAACCACTGTGGCCTATATCCGACACAGGGGGCCCACAGAGTTTGTACCCTATTGCGGGAATTCGCTCCTATGATGAACTGGGCCATGGCCAATCTGAGCCACATCTCCGCAACAGCCTTCCCGGTCAAAGATAACGTAACAGGCCCGACTTCCTATCTCGGCAGACCATCGACAACAACGAATGGGAACTGGATCAGCGGGTATTTCAGTCTTTGACTCGATGGGCCTTTCCACCCCAGGTGGATTTGTTTGCCTCCCCTCTAAACCACAAAGTTCAGACCTTTTACTCCAGGTGGCCGTGCCACCAGGCGGCAGCAACGGATGCCCTGTCCACTCCTTGGCTATTCAGGAGAGGGTACGCCTTTCCACCAACTCCGCTAATTCTGAAGTTTCTGCTCCGTCTCAGGATGGAACCATGCTACATCCTGGCAATCATCCCCTACTGGCCGAGGCGCCCGTGGTTTCCGCTCCTGCAGCAACTGAGCACCCGCAATCCTCGCAAACTGCCACGCCTGCAACGCCTTTTCACCCAGGGCTCGGTACCGCATCCGAATCCGGACAGGTTACAGTTAGCGGCATGGGTGCTGAGAGGTGGACACTTCGAGCACTAGGGGTCTCAGAACCAGTGATACACACCTTACAGTGCGCTCGGAAACAGTCCACAAATTCCACCTACGATAGAGTTTGGACTCGGTTCAACAACTCTGTGGCTCGTCTCGGCTCGGACCCTTGCATCCCACCGTGCATGATGTTTTACACTTTCTCCAGTCGGGGTTGGACATCGGCCTCAGTCATAGCTCCTTGAAGGTCCAGGTCTCGCCCATTTCAGCCATCACAAAGGTACATTGGTCCCAGCATGCTCTCGTCCAACAGTTTCTACAAGCTGTCTTGCACCTGAGACCCCCTCGGCAACCTCGTTTTCCCCAGTGGGATCTGCCGCTGGTATTGGACTTCCTATCCTCGGATTCCTTTGCAGGTGCTTGCTCTAATCCATTGTGGCGCATTACCCTGAAAGCAGTGTTCTTGGTGGCCATCATCTCAGCCACGAGGGTCTCCGAAATAGCGGCCTTGGGGGCCTGCCACTCATACATCATTTTCTTCCCGGACCGTGTGGTTCTCCATCCGCGCACTGGATTTCTTCCTAAGATTTAGGATTTCCTCCTACCTTTCATAATAATCAGGATATTGTCCTACCGACATTTCCGGCCTCTGACTCCTCTACGCCTAACCCTTTGGATGTTGGCTCCTGCCTCCGACAATACCTCCAACTCACCCAGGACTTCCGTTCCTCGGATTCTCTGTTCGTTCGCCCGTTTGGCGCCGGCAGGGGCTCGGCAGCTACTTCAAGAGTCATTGCGGCTTGGCTCGTCAAATTGATCGCTATGGCTTACGGTCCCGGGGGAGCATCGGTCCCGGGGGGTGTTCGGGCTCATTCCACGCGCAGTATGGCGGCCTCCTGGGCGGCGGCATCGAAGGCTATTTGCAAGGCGGCCTCTTGGGCGTCGGCCCACAGCTTTTTAAACCACTATCGTGTTGATCCAGCTGCTCTTACGACTGTGCAGTTTGGTCGATCGGTTTTGTCCACTTCGCACGATTAAATTAATTTTGCAGTACCCCTCCCGTGTTGGCGAGTTAATTCCCGTCGGTCACTGACATGGAGCTATCAGGAATACGGAAAATTGAATTACATACTTACCGTAATTTTCCTTTCCTGATGAAGCTCCATGTCAGTGACACACTCCCACCCATGGAGTTCGGTGCGAGTCATGTAACAAGGCACTGAGGGAGGGGTTACTCTTTTATAGTTATAGGATCCTATTGGAGTAGAGGGGCGGAGCCCCCCCCCCCCCCCCCCCCCCCCCCCCCCCCATCGGTCACTGACATGGAGCTTCATCAGGAAAGGAAAATTACGGTAAGTATGTAATTCAATTTTCCGTATTCTTCAAGAAACGTAAAGTTAATCAATCAAAAATTTAATATTTGCCATCTTACTGGACCTCAAATGTTTTTCTTATTTTTGACTTTTTTATGTATTTTTATTAATTTACAGACTGTTACACACATCCAGTATTAGAGTGGTTTTTACCACTCCATTTTATCTATTGCAGAGTGGTAATGAAGCCACCCATGGACAGCAGCACACAAGGTGCATCAAACTGCATTTTGTGGTGTAGTTTGACATTGCACAAGCTGTGAAAAAAGTCATTATTTTTAATACATAACCTAATGGTAGTACCAAAAACAACAAAATGACTAGTATTACATTATATGTGTGAGGGTCTCCGAGGGTCTACAGTTCAGGTCAGATACGCAAATCTCCACTGCGGTCTTCACCTATAGTCAAGCCCATGCACAATGCGCCTACCTGACTTTGGTTGGCCCCGGGCACACAAAGCACCTGAGATCTGAGACCAATGAAACCCTGCAGAGACCCCCTAGCGAGTGAGTACTGAGCTTAAGGGTAAATGCGAGGGTAGTCCTGGTACACGGCAATGATCATACATGGAGAATCAGTCCAACAGACACGGTATCCGGGGGTTAACCAGAAAAGTAGTCTAAAGCCCCCCATACACCACATACAATTACCATGCAATTTCTGTACAACCAACTTTTCTTCTACCAAAACCATGTAATATGAGGACCTTTCTACACTATCCAATCACTATGTATTCTATCAGGGAGGTCACTATACTACATAGTTGTTGGTAGATCTGATGGAAATTGTATGGAGGAATCTAAAGGTGTATGGGGGGCTTAAGAGCAAAGCAGGAGTCATACACACTGATTCAAATCTAAGAATAGCACAATGACAATAAGAAGAAAACCCAGCAGTCCAGGTAACTGGCGCTATCACGGGTGGGGAAGCAATGCACCATCCAGGCTTCTGTAGTGCATTAAATGCAGGTGTAACAGATGCAGTGAATTAGCTGGACTGGCACTCTAGATCTCCCTAAGCCTGCAGGAGGTGGATATAACACCGGACATGGATTAGGGTTAGAGCGCAGGTGACAATAGTGGTTATATTTGTTTCCTCTGCCTAGTCTTCCGGATTGCGTGGCGAGGACGTAACAAGATGGGTGCCTGCACATGCAAGCCACACCAGGATCCCATGGCCCTAACACTATGCATAATCTTTTACTTTGCCTAACTGACAATTTCAAATACCTATTAATATCATCTCTCAGTTGTTCATGCTCCTTAGTTTAGCTCAATTAACCTCCCTATCATTATGGGCTTTTGGCGCCATTATTTATGGCAGAAAAAGCCGTTTCCCAGGCAATCGCAGTGGAGTACACTGTACTCCGCCATGATTTCTAGCTCTCCCCCCAGCCCTCTACCTCTGTGTGAAGAAAAAAGTGATGCCCCCTCCACTAACATGGAGGTCTATGGCGCCGAAGACACGGACACTCAAAGGCTCTGTGTGCCTGCACCTCTGTAAAAATTCTGCAGGCACACGGAGAGCCAGTGGTTGCGCCCGGCACAGGTGCAGTTTGATTCAACTTGCTTCGGGCGTAACGCTAGGTAGGGTAAACCGGCCATATACGCTATGCTCTACGTTTATTTAACATTCAACTGCAGCATCACGCCATGGCCAATCGTTTAGCGAAAATCAAAATACATCATTTGCGATTGGACGGCCAATACTTTGGATTGGAAATCCTGTTCCCCATTTAAAGTACTAGGGATCGGCCAGAGAAAAACGCTTTGTGCCACCACTAGCGGTCACTTCAGGCGGGTGCGTTCATTTTGCGATTGCCAAGCGATCACCCTGAATGCGCATGGTGATTGATCCTTTGCAAATTTGTACAAAGATTGAAGCGTCTATGGCCGCCTTTAAGTACTTTACAATTTTTTTTCTTAGAATTTTTTTTTATTATTAGTTTACATTTGTTTTCTTTTCTTTTGATTTGGATAAAACATTTATCCAATCCAATAAAAAAAGAAAACAAATGTACACTAATAAAAAAAATTCTAGAAAAATTGTAATGTATCTTTAATTCCCAGAAATAGAGATACTGGTTATTTCCGGAGGCACTCGGGGGACAGAGTTCAAAAGCAAAAAAAAATATACAGTATATTTTAAAAAAAATTTACCATTTTTACCTTTTTTAAAATGTCAAGACACAGACACAGCTTGATGCTGCAGCCGGCAGCAGAACGCTCCCGCAGCTTGCCCGAAGCCAGTTTGTGCATATCACTAATTGCAGCGTAATTTTGCATGAACTGGCTTTGGGCATAGCGCAAGGGAGGTTTTATATTGATTTGTGGTATTTTTTGTATAATACCGCTGAAATTGAATATTATATGCAATGCATTTTAACATATGGGTCTGTTGTAGTTTAATAAAGACCGGGTTAATGAATACTTTAAATAATCAGTATTGGACTTTGTGCCTTAAAAACCCTTCCATGCAGTCCCCTAGTGGAAAATAGCTTTTGTATTTTCCCCAACAGGGATTTTTGTTCTGGTTCTAACAGCTAGACAAGTCCATCATTGGCCTAACGACAAGTGGTGATAAGGCCCCCATACACGGATCCGTTTCCCATCGGATTCCGGGACGATCGATTCCGGAAGCGTGCACGCGAAACGATCGTCCCGGAATCGCGTGCAGCCCACCTTGTCTGTCCGATCACGTCCGATCGATCGGGGGCCCAGAATCGGATTGGACAGAGAACCAACATGTTGGTCTTTCTGATCCGATTCTGCACACATCAGGGGGAGTTGCCATTTGTGGAGTAAGCGATCGGACACGGAATCGTCCAGGAATCCGTGGGACAAGGTGGTATGTAGCGATCGGACGGACTTAATTGGCCGATCGATCGGACCTCCGATTCCCGCTGAGATCGCCGGAATTGATCGGATAGGTGATCGATCGGCCATGGAATCCGACTGTGTATGGCTAGCTATAGTGTTTAAATTGAGACTCGTGATATGTTTGGTCAGCTACTTTTTAAACATGATTCTACACTGTCTTGTATCAACAAGCAACTTAGCAATTCTTAAAGTCCATCTCCCCCAAAAACACATAATGCACTTGCTATTCTTGTTATGTCTAGCTTAGCTACTGTGCTTATTGTCTCTATGGATCCCCAAAATAATTGATTCTGAGAGAATGAGATGTGTAATCAATGTGCAGTATACAAGGAATGATTCCATTATGTACTTATGCTTGCACTTCATTTTGTCACTGGAAGATCACATTAATTATTTATAACTCAACAAATCTGCAATATGAGGTCATTAATGGTCATTTCCTCAATAAAGACTATCATCTCATTGATAGAGCAGCTGTGTAAGGAAAAATATTCCCTACTCTTGTTATAAGTCTCTGTCTAGCAGGGCTTAAGAAGACTCGATCAGAGAATGAGAGGATAGTTAAGGGTTGCCTCTAGCAAAAATTTCTAGTAATAAAAAAATAAATAAAAATGGGTGTCCTAATGAAGACTTAATAAGACTTCTTTTCTTGTAATGTTACCCTGCCCAGATTAATTTACAAATTTTCCATAACTGCAGAACGGAAATTTCTAAAGTGATTTAATTCACAATCAGTCCAATATTGGTTTTATTCAATGAACAGTTAATTAAAAGAAGGGTCTGTTTGCACAGAAGGGCTTGAACACAGACAAAACATATGGTTTAAAAGGCTGACAACTGTAGCAAATCAGTTGAAATAATTTTTTGAAACAGGTTCTATGATAATCTTGGACAGACAATTCAAGAGTAAAATTATGATGCACATAGTCTATTTTTTGTTATTAAGCAAAATGCCTCTTACTTGTAAGTGTTGACCACTAACAGACAATGTACTACTGATGCATCATTAAGTTATTTGGCCATCACGCCCCTAAAAACTCCATTAAATTATTGTTCATTTCAAAGCTCTTTTGGGTGGGTGGTGGGACTAAAATCTTGTCTTTTAACTCTTTACATTTATCTTTAATTTAATGGAGAACATTGAATCAGCAACAACATTGTCCATAGTAAGCTTAGCATCATTCAGTATTTTTATCCAAGTTAAAATTGGGGGTAACACAGACAGAATTTTCCAGTGCACATGCCTGACAAGTTTCACCGGTAAGGGCTTAATCATAGAGGACACCATCCATCCTCCACCATAATAAACTCTATTACTACTGTGCCCTGTAGTGATAAAGAGGTCAAATAAAGTCATGCCATGTGGTGGAGGATGCAAGCATTCAACATACTGGGAGCTGTAGAATGTAGGACTTTGCCAGAGGTTTTAGCCATATAACTAGTGCGGAGAGCTTACGTTACAAGCATTAATAGCAAAGCATAACAATTATAGCATAAAATGCATTCAGTGTATGTTTTCAATCATTTGTGGCCTCATTTGAACTCAAATAATCAAAACCGTTTAGAAATCATGTAGAAGAAATCTTGAGACAAAAATGACTCCACCAAACAGCAGTGAATCCTATTTTATCATGTAACAGACAAATATGACAGTAGCAGGAATATCAACTTTAATTATGATTTCCAAGTAAAGTATAATATCGCTTTAGGAAAAATCTGATATATTCGTGCAGACACTTGAAATTCCAATGTTTATGTGCAATATCATAGCATTGCTTTGTTACATGCACTAAAAAATGGAAATATATTCTTTTGCTTTTTTATTTTATTTATGTTGTATACTTTACATCTTATATATGTACCAACTTATATAGTATAGTATATTTAGTATACTGAAAATACTTTTGTTTGTTATATAAAAATGTCTCCCCTTGCTGATATGAAGTCACACTTAACAAATTTCTTGCTTTTATTTCACAGCCATTGCTAGCAGCACAACAGTTGGCGTCTGCTGTAGCGGGAGTGATGCCAGGAGGTGGACCGGCCCTCAACCAGCCAATCCTCATTCCATTTAACATGGCTGGGCAACTTGGGGGGCAACAAGGACTTGTTCTGACATTGCCTACAGCCAACCTTACAAATATTCAAGGTCTAGTGGCAGCTGCAGCCGCTGGCGGGATAATGACTCTGCCATTGCAAAATCTACAAGGTATGTTCACTCATTTACACATAAAACACAGTCGACTTAATTAATTACGTTAATATTTATAATTAAGTAGCATTCACATGTTTTGTCATTTGCTGTGACAATAACTGCAATATACATTTACTACTAATAAGATGCTAGCTTAACTTAGCAGCTGATCACAAAATACATAGAATAAACAAATGGGGTCATATGGAGTAAAAATTTTATAATGCTCCGCCCCTACACATAACTCGATTCAGATGTGGCTGGCTCTGGGTGCATGGGCATAGTTTGTTTATTTTACATTTCACCTCCAATCTGGTGCCAATAATAGAAGGCAGAATTGGGGGTGGTAGGTCCACTTTAATAGCAAAGCTCCTATACATGGTATCAGCGCAAACCTTGCTGGTGCTGTAGGGAAGGGCTTTTGGAATCCAAATATTGCTCTAAGTCATGTAATTTTCTGATAGAAAAATACTTTTTTTTTAATGTTTTCTTACATCTCCAACATTTTGGTGAGGATACCATGTTCATGGGCTTTGAAATTATCATGTTTTTTGGACGATTAGATAATCAGTTTTATAAGAAGCACCCAGATCCCAGAAAAATACCAGTTTGCTGTTTGGGTCTCTTGGCTTTGATAACCAGAGCAGGAGTAAAAGGAGGCAGGATAGCTTTCAGAATCTCAAGCTGCCCACAACAGATGCATTAGGGATGCATTAGGGATCTGTCAGAGATTTTTGGGTTGTTTTTTTTACCATGAACAGATTGATAAACGCATCGAACAATGCATACCCTTGCGTTTCAACGGACTCGATTAATTTTCTATAGTTGCGTCAATGCACCCCTACTTGCGTTGGCTTACATTGCATTGATGTCACCATAGTGCTCTGCGTTGATTTTAACACAACGCAAACTAAAGGATCACACCAATGGGTGTGTGTACCCATCCATAGACTTTCAATAGGGTTTTAACGCAAAGTGGAGCCTAAGCCTTATAGTGTGAAAAATACAGTAACTCCCAAATCAGCTAGTTGAAATGATGACATTCCTACACGAAAGCACATTTGCTGTATGTTTCTGTGCCTAAGCTGCTGCATTTCCCACCCTAGGCTGATTATGCTGGGAATATGGGAGCTGCTCCTGTTCACCTGCATTACCTGACTGTCATGCAAGGGCTGTGGTGGCTAGAACAGATTACATTGTATGGCTGGGTATATGATCTTAAGTTAAAAATTTTATTGTTCACGTCAGAAATATACATTCAAAGTCCCCCAAAATGTGGCCCTATCTGTATGTTCATAATAAAGGCTTTATTGCATATACTTTTATTTTATTTAGGTCTTTTTTTACCTCAATTGAGCTTGACCATGATAAAATGTATCAGGGCCTTTGGGGCATGGGAATCCATGTCTAATTAGGCATGTCTAATTTCTGGACCTGAATCGATTTAATGGCAAGGGATTTTCAGGTTGAAAAACATAAAATCAAATGTGAAAATCATCTAAAAAAAAGTTACTTAATGTTTTTCTTTTTTTCTTAATATTGTCCCCTGAGTACCACCTGTTTGAATAGCAGCAGCTTATGCAGCACCTTGTGGCTATTTTAAAGATTAATGTCAACAGACCTTTCTTATCATACTTGTAAATGGTTTTCACTTTAATGTTTAAAATAATGTCTCTCTCATACCATTAACTTGCTGCAAGGAACCTGTCAGTCATAAATCATAAATGAAAAGGAGCAAGCTAATGCACAAATTTTACTTGTTTAAAATTTGAGAGTGCATGTAAAGTAGGGGAGTAAAGATTAAAATAATGCAGAAACAGCACTGAGTAAAAGCAGATTTAACAAAGTGAAGGAAGAGGCTTTTTAGACGTGGTGGATGATAAAATCTTAATGAAGAAACAGGCATTATAAAAATGCGTCCAGCTGCATGTTTTTGCTTATGTGTATATATAGCATTATGAATAAACATTAAGTAATGGAACGCGGTACGTCATGAATTCATTTTGCTTACCAGGTTTGACTTCTTTGCTGAGAACACATAATCACAATGGACTTGCTTTACTGCTTAACCTCTTGTGGGCTATTATTTTTTTATTTGAATTCCATTCCACTCCAGTGTTTTTCTTTTTTTCCTAGAAATGTTACATTTAAAAAGGGAGTTATGCATTTTAATGGAAACCTTGTGGAAAATCAAAAAAATTTGATTAAAAAGGTTATTAAGTAAGGGTCCCTTCTGTTCAAATCTTTCTACCCCTTACATGCAGCATGGTTTTGTTTTGCTGAAGGAGCAATGTTTTTGCATCATGTCTATGTCAAATCAAAAGTCTCTAGATAACAGAGATGTTTAAATCCTCATAGAGATAAACTTTTGCTCAGTTTGGCATCATTGGCTTCCCAACAAAGTCAGACCCATAGCTTTACAATGAGGAAGACTTATGCTCCCTGCTAATTGGTCAGCTATAATCCTGATACATCAGGATACATCAATGAAATATTACAAAAACAATCTCAGACTTTTCTTTCTGTAAAGCTAGCCATACACGTGCAGGATTCCATGGCCAATTGATCACTCACCCGATCGATTCCGGCGATTCTGCCGGGAATTGCAGGTGTGATCAATCGGCCAATTAAGAGTATCCATCGCTGCATACCACCTTGTCCAACGGATTCCGGCACGATTCCGGGACGATTCCGTGTCCGATTCCACCTCACAAATGGCAACTCCCCCTGATCTGTGCAGAATCGGATCAAAAAGACCAACATGTTGGTTCTCTGACGGATCCGATTCTGGGCCCCCGAACGATCGGACGTGATCGGATAAGGTGGGCTGCACACGATTCCGGCACGATCGATTCACGTGCACGCGCCCGGAATCGATCGGCCCGGAATCCGGCCGGAATCCGACCCGTGTATGGGGGCCTTAAGAGAGATATCCCATGTGGAATAGTATGCTGCAAAAAAATGATTTGTTTTGGCTCTATGCATAATATTAGGAGCCAAGAATTTCTAAGCAGTAGTGTTGAGCTCGAATATTGGAATTGTGAATATATAAGACAAATATCAGCTATATTGAGAATTCACACATTTTGTGAATATGGAAGCGGATATTCACAATTTTGAATATTCGTTATATTTATACATTATTTACATTATTTATACATTATTATTATTATTATTATCTATCAGTGACATCTGTCTTACAGATTGGGCTATATGTCTAAAAAAAAGTATCAACTTATCTTACATTTACTTGACATTTAGACATAAATAATTACAGGGAATATCTTGTTCATAACTTTCCGGTTCTTAACTTCTTTATATAATTAGGTGACAGATCCACTGGAACTACTATAAAAATGTTTAAAGGTTCTGACAGCTGTGGATCATAATTATTATATACAGTATATATGTTATGAAAGAGGAAAATTACAGCATTACAGCTGAACACCTTACTACAATTTCCAGATAATTACAACCTTACCACTAGGTTCCTCTGCCCTGTAATATAATTTTAAAATAGGTTTGTCAGATATGACATGTTAATGTAAGTAAAATGCTTTGCCCTTAGCAGTTTGGCACATGTGGCTTCTAATCCAAAGAAAATGGGGATCCATCACTTAAACTAAAACCTTAGGGGCATATAGGAAATTAGATATCCACAAGTCATAGTATGGCAAGTGAGAATGTGATGCCAAAAAGCAATAAGCCTTGAAAAGTCACAGGTAACTGCCGTAAATTGCAAAAAAACTGAAATGATTGACAATCATTTTGCAATTTCTTGCATGTATTGGTTGGCTTCCCTGGTGTTTTCCGGCAGAAAAGTAGCTGTAAATATGCATATATGGGCTGATTATATTGTGAACCTTGAGAGAATCATGGCATGCATTTGTTTATACTGCTTAGGGCACTAAAGTTATACCATCTTACAAGAAACTAATTATAATTTCAGAGCCTTGTTTTTTTTTTAAATATATGTATGACATTTAAAATCTAACTCCAGCCAAACTTTTATCTTTTGGGTTGGTTGATGAATGCTTGAACTGCTCTCTGTTTTAATTGCTGCCTGTAGGTCCGCTGGAGTATTTCTCATCACTACCAGCTCTAGTAACCCATTTGTTTTCATATTTCTCTTTTTGGAACTAAGCAGGTGTTCTACAAAGTGAATGCTTATTACTGACACCCTAGATGTGGTCCTGGAATATATAAACATATTATTAGATAAAATGTCCATGTAAAGTACTTGAATTTGAAGTAGGCAGGCCTGACACCTAAGGGTTCTCATAGTCACAAGGGTTTGTGATACAACTCAAATTGTAAAGTACAATAAAAGCTTTAATCTGGAACTGTAGGAACCAGCATAGTATGTATTTCCATTTAAATTAATATATACATCTTATTAACTGCTTCCAAACACATTGCTCACAATAAAGCAGCTTGTACCTATAAAAAGGCCTGATGAGCAGAACTGCTAAGCTACATAACATGTTGGCTTCTATATTTGATATTTAGAAAAATATTTTACTTATGGTTCTAACCATAAATTAATTAAGTTCAAACTTGAGTCAACATTTTGTAATCTTCCCTCTACATTTCCAGCAGTTTTGGTGATGACAACATATTCAGGGGCTTTGCAGTTAAATCACAAATCAGCTAGTCTAAATTTCCCAACCATCTTTTTTTGGTAAAATGAGTTACCTTGTATTTTGGTTGGCTTATACTCAAGTATATATGATACTTCAAGCTTAATACATAATTGCCCACATATTAAGCAGACCTTACACTAAAATAGAATGCCTACATATATAGGCATTGACTCCAACCTCACCAACTGTAGAATATACCTTAAAGGAATAAGGATAGCAATACGTAGTACTTATATTAATACTAATTGTTTAGCTAGCACACATTAGACTAATTTGATCTGTACTACAACACCTTGATAAGAGTGGCATCACATTCTATTTATTAAGATGCTGGTGAATATAGATCAGCAGAAACCTCACAAGAGGAAGCTTGACCATTTTCATGAAAGGACAATGCCATATTGCCCAGTGATGTTAAAAAATAAGGGTGAAGCAACTATACCATATTTTTTGGACTTAAAGAAGCACCCAATGTTTTGGAGAGAAAATTTGGAAAAAAAACCCCAGAAACACAGCCACTGAGATATAAAATGAATATACAGAATGTTCCAGCAAATTAGGCAGGTCTGGACCAGGCAGCATTCATATGTATACACTAACAGTACCCATTCTCTGAACATACTGATCAACTTATGAAGAGACACATTTTATAATATGGCACTGAATTTACTCATGAGCAGCTATTTACATATGTAAGGAGATATGAGTCTTTGTTACAAAATATCTCTCTCCATATGTTGGTCAGTGTGTTTAGAGAATGGGTACTGCTAGTGCTAATGCAGATATCTTCTTGGCAGTGGCTTTGTGGCTTGGCTGGAGGGAATGGAACACATTTCAGCCTCCTGGGATACATAGCAGTTGCTCCCAGGATGGTTGGCACTAATATATATATATTACATATTCGGACCATAAGACGCAGGGACACTATATATTGATTTTAATAGTAAAAAATGCATCTTATGGTCATTAAATTTTTCATTGTATTTTAAACATATACATAGTATGTGTGTTTAGGAGGCTGAGAGAACCCAGATTCTGTAAGGCAATCTTCTGCTTGAGTAAGACCCACGTTACAAAAATGTAATTAAACATGAAACTAACTATTACACATGGCAATTTTTTTTAAATTAGCCCCTCAACTCTTAAAGTGTGTTTTGCAATTGCAACTTTTGCAGAAAAATATCTTTATTTCTCATGTATTGGCCATTTATTGTTGGGACATATAAAATATAAGTATTGCTCTTTTTGGACCCAACAGTATAGCAGAAGCGTGGGGGAGTTATTATTGCAACAGGGAGTGGGAATATAGGTAGGTTATATCAAAATATGGCTTTAAGTTATACCATATAAACAGTTAGAACATAGAATTGAATAATGGAGGGATTTTTTGCCTTCACAACTTAAATTTTGATGTAACAAACATCTCAAATTACTTAATTTAATTAAATATGTATGTTTAACTCTACAGGCACATTTTCATTACCTGAAATCACATGGTTTAGCCAATATTTTTTACACTGTAGCTCTAAATACATATGCATAAAGTAAGATATTTGTCACAACAAATCTCCTCCTTGATTTATTTTGACTTGAATGCTTTAAGGGCCATTATATTTAGTTTTGTTCACAGAAAAATATTCTGCCTTTTGGACTGTTTATAGTTTCATGGTATTTTCATGATTTCTTTTGTTCATGGCTTTTTCTGACTTTAATTGCAAAGTGTCTCTGTGGGTCACAAGTCCAAATATCATTTTTTTGGTCTTAGGCAAATGGAAACTGTCTCTAGTCATTTGTATATCCCTTCAAGGAACATGAAATAGCTTTCAGAGCCTACAGAAATCCCGTGTCTAAGTTATGTATTTTAATGAGCGCCAATGTCAGTAATAATAACAATGATGTTTCACTTAGAGGAATAGCTTAAGCCCAGGTACTTCCCTGTGCTAACACAGGCAGAACATGAATGACAAGGACCAATAAGCATCACATTAGTTAGTCATCATGACTTGAGTGCTGCAAGTACCACTGACACTTCCTTGTAGCTTTTACATACATCTGTGCTAAATTTAAGCTGCCAGCTCTCTTGTTGTTAGACAACTTCAGGCTTCCTTTGGAGAGACCTTGGAGAAACTTTGCATCTGTAGCGCAGACAATATTTCCCTGCAATTGCTATACACTAAGGACTCATTTAATTACTGTGCCCTAGTGCTAGTACATAAGTAGCTCTGTGTAATTTGCTAATTCTCTATAAATAAAACAATAGAAATGTGGCTGCTGTAATGTATCCTGTGTGTATTGTAATGAAGACATTGACAGACATTTTCCCACAGTCTTTTATATTGTATGTCAGTGTAACAAACACAGTATGGATATAAAGGCAAGTGCAAACATGCATTAATTTTCACTGAGAATTAGCTTTTGTTTCGTACCTATAGAAAATCTTTTTAGAGAGGAGTGGAAAAGATGATTAACTCTGCTTGGGGTTTAAAGTGAATCAACCAGTTAAGTTACTAGTCTTTCTGATTTAATTTTTGAGATGTGATAATCTTTGTGCATAAACTTGCCTACAAAAAGTCCCAGTTACAGAAATCTAACTTAAGAACAACTAATTAGTGTTGAGCAGCATAGGCAATATTCAATTTCGTAACATATCACGAAAAATGCTACTAATATTTGATTCGATATTCAAGAATATTCACAATTCCAGTGTATGGCAATGCAAAAAATATAATCGCATTGTGATTACCTTTAAAATGAATAGTCACATGATATTTATTTTTGCATTGCGAATATAGAATCGCAATGCATGGTCATAAGCTTCCCAATGCAGAATATCGCAACTATTCCACATTCCGAATATCCAACATCATATTCGCAAAATTTGTGAATATTCGAATAGCCAATATTTGACTAATATATTTGCAATTTGAATATTCACTCTCAACACTACAACTCATACTTATATACGTAGCTAAAATTGCTCCTATATTTGATATAGATGCCAGATAAAGGCTCTGCAGTAACTGCTGCTCTGTTATCTTTGGCCTAGGGATGCTGCAAGCTGGGGCGGAAAGGTTGGAGATATGCAGTTTCACTGCTAGCATGATGTGGGGTTGTAACAGTAAGCAAATTTTCAGTGGGCAGGTTAGTGCATGGCAAGTGGTAATCCAGAGTCCATAGTCACCAGAATCAATGTAAACAATAATACTGGTCTACACAGTGACATCATGTGGGTTTTGTCTTAAATTTTTCCTGATCACATTTACAAATTGTATTTCAACTGTGCAACTTTTGGTCTATGCACAAAAGATATGACTTTCGCTTCTACATATCAAGCCTGGCTTGATGAAGAACTTTGTAAAGGAAAGTGCTAATGCAAACTTACAAGGTATCGATACCTGGTTAAAAAATTTGCCCTTCTCAGCTCTGCTAAACTGAGGGAAGGAATACTTGTCGCCCTGACATTAAGTCCTTGTTACATGATTAAAGGTTTGAACAATGTTTCACACAGCCAGTGCCTCCTTTTCACAAGTGTACATGGCCAACGCTTCCACTAAACACAGGGGGTGTTCATTGGCTTCAGGTGCTCCATTTCTTTTGTGTGACAATCAGATGGGTGACCCAGAGGGTCGCTTCCTGATTCTAATCGGACGACTCACATATACCCCTGTCACACTTGTGACATAGCACGTACCTTATTATAAACAACTCCCCTTCTTCTAGCACTTGCTGGATGTAAAGGTACCCTGATTTTGTGTGTCCATTTGAATGAGGTGCTCCACCCTTACCAAGATAAAAAGAGCCTAGCAAGGTCCTTCCGCTCTCAACCCCTGCCGGCAACTCCCACCAAATGGCTAAATTAATACAATCGCAAGCCTTGTCTGGCCCCTGGTGGGAGCTGCACCCTTATAAGAGAGATTATACCTTTTACTCTAACCCACATAGTCAATGGTCTTGTATTGACCATTTTTCATCTCCAACGCCAACATTCCACAAGTGCTCTCCTGTGTAATACTAAATATCCATTGGATGGACCGTGACCTTGTGTTACTGTCTGTGGTGAACCATTTGTTTAAGACCACAGGGGATCACTGTTCCTTTAAAGATTCTATGTTGACAGACCCTTCGATCCCTCCTAAATACGGGGTGTAACCATTCAGATCCCGGAGGAAAAAAATCAGTAAGCAGCTTATTTCCTCTTTAGAACATCAATACACCAGGGCGTCAGATGACTTCAAAGCTGATCCCACAGCTGGTAGGTGCCAGTGCCTAGACAAATTCATAACCAGCTTGATCTGTGCTTAACTGATGCTGCAGAGAAGCAGCTGCACTGTGCTAGCAGTAAGTTTCAGAGGGGGGGGGGGCTAGCAGAAGTAATGAAGTTAGTTGTTGGCAGTTGTTCCCGGACTGCGGCAACCAATTTGTACACTCCAGAAGAAAGCACAGTGAGCAGAGGCAGCCGTACCGGTCGGGCAGCCTCTGGGGCTCCTTTATGGCCCCCCTAGCTGCTCGGGCCTGGAAGTCCCCTCTGTCCCCCCCTGATGGCGGCCCTGAGTCTCCGAAGACGTCTATCACTGTTGATGAGGTCCTTAGAGCAATAAAACAACTCCGCCCACACAAAAGGCCTGGCCATCATGGGTTTACAACCTCCTGTTTTAAAGCATTGCCAGATATTCTGATCCCCCATCTTGTTAACATGTTTAACACCCTGTTAACAGGAACATGTCTAGGCCGGGAGACACGCTTACTACGGGGGTGTGTAGGATCCCCAAACCTGGTACAGACCACTCCTCTTACTCTTCCCCTCTTTTTTCGATTTGCAAGGGCACCTGACAGGGGTGCCCCCTATCCCCCCTCTTGTTTACCTTGGCTATGGAACATTAGCCTTGCTGATAAGGAAGTCCCCTAATATAAGTGGGCTGGAGGTGGCTGGGTATCATGTGAAAACGTCCTTGGTAACCATACTGGCAAGAAGAAACTAGAACAAGCAGTGTTTGCTGTGGACTGTCCACCACGCGAACACTGCAGCAATTTTGAATAATAAATAACTGAATTACACACTTATTATCTGGCAAATTCTTATATAGATTTAGAAAAACATTAATTTAGGTCATATGCTCTATTAGGTGGCTATTTGCTCCATCATCAACAATTTTGCTCACACTACATATTGGGGCTTGGCAATTTATTTAAAAACTTGGCATTCGCAGATTTCAATGGATACAGCTATCACTGTATTAGGTTTGTAGGTCATGAAGCATTCTGTTAAAAACAGATACTGTGTCAGCTTTGTAAGATATCTATGAGATTTCATGGAATAAAACATAACATTCATTGCTTTTTAAATATTGCCCCTATAAAACATGACACTTCCAGGGATTAAAATGTCCTGAAATAAATTATGCATTTTTGTAAAGATGAGTGGCATGAAATAATTATGATTTATCTTGTTAACCTGCTAATTTGGCAGCTCAGTCAGAATAAATGAGATTTTGCTGTTACAGAGACAACAAAATGAATAAAGCTTATTGAAGACAGACACGGCTGTACATGCTTTGGAGATGGGAGATGTACATGCTTGAACAGTTTTGACGGTTTGCAGCAGAAAGATGGAAAATATAGCTTTAGACTGGGGAATTTTATCTTTGTTATATTGTAAATTCTCAGCAAACAGTTGCATCATCATTATCCATTGCAAAAAAAAACACAAAATGAAATAACGTACGCTTCACTCACGTTATTTTGACCAAAAAATAGGTGATTGTGCGCATCACCTTCAATTATGACATATAATCCATAAGAAGTATTTCCTCATTGGAATGCTATTCCTTAGAGCCAAAGAGTTGTTTAAACTACCTTCTGACACGAAATAAACTATTTAAAATGATGGGAGTTGGAAGGGGTGCCATTTATTATTTATAAAATTAATGCAAAATGCCAAATAGGGTTATTGGATATGCAGCACAGGCAAATACCCTATGTAGGACACTTGTCTGCTTTAAAAGCATTGTGTGTTTGTTAACTGTAACAAAGAATGCCTAGACAACATTAATAAAATCTCTTTTGGAGGTTTTGTTTTTAGAAAGCCTGCCTCATCTTATTTTGTTTAGGGCCCTTGTGTATTAAAATAATTTATTTAACATCCTAACTCGGAGCTTGCTTTTTGGCTGTCAAGAAAGTTTAGGCACCCTCTAATCTGATAAAGGGATTCTTTTAATGATTATAAACAGTATAAAAGCATGGGCTGAAGTAGCTGCAATGTCTATGGAGAGTTCTAAGTCAAACTTTACGTACCTGTAGGGTACTTCCGATGACGAATTTATGGAAGTGTTAATTGTTAGTGTCTAATGAGTAGTAATCGATAAACACCGGCCGAGGCGGTTTGCGTACTAGCTGTCCGAATGCAAATACTCGGATGTTCGTGACGAACTGCATTGGCTTCAATAGAGAGCAAAATGATCAAACTTTTCGGTCATAATTGTAGCCACAATCCTAACAAAAAAAAAGTATCAAAAGGGTGCAACCACTTGGATAGTGTCATGCCAGAGGGGGATAAATGGTTAATTTTAAAGCAATGAAAGGGTTTAAAAAAAGCATGGGGCTCTTTTAGCAGGGGGTCTTGTATGCTCTAGAATAGGGGGACCCCGAACAGCATGTTGTGCCCCATTTTCTAGAGCATACTAGACCCCCTGTTGGCATAGGGTCTGGTATTCTATGGAAAAGGGGTCCACAAACAGCGTGGGGTCACTCCAGAGCAAACCAGACCCCTTTTGGCAAGACTGAAAGGAAAGAAGGCAGGCCCCATTACCACATCTCATGACAACATGAGTCACAAGCTGTGGGGGCACAGCTGGGGGCTTATTAAGTATCTAGGGTTCCCCTTTAAGTGGACCCTCGGATCCCACTCCCCACCCTATTGAAAGTGTACAGAGGTCCCAAGGATATTGCACCATAAAACTATTCTTGAATGTCCAAATAAAAATAATAAATACATTAAATAAGATGTCTTATATTTGAGGTAAGATCTTAGCTATATGATCCAACTGGGTTCAAAAAGTGCCCATAGTGTTCAGTTCCAATTTGCTGATGTCAGTTCTCTTGATTATCTGGAATAGACCCTGCCATTGGACTGCTGAAAGGCAATGTTCATTTAATGTACAGAGATATATGTAGCTGGAAAAAGCTATGTTACACAAAGAACCTGGCACTGAAACATCACCTTACTGCACTTAGACTGCAGTCTAAATAATACTAACACAGTCTAAGGACTTTGTTATTGGGAAAAGATAACTATCCTACCACTATGTCTTTGCAGTGTGGGAGGAAATCAGAGGAACCCCATATAGACATGGGGAGAACACCCAAACAATGTTTACTGCATATATTTATATATGGAAGATAACTTAATGGTCCATCAAAGTTTTTCTTTCAGTTGATTTAGAAATTTAGAAGAGCTACTAAATATTCTGCATAATTCAATTGTATGCCACCCTATGCTTAGAAGTATAAGTTGGTTTTATTTTACTCTTTGAATTCCATGGTCCTTTAGAAGCCATGAGACATTCATGAAAATATAAAATATCTTCTGGCTGTTAATCAGAGCAGGTTCACTTTATGATGTATCTTTTCCTTATCATCGGTGATTCTGCGACTGCTGGTTTAGCTGGCTACCTGTTTAAAAAAGGCACACAGAATATTTCAGTTTATGTCAGTGTGACTTGAATAAAAGTGATAAAGTTAAGGGATAGTACACATAAAAGTGGCAATTTAAAAAAAAAGAAAGTGTTTTTAGCTATGTAAGAAGTCTAGGCAATTTCAAAGAATGGTAGGAAGCTTCAAGTAATTGAATGGTTGTATTTCTGAAAGAGAAAGGATAAATGAGAGGGCTGGAATAAAAGGAAAATCTGAGCTGAGGTCATTATGCTTGAAAAAAAATGTGCTTTCATGTTTATGACTTAGATTGGTTAACTAACAATAGTTAAAATATTGCAGAAAATATGAAATTGAACAATTTTATTAGAAGTTGTGCACCCAATTGTTTATTGATCATTATCCACCAATAACTACATAACAGGTGGCATGGTGGTTAGCACTGGTTGATATACAACCATGGTGGTTGCCATACAGCACACAGGTCCGTGTCTGTGTGGGTTTCCTCCCACATTGGTAGGTTACTTGGCTTTCCCCCCAAAACTGTCAAATTTTACATTTGGCATAGACTGTAACATATAACTTACTCTATGTTAGTTACATGCATATATACGACTATAGTAGGGACATTAGATTGTGAGTTAAGTGACTATGAGGTATCTGACTATATACGCTGCAAAGTGCTGTGAAATATGGTGTACTATATATATAGAAGATATTAATTAAAAAGTTTAACAAAATTACATCTCATGTTTAAATGTTTTCTGGCGCTTTGAACTGTTTTAATTAATATTACTTACAAATATGAATTTCCCGATGTTATTATTGCTTAATCTTTACATTTCATAGTTAAAGAGAAAAAAATAATAATGGTATAAGCACAGAGCTGAGAGAAACTGATGTTTTGACAACTTATTTATTGGATGTTAGTATCTCATTAAAATACACACAACGTGTTTCCACCAACCAGCCACCTGTGAAACCAACATAAGGCATTCTTTGTTAGATTTTCGAGCAGTTGCCCATTACATATGCAGGTTTTTGGGTGGTGGTTGTCAAATTTTACCCACCGTCTTCCAAATGCCCAAACACTGTGTGCACCTGCTGCACATAGCGTCGAAGCAGCAATTCAGGATGGACAATTTCTGTATAAGTGGTCTTAATAGCCTAGAGTCCTATGGTAAGGCTTTACACAAATCCTGGATTGTGTCAATGAAAATGTTTGCTCATTCAGTGAAAATAGCATGTATGAAGTTAGGTTCTTAAGTTGAATGAGAAGGCTTTAAAATATTTTGTATTCTAGTTTATTTCTAAAGTATTCAGTTCCTTTACACCATATTTATCATGCCATACCTTTATGGAGCTGGCTTTGCACTAAAGCACACTTTCATTTTTCCTTAGAATAGAAAATATTGATATAATATTTACAATAGAAAATGTTACGTCTGGAAGCTAACAAAATGTTCAACATTATCCAATGTGCAGAGATGCCCCAACATTGTGCCCTGAATGAATTGTGGCTATGCACAGACTTTTTACAATTACAAAGTAGCTATTGCCATAGATAGGCAACTATGACAGCAAGCGATCCTTATCTAATCTGTTATCATATAACTAATCAGCCCAATGTATGAAACCATGCCTCCTTACAGGCATGTCCAGGGTGTAATCCACCAGTATCCTGTGTAGACACAGAATAACTCAAGCTCATGATTTAATGACAATGAACATATTATTGTGTTAGTTAGTTATTAATGTAAAATTCTGCAGATGTCCATGAGAGGGATATAATGTGGTAAAATCATTATGTATAGTGGTATAGTCATGCATAGTTAAAATTGTGGTTAGTATAAATAGCAGCAACTGTGTGGATTCCAACAGAATGTCAACATTATTTATCCTTCCTGTGTACAGACTGTTTTATATCAAGCAAAAACGACCCAACAAATAAAACTGCGCATGTTCAGTTTTACATTCATCTTTGATCAGTCATACCTCACTGAGCTGTAAGAAATTTGATTCCGATCATCCATGTACATACATAATAAAGCATGCAACATTGAGCTATAGTGGTAATAATGTAATAAAATATATATATATTTTTCCATCATACAATAGTCCTTTTATGTGTGCATATTCCCTGGTGTGCTATGATTGAAAAAGCACATTTTGTAGCAGAACTTATTCAGCATTTGACATAAGATAATTTGAATTTGCCATGCTTGTGAGATAACTCACTAGGGAGAGCGCAGTCTTAAATAAATAATACAGATAAAAATGTATACTTCCTTCTATTTCAAAGCTAATGCAGCCAGCTTACAATGGAATGGTAACATGAAGACACAGCACTGTAATTTGATGGATTTGTTTTGACAGCAGCCAAATAATTGAGAGTGAAAGGTGTCAGGAAAGATGATATATCATATAAGCCACATTCAGGAGGCTACCCCAGAAGCAACTCCAACAAGAGTATTATTTCCTTTGATATCCCACTGTTACTCACTTCCAGTTTATTACAAATCTATGAAAGGTATTCAGTTTAACAGATCAAGGAGGTGTTGCTGGGGAGAGAGAGAGAAATGCAAGTTAGCTGGGAATTAGGACAATGTATCTGGATAGACTAAAGAATTACAGAAAGGATCAAGAATAATAGACTTATAATACGAAAGGATAAAAAAATAAGAAATAGACTGCATTTCATCTGATAAATTAAATGGAAATTAGGAAGCATGAAAACCTTAACGATGTGACATTTATAAAGTGTTTCTAATATTATTCTCAGTTATTCAGGGTTGGCTGTTTTGTTTGTATTTTGCCACCAAGCTAACCAGATTACTATAAGGTGATTTGAATGTAAAAATGGTTGCAAAATGTTACTAGTTAATTTGGGAGTTATTTCCAGTCATTGCAAAGCTCCCAAACATAGCATCCTTACCAAATGCAAGAGATGTATAGAAGGGTTGTGAAAACATTACAGAAAAAAATGGTTGTTCTAGCAGATGTAGTAAAAAAATTAAGCATACAGTATGTTTAAAATATTCTTGGGGCAATCTGACAAAATTATTGACAAAATCCTGTATTATTTGTCCTTTCTAAGCATGTTAGGTTGTCTATAAAGTGAAAAAATTGTAGCCACATTTTAAGGAATATTTTGTAAGTTTTTTAAATGCCTACTTTGTAGAGATCTAAAGCCCCCCATACACCACATACAACTACCATGCAACTTCTGTACAACCAACTTTTCTTCTACCAAAACCATGTAATAGGAGGACCTTTCTACACCTTCCAAACACTATGTATTCTATCAGGGAGGTCACTATACTACATAGTTGTTGGTAGGTCTCATGAAAGTTGTATGGAGGAGTCTGCCTGTCTATGGGAGGCTTAACTCCTAGTGTTGGTAATATCTCTTTGTCTTCATTGTGGATACAAGGCTGAATGCGTTATTGACAGCATTAGGAGGCATTTTACCATTAGGGTTAGTATATGACCTCAGATGATTTAGGCAAAAAGACCAAAGTCTGAGGCTTTTTTTAAATTTAAAGAGAAAAGGAAAACAAAAGGAAGAGACATGGTGTGATCCCAAGTGTAGCGTTTTATTCTAATGGAAAAAATCAAAAACA
This sequence comes from Ptychadena robeensis, assembly GCA_036250615.1. NCBI lineage: Eukaryota > Metazoa > Chordata > Amphibia > Anura > Ptychadenidae > Ptychadena > Ptychadena robeensis. The sequence continues at coordinate 99,660,326 of CM070036.1, forward strand.
ATTTAATACTATGAAGAGGTGGTATGATTTACTTATTCCATATTAACTCAGTTGCCCACCACTGCTCTACACCTTCATGTAGATGGGGATTTTCAATACTCTCAGAATCTCACTTGAAGGATTTTGATGTTACTTGTATAAGAACCATGAGAAGACACCAAGTGTATAGAAATAAAATGTTTTGCGTTTTTCCATATGTTTGTTTTTCCATTCATGTATAGTGATGGCCGAACTTCATCCAGGTCCGTCCACGAACAGGTGGATCGGACTTTTGAAAAAGTCAGATGTCCGCTTGTTTGCGGGAAGATTCAAATTCCCCGCCTGTTTGCAGGGAATTTGAATAGAAAAAAGGGAAGTGGAGTAACTGATGTCACTTGCGGTACCTGGTTTCTATATTCAGAGGTGATGTCAATGACGCCACCTCCGGTTTAAGTCGGTTTTCTCTCACTAGAGAAAGTGAGAGAAAACCAACTTAAACCCCAAGAAATTCTCCCACTGGCGGACCTTTCTGCTCCTGATCTGGCCAGCGGAAGAGTCACCTTTTTACCACCGGTGAATAGGACGCGTAGAACACATATATATATATATTATATACTGTAGATGTCAAGATGTTAGGTTAATGGTGATTCGCTATTGAATAAGCAGCCTTTCCATTTTAATGCAAGGTCTCCTCTAAATAACCCTCATGACATTCCCAGATTTTATTTTTACATTTCTTATGGTAAAGCTTTTCATAATGCAAATATTAAATAATTCTCAACATCCATTCAGTTTAACACTTGGGTCCCTTGTCAGTACTACTTATGAGTTCAAGAGACCATTATGGGCCCATTCACACTACATGTGTTTTTTAAACGCATGCATTCTTTATAGGCATGCCTTTCTGCATATATACATAAAGCATGCGTTTTTCACATTACATCTGCGTTTGTGTTTTGCATTTGCAGTTTTGAACAAATGATTGAAAAATGCTATATAGTCTTGTTTTTGCTAAATGTGCCTCATACTGGATATTTTGCATTTAGAGATTATAATGTGTTATATAGCCCTTTCATATGCTTAATCTTACAGCATGGCATAAGATCAATCTCAAACCAAGCTAGGATGAGACTCCACAACCAACCTTCTCTTTGAATCAATGAAGGGGTCCTGGGTACTAATCACCCGTCTGTGCACATATCATTGCTGCTCATAATTTAACCAGCAGCCTGAATGAGCCTGGGCACACAATCACTACCAACACCAGAAGTCCATTTAGCAGTCATTATTCCAAAACAAGGCAAAAGTCATACACGAGAATCAGTCCAAGTAAGCTTGGTACAAAATAACAAGGCAAGAGATGTGGTCAAACAATTCAGAGTCAGGGCAAGGAGAGTGCGAGCAATTAATCTGTATCACTGTTGGTATAATACAACAGTAAGCACACACACGCACACTGCTATACAGAGGCTATAACAGGCAATGGTGTGTAGTGCAGAGTTCCATTAATTGGGCAGCCTGCCCAATCACACTATACCCCCTAGCACCAATAGATTGGTGGACGATTAGCTGTTGAATATCCTGCAGTTGGTAGGGGCTGTGGGAATTCAACTTTAATCACATCTAGCCGGGACGTGCTATGTCAAACATGTCCACAGGGCTGCTGGGGATACAGCACTGGCCAAACACTGAGTGAGTCAGTGTTCACTACATGCCACTCCCAGGGGGCAGCAGGACATGCCTGCAATGTGTAGAGCAGGACCACAGGGACCCTGGGGTGCCGATTGGCCTAAAAGCAGTCTGGACAGAATTGTCTGCAATCCCTGGGGTCAACAATGTGGGATCACCGGCTGGGCAAGTACATTACAGTAGAAGTCAATACGCTGCCAATGATAATGTTCAGTGCTTATTCACTAGGTTTTCTGTCCATATACTTTGTTTAGCAGCAGGCAGCAGGCAGCATTTGCATATGGTATGTGTATTAACATTCAGTGAAGAGCTTCAGGGTAGGCGGTGCCATAGACCTCCATGTAATGGAGGGGGCATTACCTTTTCCCAGCACAACTCCGGCGTCTCCGGTGACACCAGAGTTGTGCAGGGCAGGAAATCGCGGCAGAGTGCGCCACATGTGAACCGCCAAGGAGGATAAAAGAGCCATTTGTGCATGTTATATTGTATAAAGGTTGGGTATGAAGTAAATTAGGCAGAAGAACACAGTGTATCATTATCTCAGATAGAATACAATACAGTAGGTATCGTTATAATGACTTGTAAATTAGAAAAGTGACAATAAGACATAATAAATGTTTTAAAGCCCAGGCATTGGGGGATGTTATACAAATTCATATTCTCACTTTTGTAATGGCAAAGCTCAGCACTCATTCTGCAGTGAACCTGGTACATTTCACTTGTTCCGTCCTCAGCACTTGAATTACAAAAAGCTATGTAACTTTTCAAGCAGAAAATCTTGGAAATCATGGAGAAATGCAATTTATGAACTGGGAGGTAGTTGAGATACAATGTGGAAAGGATTCTGGATGACATGAGGTGGAAGTGTGCTGGAAAACCTCATAGCTCATTGGCAGCATAATGGAAATCAAATGTAATGTCTAATTTAGACACAAGGCTCAAGTCAGGTTTGCAGTCCATTTGCCTGTGAAAAAGAAGAAATCATATCTCAGAGAAGTTCTAGTATTATGTCCATTTCATTCCTGTTTACTGTAACCTGTTATATGAAGCTGATGATGCACAAACTATCAGTTTGACGCTTCCATGCGTTTTTCCTCACTCATAAACATCAGTGATGACAACACCCTATTTATCACACATAATCATCTAAATAGCTTTAGCTTTGAATATTCCATGATTTTCAAGATCAGTTGTATAAGTATTTTTTTCAAAAGGTTGAAAATCTTTTTTCAAGTAGCTGAAGCAGTTGGCATATATATTTTTGACTGGATTGAGAAGGGAGGGGGCACAATTATACATAATGATGTAGTAGCTTGATGAAGGGGTACTGTGAGCCACTTGAAAGTTCTTGACTTCTACAGTAGATGTTTAGTGCAAACCTTGTAATGGACTTGGTGTGGCACTATTATTATACTTTTAGTTTTTTTGTTTTTAATCAGAACATTACTAAGCCATTAACTTACAACATGAAGTATTGTATTTTTTTACTATATCATTGAGGCACTGTACATCTTTGGTATCTAATGGCCTTCAACCAGGGCACTACATCTGGGTTACTTTTCTCCATTTCAACAGTGTGTTTTATGTGAATAGGAGATAGTAAAGTTGTATTTCTTGCATGTTAGCACACCTGAGATTTGTATTAATACCTCTATTCAATTTTTTGGGGTTCCTGCATTTTTTGGTTCCTGCATTTTTGGTTCCTGATGAGATGGGTTAGATTGGATGGTAATGGTGCCCTGATCATCAGCATCAGAACAGGACCAGAAGGTCAATGGAATGATATTTAATAGTTTGAAGGAACGGTCCCTCCTATCCATCAATTGGCTGAATCACTTTGGACAATATTAGTATTTAAAAGTAAAGCCCCCCCATAGACAGGCAGACTCCTCCATGCAACTTCTTTACAACCAACTTTTCTTCTACCAAAACCATGTAATAGGAGGACCTTTCTACACCTTCCAATCACTATGTATTCTATCAGGGAGGTCACTATACTACATAGTTGTTGGTAGGTCTCATGAAAGTTGTATGGAGGAGTCTGCCTGTCTATGGGGGGCTTAAGTATAGTAATTTTACACACAATTTCAAAAAGAAAAGCCAAAGCAAAGAAGGGGCTTTATAAAACTGAAGGTGTTTAGCTATATATATATATATATATATATATATATATATAGTGACAGACTGTTTGTCTGTCATAGTGTAAATTATACATCAGGTGGTATATGGAAGGAGTACAGGATAGTGTTGGACAGCAACAATAGGTTGTTGTGCAGTGTGCAGTTTTTGTTTACTTTTAGTTTCCAGGTCCTGGGCTCTGGAGTGGGAGGGAAGGAACTGGGTGGGCCTTCCCATTTCATTCCACAAAAGAATTTACACCTGATGGAAGTCAGCAAGGTAAGTGGGTATGTCTCCACAAAAGGGCACACAAGGAATGTGTGGCCAGGCCAGGTGCTTTCTGAAAGCTGGATGTGTGCAAGCCAGGAGGCATGGCATTTTCATTAATTTTTGTGGCCATAAACCTCTGGAAAAGTAATCCAGTTTAGACTTTGTGGTGCAAATGAATACGGACATGGGCCCTAAAAGGAAACCAATCATGAGGATTGATGTTTTGAAAGCACCCTTTATATATATAAAACCTGTGGACAGTATATCTATTTAACCATAACCATATCCATTTGACCATAACAAAAGAAAATACAGGAATGTATATGCTGGAATGGAAGTTCGAGTGGTAAATACTTGTAAATTTGCTGCCTTTTTTGGCCCATCTGTTTAAATCTGTGTAACCTACTACTAGCTTAATTAGATAACATTTTTAGGTCAGGTAGATTACAAAAAGATGTATTCATTAATGCATTAATGTATCACTACTATTCCTTAAAAAATTATATATATATTTCTTAGGCATATAACATTATCCCTTCTTATAGCAAGGAGAAACTCTCCTTAGAAAACATGAAAAAAGAAACAAAACATTTCTTTAATGTACATTAAGGATGCCCAGGGGTTCACTCAAGCATATGGTTTGAGCTTTCAAGAACAATCTGTAGTCAGGCATTTTAAATGAAAATTGATTTGTGATTTACATGGTCACTGGAAAGAAAATTAACTTATGGAAGCCTATAATGAAATATTAGACAAGTAAAAAAGTGGATGGTGATCTAGTGGAACTAAAAGTCCTGTCTGGAAGAGTTCTGTGACATTTTTACATTTATCTGCGTTCTGCATGAGTTGTAATGTTAGCAGTAATTTTATGGGACTGAATTGAAATGAAAATGGTGTTATCATAGATTGCCTACACTATGAGATTGTGTTCACTGGAGAGTCTTGTATCCTTTTCTCCATTTTCCTTTAATATGACTCATTGCACTTTTTTCAGCTACTGTTGTTGAATCCATTCAGCCTTTTACTGGGTACTATTAAAGGAGAACATCAAGTGTACGCCAATGCAATTTAACTGCCGCTCGCACTTGGTCTTGCATTATGAGGGCACTGTCCAGAGAGTGAACAGGTATTATCTAGAATTTCCGGCACAGAGAGCCTACCTCTACACTTTATTACCTGAAGAACTTTTTTTCTACCTTTTTTTTAATCATTCCTCTTATATCAAATTAGAGTTATCATATTAAACTCTGTTTCAATTATCTTACCTCAATTTACTAAGGCAACATGTTAGTTCTAAACAAATATGTTGTGAATGGAAGCTAGAAGAGTGCTTTTGCCTAATCTTATTAGTATTAAACAACACAAGTAAGAAAATATAAAAGTCAGTAGTCTGAAAAGAAATACAATCTAAAAATGATTAACTTTTCACATGGTTTATGATGGATGGATGTAATTGAAGTTAGCATGAAGAAAGTAAAATGAGAAGAACCCATGAGGGAGTCAAAGATCTTTTAAAATACCAACAGACAAAATAGGGATGCAAAATAAATTGTTTATTTGATTTTATTAAATCTTTTTCGATCGTAAATGGTGTAATATGTTATTTGATTATTTTAAGTTTTTTTATATAATTACAGCCACTCCTTGGATTTTTGGGACATTAAATCCATGCACATGCACTTCTGTATCGTTCTAGTGGGAACACTGACTTTGGATATCTTGTAAACATACAAGAAGGAATGTGTATTAATAAAAAAGCAATAATATGTTTAAAAATGCAATGCAGTAGTATGCCAGAAGTACACTTACAGTATTAATAAAATTTTTCCCATTTTCCCTTAAATGAAGACTACCGTGTCCCACCACAAATTTAGGCCAACCTGCAAAAATAATGTAAGCAATATACTGTTAACAGTTGTTAACTAAATATTCCATAGTGTCATCATGATTGGCAGTCACATCAGGAGACTTAAAAGTATAGTGAGTCTTCTGGTAAATGTAGCTCTGAATGTTGCATGAAGTGGTGGGTAACTGTCGCTTATATCAATTGCCTTGAGTTCATTAATGGCCATTAATGTTCTTGAAAGGTTGGAGGAAAGTATACAAGAAAAAAAATGTGCTATTGAAATAGCACGTTTTTTTTATATACTTTCCTCCAACCTCTTGTCAAATTGTAGCACCTGACATTTCTTCAATGCCAAGAAAAGTGATATAAGATAAAGACATTTGCTTTTACTAGACAAAGTTATGTCAGAACATTGAGTTGTATGGAATATATCACTATACAGACATTGCTGTTTGATTGTTTGCATGCATTAGAAATTGCAAAATTAATAATACATATTTAAAATGGAGAAATATGAAAATATTGTTGTGGTGGAGCTCCCACACATTACTAGGGTTCCTATGCTTGCCTAGGTTACAAATAGTTATCAACTTATTTGTTGATCAAAGCCAGTCACCTCTTTGCCCCTCTAGTGTTTCATGCAAAGTGTGAGCTTTTAATGTTATCATTTACAATGTATGACCACATTGGTAATATTGGTGATTATTAAGATGACATCAGAAATTTCAGATCAATGTTGAGCTGAAGAAGAAAGGCTGGCTGAATTTAAACTACAAATTTATGCAGAAACATTGGACAGATGCAAATTCTTCTTACCATGTAAGCAATTCAAAAAATGTAATTTAAATGATCCCCAACAATGATGATGTTGTAGACTGGTTGACTCACCATGTATCAACTTGAACCACCTCCTCTCCCTGGTCTTCCAGACACAAAGAAGCCAATAAATCGTTAACCATTCCAATATTACAACACTCTAAAGCAGACAATGAGCAGTCTGAAGAATTGATCCTAATTCTGTGTTTGATGTCAATGGAAAATAAAAACAACTTATGAAAAGAATAAATAAATTAAATTAACTCATATGAACCATCATTTATTGTAACACAAAGTATATGTGGATGTCAGAGCAAATGACACCAAAAATATCATTCCTTTTTATAACTGTACAAAAATAGAAAACTACCATGTATTCACTGTGCCTATATTCGTGAGATAAATTACAACACAAATCAACTCTAAAGTACCGTAATAACACATTTTTTAACTGTACAAATTGTACAGCACGGATCAATATCCGTTTAATCAGTGAACCCTCAAACGCAGTGTGATGACATTTTGCGCTCGAGCTTCGTAGGTTCGTAGAATCGATGTGCAGTCATTCCCATTCGATACTTAATAATGGCAATCATTGGCAATCAAAAAGGGAATTTACCAGCATAGTGGTTCCTTGTTCGATCTTCAATTGATGAATAAATTAAATAAATTCCTGAATCTGAATTATGCCATTTTTTTATCAAGAGGAGAGATTTTTTTAGTTGGAGGGATACCAAAGTGTAAAACAAACAAACAGTAACCTAAAACACATGCCCTTTGCTGTAAAAAGTAAAAAAAAAAAAGATGTCTGCCAGAGTCTCTTGCTCCTTTTTGTCACTAATAAGTAAAACAGGGCATTATGATGTAATAGATCTCTAAGCTATTTGGATATTTATTATCTGTTATTTTGAATGATGATAATTGGGTTGATGTGCCCAAAGTTTGGAAAGAAAGGGGAACAGATTTTAAAAGCTGTATCATAATGGAATATATGAGTTTGGACATAAAGCCATACACCCATCAAATTCTGTGTGATTGATCTTTGTTTTGTTCAAAAGTACCACCACACAATTTGATCAATTCGAAAAGATTTTGAACCTGTGCATATGCACTATGGTAGTTTTTTGCTAGAATATATGAATTGCAAATATATTGGACAAATATCTGCTATTTGAGAATTCGCTAATTTTGTGAATATTATGACGGATATTTGCAATATTGGATATTCACAATATTATGCATTGGGAAGCCTATGGCCATGCATTGCTATTTTATATATGCCTATGCCGCTTATCACTACTCCATGGTAACATGTCATCAAAATAACTAGAAGTCCGTCAGATACTTGTACAATCGACTGAAATTTTCCAACAAGATCAATCACTTCCAGGACAGGTATGGCCACCGTAACTAAGGTTTTGCACAGGCACCACTGGGCACACTATAACTGTTATTTTTTCATAAATGTGTAACGGAGTGGGGAAGGTGCATTATGAATAAGCCTGTGACAGCCTGTGCCTGAGAGTAATGTGTGCTGTGAGGGGTTACTGTACTGTAATCTGAGCTGTTGCTAGGCCAGGCAGGTATCTGCCTGGGATGGGATGTAAAGTATCAAACTTAGGAATGTGCTAGATGATTCATGCGAACATGACTTGCCATTCTGGGAGTACCAACCTAGATTAAATAAAGTCTAGTCTGGGCTTGAGCTGGGGACTTTATTGTGTGTCCTGAGAGCTAATAGGAGGTCTCAGTGACACTAGCCCTTGTGGGAACGGCCACTGCCGGTTCGTGGGCTGAAGACATTCACTGCAGAGATGTGACCTGTGATCCTTCCCCTTGTTCCCCGGCTGGGTACGAGGGGGGTGGCCTGGCCCTAGGAGGAGTGACCATCAGAGAAGCGAGCTGGGTATGGAGAAGCTGTAGAGGCAAATGTGCTCCCAGGATGGCTGGCAGGTATGGCACTGCTATGGACTGACTGATGACATCAATAAAATGCCCAGCTCTTACAACTAAAAAGGAATCTTCATTGGGATGAGTGCAACCACCTGTGATGGGACCATCACCCCCTGTGTGTGAGAGTAGTGATGGCTCGAACCCGGAATTTAATGTTCGCGAACGGCGAACGCGAACTTCC
>CM070036.1:99678259-99694418 GCA_036250615.1 Ptychadena robeensis
GCCAGACTCGCCACCTCGGCTGAGTTCGAATCCCAGCAGGAACCTAACAGTTAGTAGGGAAAGCACACAGCCAGACTCGCCACCTCGGCTGAGTTCGAATCCCAGCAGGAACCTAACAGTTAGTAGGGATGGCCGAACTTCAGCCAGGTCCGTTTGCGAACAGGCCAATGGGATTTTTAAAAAATTCTGATGTCCGTCTGTTCGCGGTGACATTCAGATTACTCGCCTATTCACGTTGTTCCTGGTTCTGATTGCCAGATGTGACGTCACTGAGGTCACTTCCGGTTTTCGTAGCTGATTTTTCACTAGAAGACTGGGTTCTTTACCTGGTCTCTAGTGAAAAGATTTTTGTCCAGTGGGATATTGCTGCTTCTGATCCTGCCTGTGGAAGAATAATAAGCTCCTTCTCACCGGCAAACGGGGCAGGTCGAACACCTGTACTGCTCGCCGGCTTGTTATGGTGTTTTGTGTCTTTACACAGCCAATGTGATTATTTCCATGCAGGGACAGAATACTAAGGCTATGTTCCCACTTAGGCAATTAATCACCTTTGCTGGAAGTTAATAGCCTGCAGAATCGCCAGCAGGCAATTGCCAGGCGATTGACCAGGCGATTTTCACAGGCGATTTAAAAAAAAAATTGCCTCCATAGAGAATGAATTGACGCGATTTCTGATCGCCAGCACGCATGATCGCAAATCGCCTCCATTCATGTCTATGGGCGCGATTACAGGAAATAACTGCCGACCGCTGGCCATCACAATGCGGGGAGCAACGTTTCCTAGACAAGCCCATTGAAAGTAGTGTAGCGAATTGGCAGGCAATTCTGCCGGCGATCTAAAATTGCGTGCGGAAAGGATACTAAGGTTGATTTACCTTTCTGGAAGGAATATGAAAATTCACCTAACTGTGAATGAGCTTGAAGGTTTGCTGACTTCAGCAACATATCAAAAATGCTAAATCTCTCCACACGGGATCATTTACTTAGCTGATGATTATGGTAAAATGTAACTTTTAAATTAAGGGTTAAAGTCAACAGAGTTTCTCACCGGCATTAACTAAGTGAATAATACTCCACACGGGATCATTTACTTAGCTGATGATTATGGTAAAATGTAACTTTTAAATTAAGGGTTAAAGTCAACAGAGTTTCTCACCACATTAACTAAGTGAATAATACTTTGAAAAGTGAATTTTTATTCTGCATTTTTATTCATGGCAGCAGCCTAAACACCTTCAGTATCTTAACCCCATTCTTCTTATCTCTTTATCTCTTATCCCTGCATCTCAAATAGGTACCTTTAAAGTGTGGTGCATTTTATTTTTCTGTACCTTATGTCAATATTAACATCATGCCATTAATAATATAAAGAATAACTGTAGTCAGAAGGGAAATATTTTGTAAGGAATAACATTTAAATTTTACAGGTGCCAATAAACCATTGCGTTGAAGTCGTGGTTAATAGTCTACATAAGCAATAGAAACTATGGCATTCATTTTGTGTAGTTTTAAGAAATTTATAAAAATGCATACAAAGCAAATACAAGCAAACATAACATACAAAAACAAAGTTTGTTTGGTTTAATTTGTAACATCTCAGAGTCTAGGTGGACATTATTTTCATTATATAAGCATTTATTTGAACCATTATCCCTTGTTTAGAGCACTCTGGGTGCAAGCTGCAGAGGTATCCAATTTTCCCCAAAGCACAATGTCCTTACATACATAATTTTTTTCCCCAGTTAGCTTTATTTAACCTATATAGGGACCACCGTTGTCCAACATACCCTACTCCTCATTTTCATCGAATGGTTATCGCTGTAATTGTTATCATCCTGGACATTGGTGTAATGGTTATCATCCTAGACATCCATATAAGGGTTATCATCCTGGACATAAGTGTAATGGTTATCACCCTGGACAAAGTTGTGATGATTATCATTCTGGACAGAGGTGTAGTGGGTAAACCACCTCCCATCTGACCGCTAAGACCACTCCCCATGTCACATACCACTATCACCCCCTGGTCTGACACCACTACCACCCACAGACAGTACCAGACAGGCTAGTGGCCCTGATGAAACCATAGCCTGCATGTCTTAATAGCACACTACAGCTTACTAAAAAACTGGAGTCTTCGTTCCCTTATATAGACACAAAGAATATGTGTTGGTGGAATCCTTTTTTAAATTAACAAATGCCTATGTAAGGCTACATGCAGTTCATATGGATTGGCCTTTAATTAACAATTGTGGAGCTGAAACTAAACCTTATATTTTGTAGATTTTACATTTTAAAATGTATAAGTTTAGTTATAAGTATATTTTACAGCATATGAAAGATAAACAGATGTTATAGTCCTTTGGCTATGTATTACATGCTACAAGTGGACAAAGAATGTATATTTTAGCTGGCTGGTTGCACCCATTTGTTTTCTTGGGTAAACATACTACCTGTTATTACTTCTTTTTTATATTCTTTTGTAACATAGTGACTTAGAAATTGAGAAGCTAATTTTCTAAAGATTGCATCACAGTGGTGATTTTTATTTATAAAACATATAAGACTAATATATATCCGTTAAGACAGTCTCTCTACAAGAGCACATTGTTACAGAAATAATTGGAAGGCAGTTATGGTTTGAAATATATGACAGCTTTACGGGGATATAAAAAGGAGCCTTTTTTCCTTTGTAATAGTGTAATTGCCTTAAACCCCACAATCATAATTGTTATCAAAAAATAATCCCAGGAAAAGGGTAATATAAGGGGAGCAGACTATTATAAGACTCTAATACACTCCATTCCTTGAGCAGCAAATGCCGCCTCTCAATCTCTCAGTGCTTTTAGTGTCAGTCAGAGAGCACTCAGTCATTTCTGTGCATCAAGCCTGCAGTATTGATTTTCCCACTCACTGAAACAGCCGTATAAGCATAAATTTTGCATGAGCCTTTCACTTTGTAGACTCTCCTTTGGTCAGATGACACATGATGTGAACATGCAGACTGTATAATAACAATGCATGGTCAAACGGCAGGCACTAAACAGTGGGATCTGTGGCTTAGAAGGACAAAAGGGAGAATATGCCTTACCGTATTAGAACGGTGCGATCGTCTTCTGTGGTTTATTTAAAATTCATATTTGATAAAAGATTTCTTTATTGTCTCTTTTTATATAAGTTAGCAATTTCACTAGTAGGTTATACATTTTGTTTTTGAAAATAGCCTCAGTTTTTGCATGAAACTAAATCTGTATTGTTGCTGTTTCAATTGTCATTACATTTTTCAATTGAAAAAAAATACAATTATACTAGCAAAGCAAATAATTTTGCATGATAGTCATTAAAATTTTTAAGAACGTTTAGGGTTCATGTGCAAACTGTTTCAAACAATATTCATTGTAGATTATTAAATATTAAGAATCATATATTCAGTCCATACATTATTCCTTTTTTATATTTATATAGCCCTTCTTTTATGTATAAAACATTTTTCAAATCATCAATTCAATGTTTTTTGGTTGTTTGTCAGAATTGTAAGGTAACCTTTCACATTAAGTGTTTGCTGTTTGTCCAACAGAATCTGCCAGTTCAGGCAGAAAATAGATTTTATTTAAAAAAAACGTTAGAAATTTGTACGGTAGTAGAAATCCCTCTGGTCCCTCATTTGTGAACAAATCAGGGCGATCTGCTTGGATACATTTTAGTCAATGTTCGGGTTCCTTCACACAATCTTCTGGACACCCAAAATGGTCAGAAGCACAGGAAATGTGCCATAAGACAACCCCCGATTTATTTTCAGGCATTTGTCCAATGCAATAACATATGGCATTTGTTAATATTTGACAAACACCTCCCAAGCACCTGCACATAGGTGTATGCAGGCGAATTATTGGCTGCTGTTTGTAGCATGGGTATTTGAATGTCACTTCCTCAGCTGCATTGGCTGTATCAACATGCCTTCAAGAAAACTGCAGATGTGTGTACCATCTTGCTTGTTTCTGAATGTCAGCTTTTTTTCTTTTTCTCTTCCCCCAATACTAAGATTGATTGACCCTGATGTCATAGCTTTGACAAAAGAAGTGTGAAAATACTCCCTCCAATGACATGCTCTCCCATGAGCACTAACAGGCTGCATGGCACTTCCATGGCATTAGATCAGTGCGGGGCAGGGATAGATACCCCCTCCCCCCACTAAAGTTTGGCTTTGGGGGTTTTTGAAAACTAAACTGTGAATGTAAATGTAGCTGATTATCCAAACAAATTGTGTGATTTAAACCACTAAATTGTGAGATTTAGAACTTTCTCAGCAATGTCTGGCACTGCAGGATACCTGTAGTCTGACCAGATGACAGTCAGATACTTGCATTGCTTGTAATTAAGAAATAGTGTGATCTTATATCAGTATCTATCTGGTAAATGTGTGCTGAAAGTTTGCTGAGGCGTGTACACACTGAAATTTAGTGATTGAAGACATGATTGGATGCTGGTTACCAACCTGTAGCCCATGGGGCTCAATCAGCATGTCCGTACTGTGGTGCCCCCAGAGCACCTGTAGAAAGTGGTTTGTTTTGGTGCATACCCAGGACAGCGGCTCAGTCACCCTCAAACCATATGTGTGTGAATTTAGATTTATTGTTACATATCTTCAGTGTCTGGCAGCTTTCAGTAGCAATGCAATTGTTAAATAGTGATGGCCCGAACTGTTCGCGCGCGAACTATTCGCGGCGAACATCGCATGTTCGCGTTCGCGCATTTTCGCGAACTATGACATATGTTCGACCCGCCCCCTATCTTTTACATTGGAGTCACAGTCCAGCACATAATCCAGCCAATCCAGCACTACCCCAAAACACCTCAACCGGAGACCATCCACCCCCTATAACATAGCAAGTAGGAGGACGCCATTCTCACATGCTGTGAGGAGAGAGTTCTAGAACAGAGAGCTGTCTGCTGCGCTTGCTCTGCATAGCAACCATTATCATGGGCAATTGTTCTCTTCTACAGTGTACTCTTCTTTCATTGCTCTTAGTCTGCTGTCAGGACAATTCCTGAAAAGACCCCAAAAGCCTTTTTTAGGGCTATTTTTTTTTGCTATCTGTTGCCTGCTGGCTGGCATGCCAGGCTGCTGCCAGTGATCCTGCAAGCCACATATTGCACAAGTGGCCTACTGCCATGCTCATATCTGGTGCACTTTGTTACCGACGGGGATTTTTTTCACCCTATTTTAGGTACAAATATATATTGCACGGCTTTCCTTCCCTTACAGCCTTGTGCCACTGTTGTGTGCGCCCACACTGCCCAGTGCCACCCCTAGTTATCTGTTGGCACTTTGTTACCCCACCTCCTGGGATTGTTATTTCTCAGCCCATATTGTAGGTTATTACTATATTGCAGGGCTTTTCCGTCCATTACAGCCTTGTGCCAACTGTGTGTGCGCTCACACTGCCCATTGCCCACCCATAGTTATCTGGTGGCACTTTGTTACCCCAGGGATTTTTTTTCACCCTATTGTAGGTATTACTAACATTGCAGGGCTTTCTGTCCAATTACAGCCTTGTGGCCAACTGGTGCGCTCACACTGCCCAGTCCCACCCATAGTTATCTGTGGCACTTTGTTACCCCAGGATTATTTTGTTTTACCCCCTATTGTAGGTATTACTAAATATTCAGGGCTTTCGTCCTTACCATACAGCCTTGTCCAACTGTGTGTGCCCCACACTGCCCAGTGCCCCCAAAGTTATCTGATGGACTTTGTTACCCCCAGGGGTTTTTTTTTTCACCCATATGTAGGTATTACTAAATATCAGGCTTTCCGTCTCATTACACCGCCTTGTGCCACTGGTGTGTGGCCCACACTGCCTTGCCCACCCATACTTATCTGGTGCACTTTTGTTACCCCAGGGATTTTTTTCACCCTATTGTAGGTATACAAAATAGATTTGCAGGCTTCTCCGTCCATGCTTCCGTTGTGCCAACTGTGTTGCGCCCAACACTTGGCCTTGCCCACCCATACGTTACTGCCCTGATGGCACTTTTTTACCTCCAGGGTTTTTTTTCACCCTATTGTAGGGGTACAAATATAATATTGCACTGCTTTCCGTCCCTACAGCCGTTGCCAACTGGTGTCGCGCCCACCGTCCCATTGTCCACCCATATTATCTGGTGCACTTTGTTACCCTCAGGGAGGGATTTTTTTTCACCTTATTGTAGGTTTACTAATATTGACGGGCTTTCCGTCCCTACAGCCTGTGCCAACTGTGTGTGCGCCCAATACTGCCAGTGTCCACCCATATTTATTGTGCACTTTGTTACCTCTCAGGGATTTTTATTTTTTTTCCCCTATTGTAGGGTATTACTAAATATTGCAGGGCTTTCCCGTCCATTACACAACCTTGTGCCAACTGTGGTGTGTGCCCACACTGCACACAGTGCCCCCCCATATTATCTGGTGGCACTTTGTTACCAGGGTTTTTTCACCTTTGTAGGGTAACAATTATTTTGCAGGCTCCCCGTCCATTACAGCATTGTGCACTGTGTGTGTGCATTGCCGGCCCACCAACTGGTGCACACCCCAGGGAGTACCATGTGGGACAAAATTATTGAGGTGCGCAACGCTGGGCAACGGTGTCGCCCCTGCCAGTGCTATTTCCCATATTATTGTGCACTTTGTTCCCGGATTTTTTTTCACCTAGTTTGTAAGAATATTGCAAGGCTTTTGTCTCTTCAGCCTTGTGCCACTGTGTGTGCGCAACCTGCCCGTGTCCCCCCAGTTATCTGTGCACTTTTACCTCAGGATTTTTTTCACCCTTTGTGGTATTTAAATATTGCAGGGTTCGTCCTACACTTGTGCCAACTGTGTGTGGCCACACTGCCAGTGCCACCATATCTGGTGGTACTTTGTTACCCCAGGGGATTTTTCACCCTATTGTAAGTACAAATATATTGCACGTTTCGCCTTACAGCCTGGCCAACGGTGGCGCCCATTGCCCGTGGCCCACACCATTTATATTATCTGGTTGGCACTTTTGTTACCTACCGGGAAGTTTTTTTTCACTCAACACAATCACACCCTATTGTAGTATTAATGCTATTCGCAAGGGCTTTTCCGTCCAATCTCAGCCTTGTGCAACTGTCCCTGTGCCCAGTTCCCCAGCCACAGTTATCTGGTGGAAGTTATACCCAGCACTTTTCTTTGTCACACTATTGCATAAGGTTATTAGCTAAAAGTCATGGCGTTTCCTCATTAATCAAGCCCTTGTTCCAACTGGTCTGTGCCCATTGCCCAGCCACAGTTATTATCTGGTGGCAGGGTAAATCACCTTCTTTCCAATTTTCGTTAGGCGTCATCGCCCACGCGTTTCTATTTCGCTAAAGGTGGGTGTAGTTACGTAAAACCAGGCTCTCTTGCACAAGCCTTTTCCATCCATTACCAAATATGCCTTGTGCAAACTGTCTGTGCTCCATGCGCCAGCACACGTTATCTGGTGGGAAAGGGTCATCATGTCCAGCAATTCTTTTTATAACCGTTGTACTCATATTTCATAATCGATTTACTTATACTCAGAAGTTTGTCACTTCTTTCACGGCTTTCCATGCCCTTTTACAGCCTTGTGCAAATTGCCAGTGCCCAGCCACAGTATGGGGCAGGTAATACCAACATTTTTTGTTCCCTATTCTAAAGGGTTACTAAAAAGTGCACGGTTTCCATCCATACAGCCTGTGCCACTGCTGTGCCCAGTGAAGCCACATATCTGGTGGAAGGTAATACCCCCAATTTTTTTGACCCTATTCAAAAGGGATAACTTCAAGTGCACGGCTTCATCCATTACACTTGTGCCAACTGTCCAGTCCCACCCAGTTATCTGCTCCAGGGCCTTGTACGCAAAACAGATAAAAATGCAGAGGCAGGCAGACCATCCCGGGGTCGTGGTGGTCTGGGGTGATATTCTTTAGCCCTAAAAGGGCATGTTCAGTCCCATTACGTCAACACAAAATGCTGGGGACTTAGTGATGGTTACAGGAACACCCATCTTCGACATCCACGCTCTGCCCCGAACCACCTCCTCCATGCTCGGTTGCTGACACCCCAAGTTCCACTCGCCTCCCCACCATACTAGCACACAGCCGTACATTTATCCATCAGAGAGTTGTTTACATCCCTTGAAGAAGAAGAGTGATGCGCAACCATATTGCCGACATTATGGACATGCTCTACAGTAGCATTACCACATGGAGGTGCGTGTATGACTATTGTTGTACCCTGCTGCTTCCTTGTGAAGGTCAGAAATGAGGGTGATATGATTCGATTGTCTGTGGATTCCGTGGGTGCCCACACCAGAGAGAAGACAGGGGAAAAGTTCAAGAAACAGAGAGAGAGACGAGTGGCACAGTCAGGCAGCAGTATGGCACTGGTCACAGACACTGCCAATCAATCTGTTGCCACCACATTAATGCGTCTGCAAAGCTCAGCAGTTGCATTTTTTTGGTCTGCCGCTGATAAGCGATGCCTTTCAACTGTGCAACAAGAATGAGTCGGAAGTCCAAATCCACCTCGGTACACGCTTGAGAAGCCATATGTGATCACAAACCTTGGTCAACACATGTAGAAGAGCACAACACTCGAAGCCCCCTCTCTCCTTTCCCAACTCAGCCACTCACCACTGCTGTCCCCTTGCCCCATCACCACCAGCCACTTCGCCCTCGCGTTGAAGTCCAGCTCATTGGCCACGGTCAGGTGTCATGAGGACATGTTACGCAAGAAAAACAATCACGAAGTCCCCCTTGCCCGGCGTCTATGCAGTGGCTGACGGAGCTCTTGCCCGCCAGCTTTTACCATACCAGCTGTGGAGTCTGAGGCCTTCAAAATGGGCTATTGGGACATGCAGTGGAGGACACGGTCGAAATTTTTTCACAAAGGCAATCCCAATCTTATTCCTGTGAAAAAGGAAGTCATGGATCTCTGGGTACAGTGTTGGGGCAGGGTCCATCTGACCACTGATACTGCAAGTCGGTCAGGGCTACATCCTACACTGGCAGGGTAAACGCTGACAGTGCCCAGCATGGTTTGCGTGGCCTGCAGCCGAGTTGGACCGCAAGATTGGAGCCTGCTGCACCTCTTCTTCCTACTCTCATCTTTCTGAGTTTCTGTTGATCGTCTGGCTCCACATTATCTCATCCCGCAGTCCCGGCTATTCACATCCCGGATCGACAGTGTCACGCTGTTGGGGATTGCTGAAAGCAGAGAGCCACACCGACAGCACTTGTCCCCTTAATGCGGTGCTCGTGGTGACCCGCACCAATGAGATTGGCAAGTGGGGTGTGACAACGGGAAAGCAATCTGTTGGACGGCGAATTTGGCATTGTCATGAAGTATGTGCGTGCTGGCACAGTGTTAATCTATTGCAAGCTTTGTGGCAAGTACCCGCTACAGGAGGTCCTCAACAGTAGGAAGGTGTTTGCCTTTCACGCGTTCTACACCTTATGTCGATTTCGAAATTCAGCGCCAGAACAACTCCAGTGAGCGCTTCTTGCGGACAGTCCGACGGGTGGAATTCAACATCATATGTTGACCCGCCCCCAAGAAAAAAGCTGTCAATGAGTATTGTTCACCGGGTGCTAGACAGCTCTGCGGAGCTGGTATTTTTGCCACTTATGGACGTCATGCGCAATGCCTGGGTATGCGTCCTTTAGGGGACAAACTTGTAATCGCAACGAAGGCCATGCGACCTCATCCCAATGCCTCTTCCTGGAGCGTGCCTGCGAAGATGCTGGATCAGGCGTGGATCGCTTGAAGAGGAAGATTATGGTCACCTACCACAGAAAAGCCTTAGCACCGTGACGGACTTGGCAACGCTGAAGAGGTGGGAGTCAGAGGGAATGTGGCTTGAGGAGAGGAACCCACCTCAGCAGGCTCCCACGGTGCTCCTTGTGGTCACTATCTGGGACCGTGGTGCGTGGCTGGGGGGAACAACTCAATGACATCAGTGAGAGAGGAACGGATGTAGCTCGCATCCATCTCGTGGGTCTTTCATGCTGTGTGCCTGTTGAGTGATCTCGTATCAAAGAGAAGGAGACATCTGTACGGGGCAAACTACTAGAACCCCGATATAAGCAGAAAGTAGGGAATTTTACGGTTTACGGGAGGTCTGGAGGTGAGCATTAGGCTAAGCTAAAAATCTGCTCATCACCGCTTTTAGGGCGATGTCACGCACACGTGGCTCTATAGTGGAAGAGGTGACCTAATCTCGCTCCACGACCGCGCGGCAAGAAGATGCTTCCAGACTGCGTTGATGGGACATC
This sequence comes from Ptychadena robeensis, assembly GCA_036250615.1. Classification (NCBI taxonomy): domain Eukaryota; kingdom Metazoa; phylum Chordata; class Amphibia; order Anura; family Ptychadenidae; genus Ptychadena; species Ptychadena robeensis. The sequence goes on from CM070036.1 coordinate 99,688,559, forward strand.
GAGCTTTTAAGTCTACGCATCGCCAGCGTCGGAACACCCGAGGAATGACCGCGACAGACAGATCCTGCTTGGGAATCACACTCTAGCAGCGATGAACCCTGATAGGGTGTGAGACTTGACCTGTGTAGCTTCCCAGTTTGCCTTGAACTCTGGCCTCTGCTTCTAGTGTTGTCAAAAGACTCAGTCTGCAGGCATAGTGACAGAGAAGCGAAGTCGCTCGTAAAGTGTGGATTACCTACTTCCTTAAATGAACGGCATGGATTCCGAATGAAAAACTTTATTTTTTGGATTATTAGTTGATCTTAAAGTCAGTAGGTCAAATGTACAACATGCAGAATTGTTTTAATGGGTCACTCAACCGTTTCAATGTTTGCGGTGCGTTAAACTGGAGTTGTGTATCAGAGTTGTTGTGTGTGAACTGTGAAGCCGGAGTGACCTTTAAACTAGCTGACGATACGACTTGAGAGTCTCCGAGGGCACCGATCCAAGGTCAGATTGGAACCCAATCTCCGCTGCGGTCTCACCTAAGACAGCCCCCCTGAACGTAACACGATAGCCTACGACTCGTTGCCCCAGACTTAACGCACAGGTACCCACCTGAGAATGAGACCGGTGAAATCCTCCAGACCCCTCTAGGGTAGTTCGAAACATGACAGATGCAAAGTCCAGGTTTGTGGCAGGGTCATCAAAGGATAAGTCATCAACACGGTCTAAGGTAATCACTCATTGCATTATTTTCCCATTGACTATCTTGTAGAAATCCTGGGGCGATTTTGTGAAAAAAAAAATTTTTGGAGTTTTGCATGATCCCTCTGTCATGTCATGACCAGTGTTATCCCCCGTTTGAACCACTTCTCCCAACACTATTGGGGCCAGAAAGGGTCCCTTTGTTTTTTAAATTCGCCTCCCATTGAAGTCAATGGCGGGTTCGCCAGTTCCCGAACTTTTGTGCTAGTTCCGGGTTTAAAAATATTAAAAATAAGTATTTGCTGAAAATGGGTTATGATTTTTCTTGCTTTGAAAATACATATTGCTGCATCAAATCTATCGTCTATTTACCATATCTATGTATGAATGTGTATATGTTATATAGCTTCAGGAAAAAATAAATGATGTCTAATGCTTAGAAACTCACATTCCTGCTTTCAACTGGTTAAGTTACAAATCCCAATGTTTATTTGGTATTTTAAAACCTCCATTTCTAGAATCGATTTTTTGCTGATACATTGTTGTCCCATCTGATCTGATTTTATCTTTGGCCTTTGAAAAAAATATGTTGTACCATTCTATTATATTAACATCTTGCATGGCAGTTCATTAAAGAAAATGCTCTGTTCACCTTATGTGTGCTTCGCTCGTTAACATTTAACCAGCCTGGAATTTTATGATCTCTTAAATGTTTCTGCTTAAACATAATCTTCTTTTAGTATGATTTATTAAGTAGAACTATAGAGTAGGCACAAGGGTAAACGTAGCACAGATGAGTCTTAAATAGGCACATCATAGGGTTTAATGCTTATCATCGGTAGACAAGCTTTATTGCACAAATAAACACATAGATAACAAATCTTTAATATCATTCCATTGCATGTTATATAGTATATAAGCAAGAGTTGGGGATCCCCCTTCCACAAATAAGGCTGATTGGAGGCCCCCGTAGATTAAGACGTTTCTTTATTTTTGCACATCAAACAAAGCTTGATGGCTTATTTACAAAGTGTTTCAGCCCATGGTCACTTTGTCAGGATTCAATATTAGAATGACAACTTAAAATCAGTGGCGTAGACTGTTGTCACTTGAGTTTGGGTGGAGGGAAAAAACATGTTTTACATTAGTTTCAGAATTTTAGAATATTTAGGAATTGTTTGATGAATCATAACTTTAATATAGCACTTGCTTTTTAAAATCAACTTTGGTAACTGAAAAATGCACTGGTAAAGGATTTCTTTTAGGACCCAAAGGCACATCCTATTCTAAACATAAACAGTTTGATTGGTTGAACATTCTATAAATTGTATAGGTTTCTTTGACATGGACAGATCCAAATTTAGCCTTGATAACTAATACATTTGTGGTACCAGATACAATATGATTAAATTTTTCTGGTTAAGAAAGTAGTGGATTGAGTGTAACAAACATGCATGCTAAACCGGTTTGCACTTTGTAAATAACTATCTGCAAACATTAAAGTAGTTCTGTACTTTAGGGGAAAAAAACAAGACAAACCCATATACACATTATTTACCTTTTATGTAGTCTTCACCTGGGCAAACTGATCCCTATACAAATCATATACTTACCCTCCCCTCTTCCTCATTTTCATGCTGCCATACTAACAGGGTCCAGTTCTCCAAGATGATGAAGCAGCCTGCGACTCACAGCCATTTTAGTGTCACCAGAGCAGGCTGCAGGGGAAAGGAGACTTGATAAGGTAGACGCTAATAGTGACATCCACATGTACCCGGAGCATTGAGCAGTTGGCCATCACAGGAAGGGGTGGGGCATCACTGAAATTGTAGGACTAAGTTAAGTTGTTTTTTCTTAAACCTATGATCTGTCCAATTATCTGCACTTCTGGTGCCAATAATAAATCTAGCAAGTAAAGATACTAAGTTCTCTAATTAAAAGCTCTCCACTGAAATTGTGCTTCACTGATATTGGTCATGCCCAAGCCTCATTTTTTGCTTTCTGTGTAGAATAAAACCAAATCAGCTAATCATATGAATGAGCTCATCAAAATTCTCATTTGATTCTCTTGCTTCTTACCTGAAGCAGAATTCCTCCTACAGGAACCACCAGCAAAGAACCACTGTCATATTTTTCTTGATTTCTGCATTTCTTTGAGGTAGAAATACTCTTCTCATGATCATTGTCACCAGCAATAAAGGCTAAATCTAAAATGTTTACTCGCCACACCAGTAGAATAAAGCTAGGAACACACGGCTTGATTAAAGCGTACAATCGATGTAAATCAATGAAAATTTACATCTATTGTACCAAAATCGTAGCGCGGCACATGGTACAATCGACGATTTTAGCTTTACATCGATTGAAAAGTGATCGGACTTGTTGGAAAATTATCGTCGAATTGTACCATGATTGTACTCCTTTACATTTTCATCGTACAATTGTATTCGATGAAGTGATAGTTTACTGTTTGAAGGGCATCAATAGCATCGACGATTTTAGTCAATAATCGATGTTCTCTACATCGATATTGTACTACGATTGTATGACACTATAGCGCACACGGTACAATCGATAAAATACCAAAATCAAGGTTCTTCATCTAATCTTACATCGATTGTATGCTTAAATCGAGCCGTGTGTTCCTAGCCTTAAGGCCCCCATACACGGGTCGGATTCTGGCCGGATTCCGGGCCGATCGATTCCGGGCGCGTGCACGCGAAACGATCGTGCCGGAATCGTGTGCAGCCCACCTTGTCCGATCGATCACGTCCGATCGTTCGGGGGCCCAGAATCGGATCCGACAGAGAACCAACATGTTGGTCTTTTTGATCCGATTCTGCACACATCAGGGGGAGTTGCCATTTGTGAGGTGAACAATCGGACACGGAATCGTCCCGGAATCCGTTGGACAAGGTGGTATGCAGCGATCGGATTCTCTTAATTGGCCGATCGATCACACCTGCGATTCCCGCCAGAATCGATCGGATAGGTGATCGAGTGGCCATGGAATCCGACTGTGTATGGCTGGCTTTAGAGGAGCAATCTTGCTATAGAAACGTCATCCCATAACAACTGTCTAAAAGGAGATTTCTCATCCATTGAAAAGACAACCGTTCAGCTCCAGTTGAAGTGAATAGTGATGAGCAGCATAGGCAATATTCAAATTTGCAACATTTCTTAAATTGTTCTCCCAGTAATAGAAGCAAGTATTAGAAGTTGTTTTGTTGGTAGAATGTTAGAATTGCCAAATTTGAACCATGCTGGCGTGCCTAAAGCCAGTCACCAAAGATTTCTATTTACTGTGTTATAATGCTTACTGTGGACTTTTGCTGACAGCTACCTTTTGTCACCCCTCCTTGTAGGATCAGAGTTAAAAGAGAAAAAGATTGTGTTACATAACTACCATATATATGGCTAATGATATATCGAAATTGACAGTATTCCTATTAAATGTATAGCACCATTTGGCAGGTACATGTTCTCCTAGCCCCTTATCTGGACAATCATGGCTGTAACACATGACACAATGCTATAAGGGTTTGCAAAAAAAGCACTTGGTTATAATTGCTATATTCAATTGAAATCCATCTTGTTTTCTCAAGCTGTGTGTGATACTGTCCAATGATTGTGCTAGAGCCCGAGGAACATATTCATTTTTCACTGAAATTGCACCAAAAGCTAAGGGACTTGTTTAATCCTGAAAGCGCATTGATAGCATTACCTAGTAATCACTTCATCAAAAGAAGCTGATTACCCAGAAGAAACACTGGACAGCCCTACAACGCACTGATAAAGATAAAGCTATCGATTATTGTGCTATGGGCTATCAATTTATTATCCAACAACACATTCTGGAAATGTTTCTATTAACAGAGAATGACACATCTTCATCAAATACACCAGGATCAAAGGCATATGTGTGAAGGCCATTACTGTGTGCTTCTCTCATTTTAAAAAAATATGTATGAACTGTAATTTTGTAAGGAAATCTATTTTGAAAACGATTTAACATAGTTTGGATGATTTTGATTTGATACATTATGTCATTTTAAAAATATCCTCTTTGTTCTTTTTTAGTGTAGGCACCACTGGCTTGTTTTGCCCCAAAAAATTGGCTATAGTTGCAGGACTTCTAAATTTCAGTGTTAACTTCCATAACAAAACTGAGCACCCATATCTCCAATTTCCTTTTCCAGAAAAGTACAGCTATATGTGAGGCTAAAGCCTGCCATACACGTTTAGACCTTTGTATTGTGAAATAAACTATCATTAATTAACTCTATTACCACCCTATACCACTCAATGTCAATTTATATGATGCCACCAAAAGCTTTGTATCATGTGATGCATCAAAAACATGTGCATAAATTGACAGGAACAAACAGCCCTGATCAACTGATATTTGATCAAGATATGGATTGAGATTTTCCAATATATGGATTGAGGGTTTTGTAAGATTTTTATTACATACATAATATATTCTGATTCTGGTAAATTACAGGGGAATAAACTTCTCTGAACAGCAGTAGTGTTGAGCGAGAATATTCGAAATTCGAATATATTCACGATTATCCGTCATTCGAAAATTCGCAATATTTCGCGAATGTGCGCGCAGATGTATGCTTTACCGGCATACATCGCGCATATGTGTGCGCATTGCGAATGGATATGCGCAATACACACTTCGCTCGTGCTGGCTGAGATCACAGAATGAAGATGAGAAGCTGTAAAGCTGCATTGCGAATCGATGCGCACGGGCATGCGCAATGTAAGGCAATAGAATACAGACGAATCTAATTTTATGGATTTAGAATATTTCTTTGTATATTGGCGAAATTACGCAAATTCAAATATACCATATGCTGCTTAACACTAAACAGCAGTAGTTTTTAGTCACTGGTCCAAGAAACAGGGCACAATCCATAGGATAAACAGTTGCAAACAAATAGCCGAGGCTCTAACCCAGACGGAGAGGAACTGGTATTCGTGGCATTGTATAAGGGGTAGTCCTCCTCCCTGAACCCTAATTTGTCACTTACATTGCAGAGATGCCTCACTCCCACAGAGACATCCTGGACAGAGACTGGTTACTCCAGTTGGTGAGAGTGGGCAAAGACCCTAGTTGCCTCCTATCAATCATATTTACATACTTTATGGCACCTCAGCACCC
>CM070036.1:99694428-99706328 GCA_036250615.1 Ptychadena robeensis
CCCCCCTTTGCTGGGAAGTACCCTGTTTTGTACAGAAAAAACATCTGTCTCATTGGCATACTATAATGAGTTCTAGTGTACGTCCGTTACACTACAATACCAAATTTAATGTTTATTCTGTTAAAAATAGAGAAATGAATAGTGTACAGCCACCTTTACTTTGGAGCCAAGTCCTACCACCCAATTTGGGGGATGAAAGCTCTAAGTTAAAAAGTAAAATATAAGATGGATGTCCAGAAGGACCAGTACTCATGAACAAAGGTATATTGGCTGTTTTTATAGATACCTTTTTTGGAATGGTATTAACATGATTAATACTCCCATAAAATGAAGGCATCACATGTTGTATATTGGATAATTTGTATGACCATATGAATGGTGAACACTGTTCTGTGTTCATTAACGAAGTCTAGATTTGTATTTATTCTGACTATTGCATGTGTACAACCAGATAAATGGCTATTATATGGATGTTATCCATAGCTTGTCATGATCACATTAATGACTGTTAAAACCTATGGAAACTGTATGCTGACAAAACCCATTTCAACAGCTTGGATGGATAAGGACATGAACTGTACTGTTCATATCTTCGTTTGTTATCATTATGGCTAAGGGTCATTGACCCTTTTATTTAACATGGAGGTATCTTAACATCTGAAAAATATGGTCAGTCAGATCATGAACTTTCAAACAATTTATAAAGACAGAAATGATCGATTATTGGCTAACAAAAAAAAAATAAACTTTTGCATTAAGGAATTACAGCCTATATAATATGTAAATTCTGTAAATAGATAAATATGTTTTTGTACATACAAATCTTTTGTGGATTAATAGAAAACAATGGCCATTTTGAATTTTACGGTACTTCCCCACTTTGTGTCAATCTTTCAAAGTTTATATTGATTGTATTTGCCAATGCTAATTATACTTATCCGAAGACTGTATTGATCAACTAGAGTGATCTCATAATATGGGATAATCTCTTGAAAAAGATCCTTCAGGGATTCGAGTATCTTTGTGAACTTTGAGATAATGAGGCCATTGTAATGACTACAGGCTGTGAGGCTGTGATATTAGGGCAAGTTTACATGGACCTTTGTCAGGATTTTTTCTTTCATTTAAGCTAGGAAAAACACATAAGCCTTTTGGAAATCATTGAATCCTATAAAGGCATTTATTAGATATAATTTGTGAGTATTTTGGTAGACTTGGCCAGCAGTGGAATTTGTAGAGTGAAAAGCAAGGCCCACTCAGCCAAATCAGGCCCAATGCAATATTTAAATAACAGGAGACCATCCATTAAGGTAGGGGGGCCTCATCCCCATAACTTGTCCGGTATTGTGGGTTTCCTGGTTGGCGTGCTCATTGAGGATCGAAGGGGCAAAGTTTATGTGTTTTTGCATATGTTTTTTGAAGAAGTGCTATGAGGGCTTTTATAGGCATTTAATTTATAGGCATTTGCAACAAGGCCTGTAAACAGCAGGAGGCCTCCAGACAGCATTAAACATGGGACTGGATATTTGTCCTTACACTTCTATCCTTTTTTTTCACTAACCAACTGCATGTTAACCCCAATAAAATTAGAAACATAACAACAACAAACTCATGTTTTTAAACTAGCCGTACACATATCGATACTGCGGTTGAATCATGAATAATAGATCAGTGTGCGCATTGATTATTCTTCAAACAATCGTTCAGGAATCTAATGTGCCCATCTTGAATGATCGACCCAAAAAGGTCAAAATTAAACAGACAATGGATCGAATAGGGATCCGACAAGTCTGTATTTTCCTGTTCGATCCCCATTACTTTGGATGGAGACCCTCGTTCCCGAGCTGAAATAATGGTCAGGGATCAATTCCACAAGGTGGTGCACATCAATTCCCCAAAGAATCGGTGATCATTCAGTGTGGTAATGCAACCACGTTACCATCATTTAATGATCAAAGGGGAATCTATACGTGTATGGCTAGCTTGAGTCATTTAACATTCCCACTTTCATGTTACTAGAAAGATGGGGAACGAGGTTCCCCATCCAAAAGTAATGGCCAGGGATAATTTCCCCAAGGTGGTGTGCATCGATTCCTCAAACCATTGGTGAACCATCCGTGAATGATCATTTTGAGTGGTGACATAACCATGTCACGATCGATTATTCAATTATTGAAGGGGAATCTGTACATATTTGGCTACAGTCAATCTACATTCCTACTTTCATGTTACTATTTAGCCCATGTATACTCCAGTACTCCTTGATGGCCCCATGGGCTTTTTTCCCCTTCCCTACGCTGAGATCTGCTGTATAGGAAAGAATATAGATTTTCATTGATTTGTGCTTGTTATATCTGCTTTATAATATGCGTCTACTGAATGGTTTTCCTTAAAGGTTTATATTTGGTCTGTGTGTGTTGATAGTGAGTGATCGAGAGTAATAAATACATGAGTAATTTTTTTAAACAAACACATAAACACAGATAGTTTTAAAGATTATGCAAACGGTATACCTATACTTCCAGCTTTTATTTTGCCATGTCTTATCTGCTGCAGTGAATAAAACACACTTAACAAAATTACCTTTACATTTGCGGCTCATCCTAGCAAGGATCCTGCTCTGTTCTTGAAGCTGTTCTGACAATGGGAACGATAGTCTAGATAATCAGTGACCCGAGTTCCCACCTTTTCTTTATTTGGCTGAAAACAAGTCCAGTTCACAAGTGGGTAGGATGGCTGTTCAACTCATCTGCTACAGATCAAATTAAAGTAGATAGCAGCAATTTGTCTCATCTTGTCATGAAAGCAGATCCAGTAAGTACACCTGAAGTATGTAAGGTTGAAATAAAGGATTTTTAGATTTGCAGAGTGCCAACAAATGTTGAAAATGGCTATTCCAATTATTTTGTGACTATAAAGGCTCAGCATTTATACATTTCACTATGAGTCTTATGTCAAAACGGGAGATCTTAGAGGAAAGGAACTGAAAATAACACTTGAAAATAAGACATTCTCTGGTTTATTTACTAAAGAAGGCTTTGTTTGCTATACAGTTGATAATTTCCTCATATTGCAAAGAGTACAATTGCTGTGATTGCAAAGATGAAGTTCACTTTATTTACAAAGATAGGTAAAAGTATTGGTTTTTAATAATCATAATAGATAGATTTTCCTCTGTTGGTGTACAATACTGATTGTTTAGGTATTGATTGTTTAGAAAGTCCCTCATATTACATAGTTTTAATAAAACAAAAGAAGATCTAAAGGAAATTTGACAGAGAGATCTAACAGTGTATGGGGACCCTTAGCTATACTCTGTTCAACCTCAAGAGTAGATAAATTTAATTTGCCAACGTTACAACCAGTTTGGGCTAATTTACGATTGCAGGTCTTTGGTTGCTCTTCCCATAGGGTTATAAGTGGCCTCCATGCATCTGTACAAAGTGTTCATGGAACCCGCCCCTTGGGAGTGCCCGGTCAATTTTCAGGCAGCCCAGAAAGTGCATGTAAAAATAAAGCCTTGGTTTTTATGTTAGAGGTGTAAATGTGCCTACCAAAGTTATATATAACTAACACATTTTAGGTTATAGTTGACATGAGCCACCATTTAGCCACCATGCTGCTACTGAACTGTTGTGTTTATTCATAGAACATTAAGCAACATATTTCTCGCACTGTAAGACACCCATCTATTACACAGCTATTTATATGGGAGGAGTTATATGACATATTCCAAACAACAGAATACAACAGCTGGGTCTACACTATGACGGGCCAGAAACCATGGGGGGATGTTATGGGCACATCAGAGTGTTGAGCTTGAATATTTGAACTGTGAATATATTCGGCGAATATTAGCTATTCGAGAATTCGCAGATTTCGCGAATATGGCGGCTGATATTCGCAATTCTGAATATTCGCTATATTCTGCATTAGGATGCTTATGGATTGATAATATATATTCGCAATGCGAAAATAATAGCGAAAATAATAGCAAATATTCGATATAATCAATCGAATATTAGTAGAATTATTTGTTATATATATCACAAATTTGAATATTGCCTATGCCGCTCATCACTAGTCCATAACTGCCGCCCACTGTTTGGGCGCTGTTTCAGGGTGTGGGTGCAGTATTGGCTTATCGGCAATACTGTGTCCTATACATTTCTATTAGCAAACCGCACCCGATGTGTTTCCATGTGCGGTTTGCTAATAGAAATGTATAGGACACAGTATTGCCGATTTGTGTGCGTCACACAATAGGCCCGGGACGTGTTTCTGGTGCATCCGTGGGACGCCCAGACGCTTGCCGGGCTTTGTGAATCTGCTGCCATGTTGCCTCCAAATGCGGTCATGTCGCACAACTAAAGACTGGCTTGTCATTTCCCATAGGGGATTACAGGGGACGGCTGCACTGCACGGTTTTCCCTGTGGTCTATGCGTGGAAAAACTGCACAGAAATCCGCAGTGTAGACGCAGCCTAACAGCTGAGTGAGTTGATGTTATTTAGATAGTATGATTTGTGTATTTACAGTTATGTTCTGCATTACAGTGAAATATGTGACACAGACTCACTGCTTGGCTGAAAGGAGTGGAACAAATTCTAGCCTCATGGGATGCAGAGCTATTGCTCACAGGATGTTTAGGGAAACAAATATTCTGTCTATAAGATGTATAGACATTTTCCCCTTATTCCAATATAGGGGGTATTTCATTGTACATGTGGTATATATTTCAACTTATGCTTTTTGAATTTGAGCAAATTTAGGATAATATAAAAATATATATTTTTCCAAGCCGACCTATCTTCTCACATTTAACAATTCAGAAGCAATTTGTGAAGGGTCAGACAGAAACATATCCCTTACACTAGCGGTCAAAAAACTGTCCTTACAGACTCATACTGTAAAGCTGGTCACATAGATCTGCCAACGACTGGTCAGGTGTTCAACCATGTGTGATGACTTCATCACACCATGGTTGATCTGACAGGCAATCCCTGTGCACCGGGAATCCCCATTCAAAGTACCATTCTTTTGCCAATCGCTGGGATAAATGCTCCAGGTGGGCAAAATTTTGGCAGATCTATGCATGTATGGGGGGCTTACATGAGGGAAGGCAAAGCCACTGACAGATTCCAATTTCTCCAAACATTACTGGTTGAGAATGGCTGATCTACATCATATGACTGATCAACCTCCTGGATGTTTGGCGCGAATTAACCCGGGCTGAGTTTCATCCATCATGAAACTCAGCCCGAGTCAACTGTGGAAAAAACTCCGGATTCCCCCGCCAATCGTGAGCATCGGCTTGCCCCCAATCGCGTCACCGGTGACGCGAAGGGAGCCATAGACTTCCATGTAAATGGAGGGGCGTCGCCTTTTCCCAGCATAAGGACCTCCGGGCGTGTAGGAAAACACAACATGCTCTGCTGCGATTGCCCGTGGAGCAGTCTAAAAAAAATGCGCTCTGTGGTTACGCCCAGGAGGTTAATGGGAAAAACATTGTTGTAGGATCAATAAGTTTCCTTTTTCACCCATATCAGAAATAATGTTTTTTTTCAGTTGTATGCAGTATTTCAACTATCTTCTGCACAGCAAAAATCAAATCCAAATACAGTAAAGATGCTGCAGGTAAACTCAGGATTGATGAGCAGTGACTAATATTTTTCCAGCTATTTTTAATTTAACTGTGAATCTCCAGAGACATAGGCTCTGTATATTATCACAATCATATCCCGTGAGTCTGGGTATTTCAGAATGGTCTCTATCGAAGTCAATGTTCATAAAGAGACATTAATTACAAACCATTTTAGGAGTTTTAAATGTAATCCAGCAGCGCAGCTTAACTAAATGATTCTTGGGAAATGATCTCCAGTGAATTAATAGACCACAGTGAGGAGAACACACTATGAGTTTGACTTAATGACTGAAGAAGATCAAATTAATTACAAGTGCCCGTAGGGAGTTTGGGGAGAAACAGATCTTTGCTATCCCTTCAATTAACTTCATAGCTGTGCCCTTGTCCTCTCTGTTTGATGTGGTGTTAAGCTGAGCAATGTTTTTAGAATAACTTACTGCAAATGCTGTAACCTTTAACAAAAAAAGGAATATTATGAGCTGTCTGTGTTGTCCCGTAAGCAACCAACCAGACACAAGTTTCCGTTTTTTTCAGTTCAAGGTTGTATTTGGGACTTTGCACACAGTTTAAAAAAAATTCTGGAAACAAAAGGAAAATATCTTTTGAATGCATTTTAGAAACAGAAAAATGGGAGAATTTAAAGTGGACCTCTCTGTCAGTGAATACATTTTGTCTCTCATCTCAGTCTTGGGCAGTTGTACAGATTCTACTTTTGTACAGAAAAGACTGCATTGCTTTGAGTTCACTGCACACACAGTCCACTTCTCACAATATAAATTAGAATATGCATCTCAAGTCAGATAGAGCCCTCCTCATCTCTGAACTGATGAGGAACAACATTGTCTACCGCTTTCTCCCTTGCCTTCCTTTACTAGGCCCACTCTCCTTATTCAATTGATTTCAGTTCTTCCAATTATAAAGGTTAAGCATCACATGAGGCATTATTAAGGTTTCCTGTTGTCATAAGCTATGTACAGCACCACTCCAACCCCTTCCACTAGCTGCTATCATGACGTCATTGGGCAGCCATGGGCAAACTAAGGCCCAGGGGCCAAAACTGGCCCTTTAGTCTTTTAATTCGGCACATACAGCCATATATACATCTCAATATAATTAAACACTTATTGCTTCATTGAGGTGTAGACAAACACCTTCACCTCCGTCAGGTCCCCACAGCAAAAAAGAGGAGGGAATCAAGTGTGAACCAGCTTCACCCATACCAAAAAGTATGGAGGGTCAGAAGGAGTCCATTGGGTCCTGTAGTGACAGTGCCCCTTTCTCTTGACACGTTTCGCCCCTGAGGAGAGAGTAGTATACAATAAAAAGCATCTATTTACCATAATATCTAGTCTGGACCATACACTATCCACCTTGAATCTCAAAGAAAACATATAAAACATTTAAATTGTACAATATGAAAATTCAAATTGTATAATTCCTTCTGGTACATCAGCTAAGGCCACATAAGATCTTATATAAATGCACTATTAATGGAATCCCAAATAAAACACCAAATTTTACTTACCACTGTCCTTGGCAATATCTATACACACAAGAAACACCCTGAGTCCTCGCTCAGGCATCCAATGGGATTTAATACACCACAATACTTGGCATATCCAGCATACAATGGGCGATGATCTTCAGGGATTGGGTCCACAGAGACCCAGATACAGCAATCCCAATACAGGAGGAAGGTTTGTGTTGACAAGCTAGAATGTGAGTCTCTATAAGGCAGTCTCTGGGCTCTAAGCAATGGCTCTACTGCTATAATGTATGTTTGATCCCTACCCACTATGTTTGAACATGCTGTATTTTCACTCCATAGGTGAAATAGTCTTTCTGCATGTAATTTATTTTCCTTAATTCCCTCCTGAAAACCATGGGTGCATTTTGTGGTCCAGTGCATCTTTCTGTTCTCAAAATATTATAAATAAATGTTTATCATATTTATTGTTGGAAGATCATTTTGACCTAGTAACTTTAAGTAGTTTGCAAGACAAAAAAGTGTGGGCACCCCTGGTCAAGAGTATGTTTTATCTGTAAAAGAGCAAAGTATTTATTGGTCAAAAACATTGGTTAGTAAAAATCCCCTGCTTTTTCCACTCAATGGCATACTCCCGTTAGCACATGGCAGTTATTTCCGCTTTGTCACAGCCAGTTCAAATGCTGCCATACTCGCTAGAATAAGATATCAACACAAAATAAGGTATTTACGAACATTGTATTGAAAATACTTTTTAGCCTTACTATTTTTTTTTTTCATTTTATTCCTGGCGTCGAACTTGAAATTTCCCATTCAGTTATTTTTAACTTGGCGTAATAATGTTGGGAAAATCACAAATAACTAGCCAGAGTAGCTCTAACCTTACATGAATAATGCATTCAATTGATTTGTTATAAGCAAACGAAGAGAAGGATGAAAAGCGGTTTTGAAGGTCCCAAAGGACACTAATCACATCCATATACATGGAAACTTGGTGATAAAGATCACTTTATCATCTTTTCACAAACAGCCCATGGGATCATTAGTGCCTATTGAGATTTTGGCTTGAAATTCTATTTTGACTTGAACTTCATATTATAATATTCACTATAAATACAAGAGCATTCCAATGCCGTATTAATTTTTTAATTAACATTTCACAGTAGATTACATTTATCAAAAGGGAAAAAACTCCTTTCATGATGTCTATATATTATTGTTTGAAAAAATCGAAATACTTTGTAACATGACTGTTTACTTTGTAACTTTCGTGATGTTAATATATTTTGTGTAGTTGCAGGAGAAGAAACTTCTCATAAGTGTTGTAAGTGTTTCATAACAAAGAAAGGGTGGCATTACTAAGTAAGACAACTGTATTCATTAAAATTTCAGGTTAGGGTTATATAATCATTATAGGCTAAACTAAGAAAGCAGGCTCTTAGAATGCATCTTACATTATTTCATCAAGCTTTATCCATTGCATTGTACAAAACCTGATGTAGAAAAACATCTTGTAAGCAGATGTAAAAAACATCCCAAAAGCTAGCCTGCTTAATAACCTAAAGAACACTGAAACTTTGGAATTTTTCAAACAAAACCCATAACTGTGTTCCTTTAACAAACACAGTTTCAGGCTTTCAGGCATACCTTCTATTAACAAATATTGTCGATTTTCCTGGTTTAACGTTAGGCAAGGTTTTCATGGCATTTAGGGCTCTGTTGACACCCCCTGCACTAATTGCATTCCTTGACGGGGATGTTGACGTAGTGGACTACATTAACCTTCCAATCCGGCGGACCGGCTCAATGTTGTGCAAACAGGTGGTGTGGTAGGCATATAACACGTGTGTCCGTACCTAGCATTAATCATTGATTAACTGCACTATGCAGATTTGTTTTTATTATTATTATTATTAGAAATTTGACAAACTTGATATTGTTAAAAGGACAGTAAAACTTCTCATAATGTAACTGTGAGCATCTTAAGAGTCTCTATAGACATTAGAAATCACAATGCAGCAGAGTTGATGAAACTAAAGTACGAAGGAGAATGGTAAATGGTCTTATCTTCAATATTTTATGAGATCAGGTATTATTGATATGCCAGCACCTATGCTGACATTTTTACAGTTATTAACTTTGTAAAAAAAAGTTTTCTACTTATATAATATTAAATACATCTTTTTGGCTTCTAAAGAGCACGGGTGGTTTTAGAACAGAAGTTATCACAGTCTGTTGTATAAATTGGGCAGCACAGGATGATGTATGTTAGTTGTCAAACAGATTGGCTGTCTCTGAGCGTTCTGTAACATCGAAAGTGTCTCTTAAGAGTTTCTGGAACCACATTGCCAGTGTCTCGTCACTTTATGGACAGTTCGTATTAAATTTGCTTGTGGCCATGTTTATCTTATTTCAACTGGAAACTATGCTTACAAACTGTTCTAGATTCAATATTTTCTTCTAAACCCGGAAACCCAGTAGGCTTGGTGCCATATGTTATTGGATGTGCCCCCAAATTTGGTTATTTAAATTGCACGAATGTGTGTAGCCAGGACTCCAGGTACTACAGAAACAGGGTGAAGCCTTGGAACTCAGCACTGTCCCTTTATTAACCAACAAGTCAGACCACCGTGCGATCCCACTTGCGGTGCAATCATGGTCGATCTGTCCAGGTGGGCACATCCGATTTGCAGCCAAACATATGCCTGTGGTATTATTTCTAATCAGACAATGTAGAATAAAATAGCCACCCTATAGTATAAGGTAATTTTGTGAATGTTTGCAGGGATATTCAATATTCTAAATAATTTGATTTGTTGACATTCTACAAATTTACATTGCGAATATGTATGTGTGCATGCATTGCGCATCACAATGCGCACAGGTATGCGCAATGTATGCCAGTAACTAGTGATGGCCGAACATCAGCTGGGGCTGTTTGCGAACAGGCGAATTGAACTTCTGCAAATACCCGCCGCGAACATGCGAACGGCGAACCTTCATTGACTTCAATGGAGGGTGAACTTCTCAAACCTTCATGTCATATTTGCAGCCAAAATACCAATAAAAAAAAAGTCAAAAAGGTGCGACCACCTGGACAGTGTCATGCCAGAGGGGGCTCAATGACTTAACTTTTCCCCCAAAATATGGATTTTTTAAAATGCTGTTTTCTTCAGGTCTAATGGCCGGAAATCACATCTAGATGAAAGATTTTGCCAAAAGTTACCGGACAGTACCTTCTGCAGTGCATCACATTTAGTCAGATCTCTGCTATGCATAATACAGCATACCCCACCCCCAGAGAAGGACTTTTGTGATTTAGTAATGATGAACTACATGTTTCAGAACACCTTAGCTATAGTTACAGATCCCTGGATGGAGTATAATAGTAAAGTAGCTCAGCCATCCCTCAATCAGCAGCAGCTCTCCCTATCTATCTAGTAATGGAGACACAGGATACATGTAAAATGGCCTCCGGGCTGCTTCTTTTATAAGGGGGGGGGGGGTGTCCTCCAGGAGCGAAAGGAAGTGTTATTGTCTGTACTGTCCCACTGACTATAGGGTGAGGGGTCACACTTTGTCTCCATGTTAAGGTATAGGGGGCGGGTCGAACACCCATAATGTTCGCCTGCATTGTGAACTGCGAACATGCTATGTCCGCCGGGCGAACTTTTCGGCCATCAATACCAGTAACCAATCACATGACAACATTGCGAATATCCGGCCTTACATTCACGTATTATTCTGCATATATATTTCAAATGCGTATATTCACACTCAACACTAGTCTCTAAGTGGTCACGCTCCATCTGTTTTCCTTGGTGCCCAAGACTGGTTACTCCATATTGCGTTCCCTCTTGGTCATGTATATTGATATATTGTTTTTCAGTTATCACCCAAAAAAGAAAGAAAACTGCTATTAAGGCGCCCATGGTATGGTAAGTTTATTCAACAAAACATCACATCAGAAAAGTATATGCATCAACATGTTTTGTGACCTTTTCTTGTCACTTCTTCAGGATGATAATTAATATAGATTATCACTGGAGTCCTGGGTTCAGTCATCAACATTCTGGGTATTTCCATGTAAGACTTTCATCCTGAAAACACAGTGAACATAGTGGTAGGTTAACTGATAAATATATTGCTCTGATTTGATGTTTTGTTGAATGAGCATACCATATTTTTTTTAAAACAAATAAAAAAATCCCACAGGCGCCTCAGTAGCAGTTTTCTTTCTTTTTTGGGTCATAACCGAAAAACAATATACCACCCTGTATTATGGCAGACATGTAATGGAAAAGTGTAATACAAACAAAACTGACCAAAAAAGCACCACAACGTTGTAAAGACCAGAGACAAATGTAAAAAAAACCCTCAAAGATGAAGGCCATGTTTGACGTTTAGTTTCATTAATACTAGATGGCAGGAAAGCAGGAAGGAAAGCAGCCAAGTCCACGATAATGACGAAGGAGTGGCATTTTTTTTAAAGCTATCTAGTGACAGGAAAAACAAAAATGACATTCAGCTGACGAATAAGCCAGGTTTGACCTAGCCTTTTGACCCCTGACAATCAATCTTACCTGCTACTTCATAAAGAATTATGGCTATGCCACTCACATTTGACTCCCGAATTTTACAATTCCCATTTTGTGCTTCTTTATCCTATTTAAAACCTGGCATAAGAAGATAAATGTCTGGGAGCAGCCAGTTGCATTGAATACAAGCGTCACATAAAAGAAAGAAAACAAGGGTGGAATATGTTCACTCA
>CM070036.1:99706428-99737817 GCA_036250615.1 Ptychadena robeensis
GTCAGGTGAATATAAAATTCATATTTAAGAGTTCATTTGTAAATAACCTTAGTTTTTATATTTATATAAAAAAAACATGAAAGGTGGTACTTTAAACCGTCCAGGGAGAAAATGTCCTGGGTGCACACTAATGAATAAGTAAGTTACAAATCAAATCAAAGCAGGGCACCAATAGGTATTGCAACATAATAACAACACAATTTCAATATATTTACTTATCAACATTTCAAATGTTTGCACTTGTATAATTTGGACATGGTGGTTTATTTACGAGGACTGTAGTGTTGGTCAGCCAACTAATGAATAACAATCCTGTTTCTACTCTATTTAAAATATCTGTAAGTGGATGCAATTTTGGCCTATTAGCTATACAGCCTGATACCCAACTGAGTAAATGTGAAATTACTTTATCATGGTCCAATCTAGCGGCTGAAGACTCCAAGCTTAGGTGAAGACTGAAGTGCAGATGACAAAAGTGAAAGTGGACATATGTTGGTCCCCATATTTTGATAAAAGCTTGTCTGCATACATAGACTTCAATCATAGCAAAATATTAGGGGCCATTTCACACTAAATGCGTTTGTGTTTTTTACTGCACACGTTATTACAAAGACAACCAATGTTACCATTCACATGCATGCATTGCGTTTTTAAAAAGAAAAAACTTCATTTTTTTCCAATTCAAATTCCCCGCCAATATGCAGGAAATTTTAATCTGCCCGTGAACAGGTGGACAGTGGACTATTTTAAAAGTCCGGTCCACCTGTTCTAGGAAGGACCTTGGGGAAGTTCGGCCATCACTACTGGTAGGTTAATTGGCATCCCCCAAAAACAATCCTTTGTTAGTTACACATGACTTGTTACATACAGTTGTGCTCATACGTTTAGGAAAGAATTTAGGATTTATTAACTATTTTTCAGAGAATGATCAATAACACAAGAAATGTTCTCTCGCTCATGGTTAGTAGTTGGCTGAAGCCATTTATTGTCAAAAACAGGGGTTTACTCTTTTTATATCATAATCACAACACAAACCACCCAAATTACCCTGATCAAAAGTTTACAGGTTTTCAGGATTTCTTAATATTTTTTTGTCCCCTTTAACATCAATGACAGCATGAAGAATTTTGTGGTAGTTGTGGATGAGGTACTTTATCTCAGATGGTCAAACAGCCAATTGTGTCTGGTAAAAAAAGCCCCCAGTTTCAGAAAGTTATTGGGCTGTCTTACAAGAACTGCACTTTTGGGTTCTCCCCAGAAAATTCTACCTTTTGCTGTTTCCAATGACAGATTGGCCTGAAGTTATTTGTGAGTTTTCCCTTGCATCCAGAACATTTTTATTGACAGTTCTGGCTGAAATTTTAGTTTGTCTACCTGACTGTGGTTTGGTTTCTACAATTTTCCACTTCTTAATTAGAGTTTGAACACTGCTCATTGGCATTCTCAATTCCTTTGATATTTTAAGTATCCCTTTTTGTGTTATACAGTTCAACTGCCATTGACAATTATTTTGCTTTCCCCATAACTTAGAAGCACTGGATGGAAGATCTTAGGGTCAGTCAGGAGTCCAGATAGTAATTGACCTTTTCTACACACCCAATTGTGTGCATTGATTATGATTTAAAAAGAGTAAGCACAGTTGTTTGACAATAAATGGCTTCAGCCAACCACTTACCATGAGTGTAAGAAAAGTGTTTGTGTTATCATTCATATTTTCAAAAAATGGTTAAGAAATCACAAATCCAGCCAGGGTATGCACATTTATGAGCACAACTATATGACCGCATGTTAGTTACAAAAACACTACTAATGTAGGGACATTAGATTGTGAGCTCCTTTGAGAGACTGTTAGTAATATAACTTAAGCCCCCCATACACCTTTAGATCACCCCATACAATTTCCAGTAGATCTACCAACAACTATGTAGTGCCGGGTCCTCCCTGAACCTGGAAGGTTTAGAAAGGTCCTCATATTACATGGATTTGGTAGAAGAAAAGATGATTGTACAGAAATTGCTTGGTAAGATAGTAAGGTGTGTGGGGGTCTTAAGTAATATAACTAAGTAGAGAAACATACCTGAGCATTTATATCAATAAAGCACGGACACCTACCTCACTCTAGCCATCATATATCAGATCAGATAGACCTGCCCTGTTCTAATAATATAATCCCTCACACTGTATAGTGTCAGGAAACACCTGATTGGTATTGTGACAAAGTGAGGGTTAAAAGGCCATTCGATTTGTCTGAATTTGTAATAGATGGTAGATGCATTGCTCCCGGATTAAGATGCTACTTTTGGTAGCAGCTCCAGAATGGTCCTGTAGACGGGTCTGTACAGCAATGGACTATTTCTTGTTTTTCCCATTTGTACCATTGGTAGCTGGTTCTCCACAGTATAATAATACAATGTATATGTCAACATTGTTAAATTAATTGAATACAGATATTAAAGTGACATTATAAAGAGAAATAAAATGAATTACCCCCATTCGTGGGACTCTAATTTGGTTAGTTAGATATACAACATATGTATAGTATTTAATACAAGTGGAGTTAATTTAAAAACGATAACATTATGTAATTAAAATCAACAAAAAAGAAAAAACAATGTATTTTTTATGTAGAAGTACAATATAAAAGATAAAATAGACCCAATTGAGCAATTCATTAGAGGTGAGCAATGCTGGGCTATCTAAATGCCAACTATGGGCTTCCTCAGGATACAGGCATTGCACACATCTCAATTGAACTGTGCATGTAAGAAAGCAGCATTATATGTGGAAGACAGATAGTGGGAAAGGCTTTTTTGTTTGGGCATGGCTTGTGAAAGACAGATAGGAACAAAGAAACAACTCCCTTGACCTTGTGCAACAAAGTTAAGTTGTGTTAATAGTAAAATAAAAACACAGAGAAATGCACTCACAATAATGGATGTAGAATGTAGGCTTAGCAAGGAGTGGTGATCTCCATCTGGAATACAGGAGTTGTCATGTGTCACAGAGGCAGATCTACATGAAATTGGAACAACCTTACCTGAATTATGATACAACGTCTTTACTTCTACCAGAATGCTTCTTGATCAGAGAAGAAAAACTAGAAAACATATGCACACTGAAATCTTTTGTGCATCCTTTAGAAAGTTTAACCCAGATTGCCATTAATGTTCTGTACTATAGACACATTTAAATTTTACTAGCCTTCTTTATCATAGCACTGATTATTCAATTGGAGTCCCCACAGGTCTATCACTGTAAGGGAGCATACATACATGAATGCGTTCCTTTTACCAGGGACTACATTCATCAGTTAGGTAAAGAAGAGCAAACACCCTGCTAACCTGGATAACCTCGCTCTGCAGTGAAATGGCGTGCAGTTTGGGATGAGGGATATTGCTGTTATTGCTCTTTGAGGGATCCAGTTTTTGTTTTCTTTTCTTTTTATTGTCTTGGAAGGTTGGCTTTATACCCTAAAGCTGGCTTTATTGTGCTACAGTTCAGAAGCTTCTGAGCTGACCACAGGGAATTTTCCTAACCTTTATAGAGAAAATATTTTTAGTGACTGTGTTTGAGGCCTGGCAACGGCCTCAGTGTTGCAGCAAGAAAAGAAATTAGAAACATATTGCTGGAAAGATGTTTTCTCAAATATAGAATTTGGGAATCGTGGATATATATATTTCTTTATTGCAGTTAAGAGACAAAAGTAAGACAACATAGGTAGTATGCCATAACAAGTCATTTTCATTTCTTTCTCTGGTTTATGTTATAAAAAGGAATAATTTTTATATTGTAAAAAATTGGCATTCTAATGTTCACCAGAGAAGTAAGGGTATTTCTCCAATGCGTTGTGTGCTCCATCGGGACCCCTATGTCAAGCGCAGTGCTTGGAGGGGTCCCGACGGAGCACATACAATTTACCTGCCTGGCGGATCCTCTGTTCACACATCCGCCAATGCAGTGGTTAACATACTGCACTATGTTAACCCCTGCATCGGTGGATGGGCTCACTGCCATGTAAACAGAGGATCCACCAGGCAGGTAATTCCCCCCGCACTTGATGTAGGGGGTCCAGACGGATCACACAACGCAGTGGATGGAGACATAGCCTTACACTTTAATATTTGTCAGCAGTGGTAGTACGCAATATTAACAATATTTATCATACTTTGGTTACTAATCACATATTCTTTTTTAACAAAGTACAAGAATCATTCTACTATATTGCTCATAAAAGTATACCTAATATTTGTGAGGTAGTAACAGAAAGGAAATGGTTTCTACCTGGATGCTACGGGAAATTGCACATTACTGTTTCAAATCAGTTGTATCAGATATTTTGCTACATAGTGGAAACTTAAGATCAGAGGATGTACGGATGTGTAGCCAGGGATCCAGGGGCGATGCTGCAGGAACAGGCTTAAAAGACATGACTTAGGGAAAGACATGTTTCATAGAAAGTATCTGACATCTTTATCACATGTATGCAGCATAGCACATCAGCACAGAAAATGTGAGGATGCCCCAATAGGAACATAACATAGCACATAACTGGGTGGGAAGAAAAGTGACAGGTCTGTGTCAAAAATATAGAAAGATCAAGCGAGCATTGCTGGAAGACTTTAACCTCCCTAGCGATACGTCCGAAGCCAGTTTGGGCAAAGGGACGCTGCAATTAGCGATGCGCCTGAACTGGCTTCGGGCACAGCGCGGGAGCTTACCTAGTCCGGCTGCCGCCTCCATCGACGTCCTTGTCCCCGCTTCTCCCGGGTCCCCGAGTGACGTCACGGAGGCGGAACCCGGCCTAAAGAAAAAATTTTTTTTCGTTTTTTAAATATTTTTTTTTTACTTTTGGACTGGATCAGAGAAATGTCTTTCTATAATCCAATTCAAAAGTGGATCCAGCTAGCAGAAACGCTCAGGAAATTTTTTTTTCTTAGATTTTTTTTTTCATTAGTTTACATTTGTTTTTTATTTTGATTGGATTTGATAAATGTTTTATAAATGTTTTATCCAATCCAAACCAAAAGAAAACAAGTGTAAACTTATAAATAGACAAAAAATTTTTTTTTTTATGTACCTCTAAAGCCGGCCATAGCGCTTCAATCTGTGGCCGATTTTGCGAATGATCACCATGCGCATTCGGGGTGATCACTTGGTGATCAATCGCAAAATGAACGTGCCCACCTGGAGCATATTTCTACAGAACTGCAGGCACACAGAGCTTTTCCGCCCCCATTGGCGTCATCGGTGACGCCGATGGGGGCGGAAAGGCAAAACACTGTATCACTTTTGGTACAGAAATCTGGACCTCAGTGAACCGCCAGGGAGGTTAAAGCCCTATAAGCATTTCTAAACCCCAATACTGCAGTGGTGATGTCATCTGACTAGAAACAAATATATACATATACAGTCGAGCCCATAATTATTCCTACCCCACTATCCTCCTGGCCAGCACAGATGTCACTCTTGGCTTCCGGCCACGTCCTCTGAGATTTTCCACAGTGTGGAACATCTTAAAACAGTTAGATATAGACTTGTAACCCTTTCCTGACTTATGAGCAGCTCCTTTGTCTTGAGCCATGACTCTATACAAACCAACTGCAAAGAGCTGCTGTTTTTCACCTGTTGATTTTATTTAAACAGCTGTTCCCAATTAATCAAGGTAATTAGGATGCTTTAGAACAGCTTGGACTATAAGGAATGGTATAGAACAATTTTCCCAGGACTGTGACAGTTTGTGAAAGGTATGAATAATTTTGGACATGACACTTTTTGCTTAAATGTAAATAAAAGCTGAGAATTTTTTTTTCCACAATAATGCCTCATGAACATCGTCTTATTATCTTTTGGGAGACACCTATGTCACCTATGTCATTGCCTATTATTAAAAAATAACTTGCTGGTTGAAGACGTTTAAGTCAAAAATTTCCAGGGGTATGAATAATTATAGGCTTGAATATATATATATATATATATATATTTTAAGTGATAGCAATATACTGTCAATATACTTACTCTTCGAACAAGGTCTGTTATAAATGCTCTTTATGGCCAGCAACACATGCCTCATATGGAGAGGAGGAGTTACCAGTGAACAAACTGAGATGTTTTCCACAATTTACAAAGCCTTTAAAAAGAGTTAAAGGCGTTTAAGGAGATAACATTTGTTTGGTCTGCTGCCTGATTCTTCTGGACTAGTCACTGAAAATATCTCTCAAATATGTGCCCACAAATTGTCATTGACTTCATTTAAACTATTACATACACATAAACAACCCCAGAAACCAAAAAGTGATTTGCATGTTGTAGGTATTAGCTACACAACGTAGACAACTTATTCTTGCTTATCATTGCAGCTACCTCATCTCTTAATACACAGCTTCAGCAGCTACAGCACCTACAGCAGCTTCATCAGCATCATCATCAACATCACCATCAACAGCAAGGACAACAACAACAGCAACAACAAAGTACCCCCCAGCATCAGCAATCATCCCAACAGCCTTCCCAGGCTCCCCCTCAACCACAGGCCCAACAGCAGCAGCAACAGAATCAGCAACAGCAACAAAACCAAACACAGACCAAGGGCCAGAACCAACAAGCTTCATGCCAGCAGCCATGCAGTTCTCCTCAGAAGCCTAATCAATCACCAGGACATGGCCTTCCTTCACCAATAACTCCACCAAATCCATTGCAGGTACAGCTTTCCATTTAGATCTTAACATGCATTTGCTCAGAATGTCAAAGGAAAACTGCCAAAGGTAAAATGTTCTATTTTGTTTCTTGTCAAACTCATGGAATGTGTGTATTTTACATTAGGTTTGTGTTCCCTTTGTATGTACATTTATGTGTAATACTGGTAGTAGTACCGATATTCTATGGAATACATTCTATTCTATATAATACAAATCAGATTTGTGCTATTCATCAGTCTATTCCTGTGTACCATATACTGGCTTTGCCACAATAAACCAATCTCATTCAGTGAATAACATTGGGTGTGCCAGAGCATGTACAAAACAGCAGGTCATTTTGTGTATTCATGTTAAATCTGCAACATGGTGCTGGGTTCTCAAGGCTCATTGATGTCTGTGGGATGGAGAAAGCTAGCCCATTTTCTCAATCTTCTACAGACTTTACCTCAAATCGCTGAAAGCTTTCTACTTATAATTCGTGTTGAGCTTGAATATTGGAATTGCGAATATATTTGGCGAATATCGGCTATTCGAGAATTCACAATTTTCTGCATTGGGATACTTATGGCCATGGATACTTATGGCCATGGATCAACTAGCTTCATGTCAGCAACCATACAGTTCTCCTCAGAAGCTCAATCAGTCGATATTTGTGAAAATATATGCACAATTATAATTGCCTCGCATTTACCTTCAAAATGAATGGTCACATGTGCTATTTATTTTCGCATTGCAAATATTCGCAAGGCGAAAATGAATAGCACATGTGACCATTCGCGAATATCGAATATTAGTAGATGTATTCGAATATTGCCTATGCCACTCCTCACTAATTACAGAAAGATGTCAAAACACATAGTGCTTTACAATTTAGGGGTAGAATTGGACCATGGAGCCATAGAATAAGATAGCCTGGTCTGATAAATCATGTTTTTCTTTTAGATCACGGAAGTAGGTGGCCTGGTCTAATAATTTGGATAATTTCAATGGCCTAGTACATGTACATCATTTAACTGTAAAAAAATCTGATGGAGCCCCAACCTTTAAAAAACACTGGACCTTTAACAATCTGCTGCTAATGTCTGTTTCCAGATACCACAAGATGCTTCCAGTGGTCTTGTGGAGTTCAAGCCTTGCTGAGTTTAGGCCCCCACACACGTACCGAGTGGGGGCCGACAGAGCAGGTCCGATCAGGTCTGGAAAGCAGCGTGATGACGTCATCATGCTGCTTTTCTGAGCTGACAGCATCGTTAGCCTCAATGAAGATGCCGGTCTTCATTGAAGTTAACGGCATGGGCCGGCATTGGCCAGAGAATATCGGACATGTCCGTTCTCTGGCTGGCCGAGCTGTGGGGCGACAGGGATCTGTCGCCCCATGTGGGCACCCCCGATCGACGGGCGATTTTGCCGCCGACCAATGGGCGCGAGCACGCACGCCCGTTGGTCAGCGGCAAAATCGGCTGCCGATCAGTGCGTGTATGGCAGGCTTTAGAGCTGTCACACAGAATATAAGATAGATGCTTTAATAACTCCTATCCCGGTACCATTATTTCTACTTTTTGATTCCTTCTGCAGTGCAGGAACTACAAACAATGCTGACAACCATGTAGTCGGTACATGTATACTAGATACTAGATAAATACTTTTTGATATATCTGGCTTTCCTGTCTTTTTTAATGTGTTAACCAGTTTTTGTCATGGTGGTTAAAATAAACTTGTTACATATACTGTACATCTAGCTAAAATCCTAGCACAGTCATCGGTGAAAGGACCGGAGGCCTAATTTGTCTGTACTGTAGTTTAATTAGTTCTAACTTCCCCAATACAATCACCAGCCAGTAGATCTTTTTCGACAAAGGAGAAATAATAAGCAACCTTTGTCAAAATAATTTTTTACTGGTGACTTTTCGTACTTTCTATACACTGTACATCTTTACTGAGGACCTCTCTCTTTTTTCACTGAAAGGTGAGGCCTACAGTAGAGTTTGTGTTTATAGTGTGTTCCTAACATACTGTAGGTGTCCATATCATTGTATAATGTGGACAGCTAATAGAAGGTGTCAATTCTCAAAGACAGTGAAGTTGGCACCCAACAAATTAACAGAAGATTTTAATAGGTATGATAAATCAATCCCAACATTTATGTTTTCTAAAATTATTTCAATATACAGGGACATATGGGGACTTTAACGGTTGTTTTGTGTTGAGCTCAAATATTTGAATGGCGAATATATTCGAATATTTGAATGGCGAATATCAAAAATTTTGCGAATATGGCAGCAGATATTCACAATTTCGAATATTAGCGATATTCGCTATTGGGATGCTTATGGGCATGGATTACTAAGATATATTCGCAATGCGAAAATAAATAGAACATATGACCATATTTTCGCAATGCGCTGGCAATTGAGAATATTCACGCATATCGAATCAAATATAAGTAGAATTATTCGCGAATGGCAAATTCGAATATTGCCTATGCCGCTTATCACTATTTAACAATGGTATCAAAAATTTATTTTATTAAAAGCAACTGTAAGATCACAAATAAATGTAACATCTTAAACATGTTTATACAAATGAAACAGTACAGACATCTATCTTCATACATGTCCAAGTGTTGTGCCTCCATGTCTCATTACTAGCTCATGTGCAAACAGAGGACTTTGATACTAGGTGGCATAGATCTTTTCTCTCCCTGCTCTCCTGGTGTCTTTTAAAATCCACCCATTGCTGAAGTTGTGGTTCGATCACTATGAACCTGAAAACATTAATATGACCATGATATAACTAACCTTAATCTAAACCTTGTATTCTGCACAGCAAGTCATTGCGAAACATGTTGGGATTGTGCAATATATTTTCTATGTGAATCTGTGCATGAACATATATGCGAACATAAATGTCTCTACTGTTTCATTTGAATAAACATGTATTAGATGTTACATTTATTTGTGATATTACAGTTGCTTTTAATAACATTACATTTTTGATACTGGTGCCGTTAAAGTCCCCATGTCCCTGTATAGGGAGATAATTTTAGAAAACGTTCGTTTTCTCCCTTTTTTTCTATTACAGAAGAAGAGTATGAGAACTGGAGTGTGGTTTGGTCATGGCTCAAGGCAAGGAAAAGCCGGGTTCAGATTTAGTTGTTTTTTGATCATTTAGATGTTTTTTTATAAAGTTGTATGAGTGTGGGGTTGTAGGATGCATTAACAAAAACAGAATTAGTTGCGTTTTTATGTCTGCCTTATATTTACTTTTACAAAAGACCTATAGTCACTAGTGATGGCCAAACTGCCCGCAAGGCGGACAGTTCAGCCGCGAACAAGCATGTTCGCCCTCCTTCTCGCCAGCGGACAGTACAGGTGTTCGACCTGCCCTGTTTGCCGGCGAGATCCCACCGCAGGAAGAATGTTTTCACTGAAGACCGGGTAGAGAACCCGGTCTTTCAGTGAAAAACCGGCTCGCAAACCCGGATACCCGGTTAGCACAACCAGGAACTATGTGTTCCACAATGCGTAGCACAACCAGGAACTATGCGTTCAGTGACGTCACATCCGGGTTTTCAGATTCAAATTCCCCGCCTAGAGGCGGGGAATTCTAATCTATCCGCGAACGGGCGGACGGCGGACTTTTTTAAAAGTCCGATCTGCCCGTTCGCGGACGGACATGGCCGAAGTTCGGCCATCACTAATAGTCACCTATTGTGCTAAATGTTCCTCGCAGGCAATGCATTCTTTATATAAACACTTGGAAGATATGTTTTCAGCATTGAGTTGCCATTTGTACAGGAAGTTGGCAGGACAGACTTTTTCCTGTACCTAAAATGCAAACCTCAAGGGAAGGCAGATAAGTATTTTGTTTTAGTCATTTTTAGGATTGTGAATTGCTTTTTCATCCATGTGCAGGCATTGTTTTTTTTTTAACATGTGTCTGTTTCATTCTGTACTTTTCCCCAACATAACATAGTTTACCTTCATGTTTTATACATAATTGTGAACTTGTAAATTAGTCTTTCCTGATGAATTGTACAAATATATTGTGTACTGTGTAGAATAGAATGCATTATAGAATATAAAAACTACTACCAACATTACACATAAAGTTGTGATATCTCTAAAATACAGTGGTAAAGATCACCCTGATCATAACCTGAAGTTTTCCCTCTTTTATTTGGTGTTCAGGTCCCTAGAGATCCTTCCAGGAGCTGTGGTAGCATTTTAGGCCTAGGAGACTAAAGCTAGCCATACACGCATCAACTTTTGATTGATTCATTTTCCATTTGACCTTCTTTTGCAATTTTATTTTCACTCTCAATCTAATATTGACCAATGATACTACCACATAGTGTTGTCTATGCAAAACCGATACCAGAAATTTGATTCCTTTGCAGTTATGAAGATAAAGGTAACTTTGAACTGAGCTGAACAATTGATCTATGGAAGTAGATTGAGGAATGCATAAAAGGAATTTTTCGCTGTGTAAGAAAAATTTGTAGAGAATGTATTTGTCTTAAACAGTAAAAATAAAGAATGTTTGAATATGTAGGCTCAAACATACTGTACTGGTATAGATGTACTGCAGAGAACCCAAAGATAAACCCATAGAGACTCACACTACAAGCTGCCAACACTACCTCTCATGACCCTTAAACATTCTTTTTACATACTCACACTGATGAGGGGCAGTATGACTCTTACTACCCACTGCACACTCTGCTTTGCGAGTCTCCAGCTGGCAGCAGTGCCCCTCCTCCTGAGTAAATACCAGTATAACACATGTCACAGAAGGGAATATATTGCAGCTCATTATGCATATTTGGAATTGAAGAATATATT
The DNA here is from genome assembly GCA_036250615.1 of Ptychadena robeensis. Taxonomy (NCBI): domain Eukaryota; kingdom Metazoa; phylum Chordata; class Amphibia; order Anura; family Ptychadenidae; genus Ptychadena; species Ptychadena robeensis. The sequence continues at coordinate 99,717,968 of CM070036.1, forward strand.
ATCTACTGTGACGTGCTGTATATTGTTTCTTATGTGAATGAGTCCTTTCTTTTTTCCCTAAAATTTCTTAAGGTCCAGTTTGCTTATCTAGAGAACTTAGGAACTTAGAAAAGCGAGCCCACAAATATTGTTATTGTGGGAAGGCACAGCCACACTCAATGCTGGAAAATACAATTATAGAGCAGGACAAGTATTCTGGGAAACATTGTCCAAAAACCTAATAGAAATGGCTTAACTGCAAAGCAAAGAAAATATATTTCAATGGTTGGCTGAAATTGGAAAAAAATAGAAAATTAAACATATAAAAAGGGACCAGCATTTTATAACACTAACAAAATGTTTTCCTTTAATCATGTATGAATTAAGAGCACTAGATAGCTTGTAATAGTTTGCTGTAATATTAAGAGAATGACAACATCTGACAGGCCAAATCTTATTTAAGGAATCTCGATTTTTTTTGCCTTCTGCCAGTTTTATCGTTCTGCATTATTCAGAATCTGTCTGTAAGATATTAGTTTAGAGCAATGCAAAGATTGTCAAGAGAAGACAGTAATTCAGAAGGATGATGTTGTTTGTTTCAAAAACTCTGAAGGATAACAACAATTATTTCTACAGAGATACAGACTCTGTTGTTTCTGCAGAGAGGAAATTAAATGAAAGCAACTTGCCTAGGTGAAACAGTTTAAAGTTGCCTAGAATGAACAAATAATAACACAACCAAATCATCTAACATTGTGCAATGAGATTCAAGAAGACTTCCTTGTCTTTATTGAGTGGGAATTTCATAAGTTTCTATTGAATTCAGTAAAATGGTTTCATTTTTTTTAGGTGAACATTGGTCGATTGATTTCTTTTTCAATTGTTGTCAATTAGGAAAGAGTAGAGACATGTCTGAGTTTTGTTTTAATAGTTGAGTACCAAACTGTCTTATTTAATATAGGAGTACAAGGGTAATGCTACTTAAGAAAAAAACACCTTCGCCCACCATTTTCATACTTACTGCACTGCATTCTTCACCTATAGTCAAGCTCAGCCTCAGGAAGCTAGTTGCAGCATCCCAGCACTCGGTTGCACCCAGGCTTTACATAAAATATTAGCTGGGATAGGGATTAGCAAAGGATCACGTGCCACAAACAAACAAAGCCGCATGGTCTCTAACGGCAACCACTGCAAACATAGTACTTGATAAACTTAGGCAGGAGCATAGTCAGATCCAAGCAGGGTCAGGGCTGGCAGCAGAAGGGTCAGGCATAATGGGTCAGATCCAAGCAGTTGTCAGACACATACTAATCAAACGAATCATAGTTCAAATTGCCAATTAGTGATGGCCGAACTTCGGCCATGTCCGTCCGCGAACGGGAGGATTCATTCGCGGACAGATTCAAATTCCCTGCCTCTAGGCGGGGAATTTGAATCTGAAAACCTGGATGTGACGTCAGTGACGTCACATCCGACACGTGGAACGCATAGTCACTGACGTCACATCCGGGTTTGCGAGCCGGTTTTCACTGAAAGACCGGGTTCTCTACCCGGTCTTCAGTGAAAACATTCTTCCTGCGGCGGATCTCGCTGCTTCTGATCCCACCGGAGGAAGAATAGAGGGCTCCTTCTCGCCGGCGAACAGGGCGGATCGAACACCCGTACTGTCCGCTGGCGAGAAGGAGGGCGAACATGCTTGTTCGCGGCCAAACTGTCTACCTGTTAGGATTGTAGGTACTACTGGTATTGGCGCAGGTGTCTCCAGGAGCAGGGGGTCTAGTGTACAAAGGGTCTTCCCCCAGAGCCCCCCTAGCGGGAGATAGGCAGGTTCCCTTGAGGGGACCCTGTTGATTTTTGCCACGCCTTGTACACAGGTCCTGCCTCCCTGGGTTCACCCACCAGTGGATACCACAAAGGCTATGTATGATGGCCCCCGATCAGGAGAGAAACGTGGAGAGGCAAATATGAGACTTTACCAGCATTCAGAAACAGCAGATGCAGGTAAGGGTTAACAAGGAAGAAGATCCTCACTGGTGCTGACTGGAACTAGGCTTCAGGTGAAAACAGAACTCCAAAACAGAGTCCAAGCTAAAGTTCAGGGCTGGCGGCTAACAGACATAAACGGGAACAAGCATAGAGTCAGGGCAGGCTTCAACCCAAGGTATGGTCTTCAAAACATGCAGGGTCAACGTTGGAGAAGGGAGAGTAGTCAAAGCCAGGCAGGGGTCGATACACAGATGATCCAAGTAAGGTTTATCCAAGTAAGGGGGACATAAGAAATTTAACAGGTAATAGGGCTTTGTCAAAATGTAAAAAAACATATTAATTTTTCGCTCACTGTTAAAAGGTATGGCAATGTTGTCACTCACTGTCAGAAGAAATGGCAATGTTGTCACTTACTGTCAGAAGGAATGGCAATGTTGTCACTCACTGTCACAAGGTATAGCAATGTTGTCACTCACTGTTAGAAGGAATGGCAATGATGCCACTCACTATAAGGAGGATGACAATGGTGTCACTCACTGTTAGAAGGAATGGCCAATGTTTCAACTCAGTTAGAAGAGGCAAGGCTGTCACTCACTTAGGATAGCAATGTTGTATCACTGTTAGAAGGAATGGCAATGTGTCACGTCACTGTTAAGAAGGAATGGCAATGATGTCACTCACTATTAGATGGAATGGCATGGTGTTACTCACTGTTAGAAGGAATGGGCAATGTGTCACTCACTGTTAGAAGGAATGGCAATGCTGTCACTCACTATTCGAAGCATGGCAATGTTGTCACTACTGTCAGAAGGAATGGCAATGTGTCACTCACTGTTAGAAGGAATGGCAATGGTGTCACTCACTGTAAGGAGGATGGCAATAGTGTCACTCACTGTCAGAAGAAATGTAAATGTTGTCACTCACTGTAAGAAGGAATGGCAATGGTGTCACTCACTGTAAGGAGGATGGCAATGGCGTCACTCACTTTTAGAAGGAATGGCAATGTTGTCACTCACTGTCAGAAGGAATAGCAATGTTGTCCCTCACTGTTAAAAGGAATGGCAACCGGACGCCACTGACAGGTAATTGTTGGGGGCTAGGTTAATGAGCCAGTGAGGCATAAGGGCAAAATAGTTCACTTCAATGGCTCTGCTGCAGGGGGATGGGGGGTGCTGCAAGGACATAGGGGAAAAATTTAAAATGGGTTCAAATAAATAAGTTAAATTAAGTTCAAAGTCAAGTTAAAATATCAAAAGTCAAACATCTTGAGATTAAATTTGAACCCAATTTATACACAAACTGGACATGTTAGAGCAAAACTTATTGTTTTCAAATGTTTCCTAAAACCTTCTCTACATCTCCAGCAATTTTTGTGACGATAAAATTTTCAGGGGCTTTGCAATAAGCTGACAAAGTTAGCTAGCATCATGCGAATTTTTCACATGCAAATTTTTACAAATAATATACAAATGCAAATTTCAAATCACTTCCGCATTCGCAAATTCCATATAACATTTAAAAATGGTGATATTCGCATGCAAAATAGCGGCACGGCAAATCAAAACCAAAGTTCTTTTTTAAGTTGAAATTTCAATTTCAGTTGAAATATTAGGCTACATTTTTCGACTATCCCTAGTGAAGGTTAAGGTTGGAGAAAGAGAGGCATGATGGTGCACTGGAGGTAAGGAGAGAGGGAGCAGAGTAAGATCTGGATGAAACTGGTGACCAGGAGTGAAGATTAGGATGGAGAAAGAGAGGCATGATTGTGGACTGGAGGCAGGGAGAGAGGGAGCAGAGTAAGATCTGGATGAAAATGGTGACCTAGAGTGAAAATTGAGGTTGGAGAAAGAGAGGCAAGATGTTGGACTGGTGGTAGGATGAGAGGCAGCAGAGTAAGATCTGGATGAAAATGGTGACCAAGGGTGAAGATTAAGGTTGGAGAAAGAGAGGCATGATGGTGGACTGGAGGTAGGGAGAGAGGCAGCAGAGTAAGATCTAGATGAAATTGTGCAAATGTTGTAATAACAGAGGGCTCAAAAAGGTTTGATGGTAGACTGGGATAATAGAGAGTTGAAGCAGAGCACAATATGGTTATGGAATGGGGAATGAGACAAAGTGGTTGGAGAATGGAACTTTGAGCATCTACCAAGCTAGTAAAACCTGTTGATGTAAAAATGAACAGGTGATTATAATGTACACAACCTTGGAAAGGCCCACCAGCATTATTGTTTGTTGTTCCATGCCAAAATTTTAATTTTAGATACAATTAAACTTTTACCTTTATAACTTTAAGTCATTAAATCAAAAAAATGTAAGCAAACATTTACTGGCATTATTTTACATTGTTTTACATTATTGTAAGTTCTGTTGTTTTTATAATGCTTGGTTTAGCTTGTAACTTTAAAAAAAAAGAGTTTTAGAGGAAGAGTGACTATGAATTTTCCTGTTCACTTCCTAATCCCAGAACTTCCACAGACCAAGCAGGGCTCATTATAGGCACCAGTAGGTAAGCACAACATAGTCATAATGCTTGTTCGCTCTTAGGACAAATCAATTGGAAAAGGTGCCATTTAATATTTTCAGATCCAAGGTCTGCAAGAATTGCCAGGGCTGCTTTGGCTATTTGTTCTAGCTGTATGTTCACAGCACTGTGATCATATAAATGTAATGAGAGGCTTTTTCTTCTTGGCTAAACAGTCCAAGAGAATGTGAAATTTGCTTAGGTATTAATGGGTTGATTGCTGCATATTTTTTCCTCAGAATTTGATTGATTAGTGCCTCCGGTCTTCACACTCGAAGCCTGGATTTGACTTGAAAATTCTGCCAAGTCTTTTACTCTGAAATTTATCTTAATTAGATCTGAAAGACCTGTCACAGCAGAACAGTCGCACCGATTAAAATGAAAAACAGGAGAAATTACTGATCAAATTAATCATAATGTCGGGTTACAGCTGTAGGTCTGATGTAATTTGCCACTCCAGTGAGTTACATCAGCACAGGCGGAGGAGAGGGAGCTGGATTCTGGTTGATCCGTAACACAAGCCAGCTTTGGGCAGCTCATCAGCAAGCTTATTCCATCCTTTCTTTTGGCTTCTTTCCAATGACCAGGAACTGCTGCTACTACACATTAAGTACTAAACAGGTGCCTCAACATCTACTGCACTTACTTTATCTATTTATTTATCTCTCAGAAAATGTACCTCACATATAGATCATATATATATTATATTCTACTGTGCAACTTATCGCATTTGGGTACTATAGAACACTTTTATCTGCATGGTGATAATGCAATTGTTTTGGAAAGTTCGGTTGTAATACTTTGAATACTAAAATGTGGCAAACAAGTGTGCTATTCATCTGTACTTTGGCAGATAGATATGTATCTTTACTACAACTGGGGTAAGGGGTTGTTAGGGTTCCTAGCCCAGGGAGTTGCCCTCACTGTCTGTAGTTGCTGTCTCTAGATATCAGCAGAAAGGAAATCCACACTCAAGGTGATGGTTTTTACAGTTTTCAAAATGTTTTCTATTTCCGGTCAGAGATATATACATAATACAATATAATACAATATAAACAATATACGTTATACAATCCTAGTTAACAATAAGCAATTTGCAGATACTGCAGTTATCCTCTCAGTATATAGGTTAATACAACATACAGTGGATATAAAAAGTCTACACACCCCTGGTACGCTCCCCGCCAGCTCTCCTGGCAGATAGGAGATCAGCTGTGATCTTCTTTTAATAGAAACAAAGTTGCACTATTCAACGTAATGTAGCCAACATCCCAAATAAATATTGACTGCCCAATTAGAGGGAAGAACGAAAAGAACCCCACAAAAGGGGACTTTAAAGGCCACTAGCATGTAACAAGTAACAAGGTGATATATAAGTAAAATGTTCAAAATACTTTAAAGAAAGTTATTGTTAAAAACATAGGGCATTTCGATGTTGGTAAAAATAGCAGCATTATCAGTCTGGTGCAAAAGCAACCATAGGTGGCAAATACATAAATATGTGCTAAACAAATGCAAGCGTAAAAATTGACAATGAATAAGTCAGGATAAAGGTCCTGCATCAGCAGAAACAACCCTGACAATCCTAGTTACCAATAAGCAATTTGCAGATACTGCAGTTATTCTGTCAGTATATAGGTTAAGACGACATACAGTGGATATAAAAAGTCTACACACCCCTGGTACGCTCCCCGCCAGCTCTCCTGGCAGATAGGAGATCAGCTGTGATCTCCTTTTGAGAGGAGAGCTGTAGGGAGCTGAACTGTATTGGCTATATTTGCAGAGCCCCGCAGATATATCCAATGCAGAGTGTGTGGGGAAAGCTGCACTCGCAGGCAGCTTCCTCACACATGCAGCAGAGAGGAGATTGGTCTGCAGATTCCCCCGTGGAGGGGGGCCCCCCCTCCCTTTCCTCTGTGTACCCTGTGTGAGGAAGAAGAGACGCCGAAATGTGCTCTCTAGTGACATTTTTTTGTGGCTGAATAGGGGTACTGCATGAGATTTTTTCACATTCATTTAAACACATTAAATATTTTTTTCTGATTTCCTGCTCTAAAAACTGGGTGCGTCTTATGGTCAGGTGCATCTTATAGTCTGAAAATATGGTAATTTGTGCAAAAACTATTTGTGTAAGAGCAATACTTTTTTTCAAATGTTCCCACAATTCTTCTCTACATCTCCAGCCATTTTGGTGATGATATCATGTTCAGGGGCTTTACAATGAACTCAAAATCATTGAAATCATCAAATTTTTAAAGTTCTACTCTTCAGATCACCCCACAGATTTTGAATCAGATTCAGGTCTAGGCTCTGGCTGGGCCATTCCAAAACTTGAATCTTCTTCTGGTGAAGCCATTCCTTTGTTGATTAGGATGTATGCTTTGGGTCGTTGTCATGCTAAAAGATTTCAGCTTTCTAGCAGAAGTCTGAAGTTTTTGTGCCAATATTGACTGGTATTTGAACTATTCATAATTCCTAATCTTAACTTAGGCCCTAACTAACTGAAGAAAAACAGCCACAAAGCATGATGATGCAACCACAATGCTTCTGCGGGTATGGTGTTTCTTTTGGTTCACAATGTTTCCTTATGAGAATATAGACTGCATGAAAGATGCTTGCTTGGTACATTGCATCTTAACTGCAAAATGTAAACAAAACTGTATTCCACTGTATAAAGCTGAACTCAACACAAGCTATTAAATAGCTGTAAACCTTCATTGTTAAAAGGTTTGGTATTTTTCCAGAAAATGTAGCCACTGCCAAGCATCACAGTCAATAGGGTGGCACCAGACAGGAAATAGAGTGGTATCACAACCATGTCTGCACCCTGCTGGTTGGACAGTACAGGTTTAGAAATAGAGTTATGCCCTTCTGTTGTTTATCCATTTGCATAATAGAGGTTAGTTCAGAAATCACATCTAGGTTGTAGAGAGGGCATATCATACTATTTATGGGTGTGATATAAATGTAAGATTGGTGTTTTGGAAAGAACAGAGGGCACATTGAATGAAGGTGGTGTTGGACAGATGGGAAGGGGAAGTGCAAAATTTATCATCTTGTATGTCAGATATATCAAATCGCATTAAGGATGAAGTGTGTACGACAGAAATGAAGAGGCTGATATGTGCTAACCTATATCCTATCTAAATTAGACTGGTTTACCAACAGCAAATATATGCAGCAATCAATGGATAAACCATCTGGGAAATGAGAAAGCCTATTAAATGCTTCTGTTCTCTCATAACTCATAAAATAAGGCATACATGATGTAACCTTAGCAGCACATTGGCTGTGTGTGCCACAGAGTTTGCAGAAGAATGGGATTTAGACCCATAAATGTTCTTACTGAATAGTGTTGAGCTCGAATATTCGAAAGCCGAATATTTTTCGCGAATATCGTCAATTCGAGAATTCGCCAATATCTCGAATATGTCGGCGGATAATCGCAATTCCGAATATTCGCAATACGGCCATGTATTGCGAAAATAATATTCGCATTGCGAAAATAAACATAGCATGTGACCATTCATTTTAAAGATTGTAGCGATGCGAATATTATTTTCGCAATGCGAATATGATTTTCGCAATACATGGTCATACCGCGAATTTCCGAATATAGAATCGAATATTAGTAGAATTATTCGCGAAATATCACGAATTCGAATATTGCCTATGCTGCTCATCACTATTACTGAACTCTTTCTAGTCCCCCTATGTTGTTGCTTATTTAATAAGCAACTACATCCATGTATAGTGGTCTGATTTGTAATAAATATTTTGAACAAGATGGTCACAGGTTATAGTTGGTGCTGGTTTACAACCCAAAAGCAAAAATATTTTGGGATCATGGACAAAGGCACAGAAAGGAAAGTTAAAAAAGTGTTTTGGTAAAAATTGTTAAATACTAGTTGAAAAAAAAAGAGAAGGTCAATGTTGTTTGAATGAAAAGGGTATTTAAAAATAGAGAACTGAAATAGAATAAAATAAAGAGAGTAGAAGGAAGACGCTTTGTGTATATGTAAGAATTGATTTATGTTTGGACTATGTTTCTGAAAGTCTAGAAGATTATGACTGCAGAAGGTAGAAGGTAGATTCTTCGATGTGTGTTGAGTGGCTAAAACATACTGGAAAAATAAAATAATTTTCCAGAAGACAGCTAAACATGTTATTTTCTATAAAAAAAATCACTTAAATGGTCATAGTAACACATATATCTGTTCTGTTCTACCAGTGATTCCTAGTTCCTCTTATCCAATAAAAGTCTCAGGCTGATTGAATGTCCATACACATTCTAAGCATTCTTAATCTTACGTTCTTTAAACACAGTAAAACATCAAAGCAAATTATCACCAATTCTACTTGTGCAGGCTGTGTATAAATCTTATGGCCTTTGTAGACCTCTCAGGTAGTGAAAGGGTTTAGAAAATATGAGTTCAAGTACATAAAACTAAGAGAAGGGATCCTGGCAGATACATCTAGCAGAAGATCAATAGTAAAGCAGTTTTTTTATGATTTATTTTCTCTCGTCCTTAGCTGTAATTTCTTGACTTTATAAAACAAATTGCCCATTCAGGAAAAGCGCAATCTTCTTCCAGAGTCCTTTTTTATCTGAATTATGAGTTATCAAGCATAATTGGACCAATCCATCAATTTTAGGTACTATGAAAACTTCCTAGGTCATCACAAAGGGGCGTATGTATGTTAAGAATTTTGACAAACATAAACCTGTTTTTCTTCATCATAAGGTCATTAAGTAGATTTAAAATAGACCTTTGATAAGGCCTAAACTTATAGTTAAGCATAAATTACAGCCTTAGAATGTATGTGAGTTAAGGGTTTTCTTGTATGCATTATGTTAAACTCTAAGGTTCACAGCTATTTAGCGTTTTAAGCTTAATGTATGTTTATTTATATCTTTTGTTTTTTGCTATATGCACCATAATTCTGCAGATACAGCATGTGGACTGAGATGTCTGGTATTGCCATTTGTGTTTTTTTCAGCAGATAGAAGTTTCTAATCCTAAGATATGAGTCTGAGCACAAGGGAATGAAGTATTTTGAGAATTTTCATCAAAGATTACTTTGCCCCTATGTCCCTATGCTTGACTTTGCCTCATTACCTCATTAAAGTGTTTCTGAAACTAACAACAAAACAGAATCCATTGTAGCTTTATGCTGGTGTCTACATTTGTTGACTACATTCACTTTAATGCAGTCACACACATACAGTAGGATTGTACTTGGTACGTGTTAGAATCAGAGTAAATAACAAAAACTTAAAAAAAAATTATCAATTAAAACAATTGAAAATTGATGCCTCTTTACAGATTCCTCGAATCAATAGACCAATTACATTGATGAAGCAGTGATTGGTAGAGATGTTTGAATTTTTGGACTTGCTAAATTTGTGAGCTGATTGCAAAACCTCTGAAAAAGATATCATCACCAAAATTGCTGGAGATGTAGATAAGGGCTGTGGGAAAATTTGAAAAAAAAAAGTTTTTCTATAGCATATGTAGTTTTTGAATAAATTAAGTTCAAAATCAAAGTAGAAATTCAGATTTTCAAAATGTTTACTTGACTTTGAACTTAATTTGTGCAAATACTATTTGTGATGTGATAATACTTTGTTCAGGGGCTTTTCAATAACTTGAAATCATCGAAATGACAAAAAAATCACCATCTCTAGTGATTGGACATGTTGGTATCTAGGTTTTCTTTTTTTTTCATAATAATAGGGTTTTTAGGTATTTGATCAATTTGTTTCTGATGGTACTATGCAACATGCACATAGGGCTTTGGAAAGAAATCAATCACATTAACTGTTTTGCATCAAACACACTGTGTGGTGGCACCAACCTCAATGTTAGACTGACAAGTTTCATTTTTACAAACTGAATCAACAATTGATCAAATAAAGTTGATGCTGGAATGGATAATTATTTCTGCTGTCTTAATGCTAAAGATGCTGCTTTGTGTATGTTTGTAAGAGACCAGGAGACCTCTATTATGATAGGGCAACTCCAAAGACGTTTTAATTGAAAAATTTAATATTTGTCTTTATTCTTTAAAATAGGTTCTTTGTCACTGTAGCTGGCAACATCTCTTGGGGTGATTGGTGGCGTTGACTGAATCTCCATAGGATAGTATTTCAAAGTGAACGTCCTAGCTAAATTTGCAGTTTAATCAAAAGAATGAGAGTGGATAGCAGATGCAAAATTTTCAAACCTGTGTCTATCTCTTGGGGTACTAGATCAATTTAACTTTAAAGTTTATATTCTTTTAATGTTAAGTTTGTTTTATAGAACTGATAAAAAGAAAGTATTTTAGGTGAGAATATGCTTTGAGTTAATATTGATTTTTTTTGATGGGCTAGTCATTAGTAGCAAGTTAGATCAAATATCCCATTTACAATGTTACATTTACCTGATTGAAACATACCTAAAAATATACATATATTTTATGAATTTTTTTACAATAATCTTGCGCACATATGGCGCCGACTCACAGAGCTTATAGTCATATCACTATATATGAATAAACATAGCTGTTTTATTTTCCAAACTATGGCAAGGCACTTAGCAATTCCACATCAGGAAAGTCGAATCAGTTTCTTAATCCTAAAATTAAATTTTATTTCACGGAATGAAAAATAATGACATGCTAATAGCAGAAGAGAGAAATGTGTTTCATACCTAATGTGTAGGTATTTATGTAATTAAAAGCTAATCAACCATGAATTCTAGTGCCTAAACCATAAAATGAGATGATGGGAAGCCCATATTGTGATGTGAATAGCATTTATGTTTAATTATATATCTGTGAAACAGAAATTAGAAGAAAAAGATTAGCAATAATAAATATGTATCAAACCGTGAGTACATTGCAAGAAATGGAACCTGTTTACCTAAACACATTTCTTATCTTCCAGCAGGATGGGAGTAGAGTGATGAGAGCTAACTTTACCAATAGGGTGATTGATGGGTCAGATATTTAGGCATTTCTTCTATTATAGTCGAAAAGGAAACTATGTGCCCAAGCTGCACAAATTGTAATCCTTGCGCTAGGAACTAAAATAGGCTTTGAATATTTTGAATTCCATAATACTGTGGTAAGCTATAAACAGATCTTTTGAGCGTATCTCATTGCTTCCTAATTAACCATTAGATATATGCCGTGCATGGACAGAGAAGTGACGACTCAGACACTCTCCTAGATCCATGAAAGTACTTCTGATCTTTAATGCAAACATACAGTGACCTTTATAAACTACGTTTTGGTCAGTGTTCTAAGGGTCATGTGAGCATAGCATCATAAGCTTCTAATTGGTCATGATCACTGGTAAAAACTGAAAAGCCTGTTCTCCAAGCGCCATCTTCTTTTCCACATTCTTTCACGGTAAGGGGGGGGGGGTGTAGTGGACATTTTGAGCAGGAAATATGGAACAGTAAATATGTATACAGAATGTAGTAAATATGAAAGAGAAGGAGGGGTTGCTGGATTAATAAGCTGTTTTTCTGCAGGCTGCTTGTTAACCTCCTGGGCGCTATGCCAAAAGCCAGTTCGGGCGCAGTTTGGTTCACGATCAGGGCCGGCGTCTATTTGACACCGACGGTGTGTATAGGGCTGGGGAGAGAGCCGGCAATCGAGGTGGAGTACAGTGTATTCTGCCGCGATTGTGGGGGAAACGGCTTTTCGTGCCATAAATAATAGCGCGAGAAGCACGTAATGCGTAGAGGGTTAATACCATAGCACTCTCCAGACTTCTTGGCAGGGACCTTGGCGCATGGCCATGAAGTTTCTGTTCTACTGGAATCAAGCTATGGTAATCTGAGATATGATTTTGAGGAAAATGAATACGTAAGCAGACGGGCTGCCATACTCATCCAGTATATAGCTTTTGAATAGTACAACAACAAAAGTAAAAGACAAAAAGAAATAAAGAATATTATCCAATATAGCCAATCAGTCCCCCTCATCAATTCACCCTTTTGGAGAATATTCTTTCCCAAAAGCCTAGCCATCCTATCCTCTTTGAAAAAAAAAGAAATCTTTTGTGCCATACGTTAGATGAGCAATGGCTATTCCATCATCCCCCTTGCCCTACACTCATCCTTGATCCAGAGGAACTCCATCTGGGTATTTAAGTTCTAAACTGCATATGTTGGCAAACCAGGTTCAGTGTTAAGTTCTTCCATCTTCCTGCATAAACAGCATCTGCGGAGTTATCCCCTCCACTGTGCCAACAACTATATAAGAACTGTATAGAGTGGTGCTCTATACACAGTAACACTTCTACTGATTATACTGACACAAGGGATTATACACTATGGAAAGAAAGACTTAAGAGCTACCCACAAAGCACAAAATTTTATCAACAGGTAAAAGGATATCATTATATAAGGTATGCGTTGTCTTGCAATAAGGGAACTTAGATAAGGATTTCAGGGGGATTCTGTGTCTCCTAACCAGGTCCCAACCTCCTGTTCTTCTGTAAGGAAAGAATAAATGAAAAAATATGCTTTAGACAAAACCTTAGAAAGGGGGGGAGCGGGGGGTAGTGTTACTGGGACCTAAATCCCAGTCACCAATTTACCCTGAACAACCGCCTCGAAGATTTTCCCTGAACAGCAGGGACCTGGGGACTTTCAGGGTCGAGGGTCACAGGGTGTAATACTAGTCTAACTGTGTCTCCTGGTTGGACATGTGCTGTCCTACTTTCCCGTAATATCACACGCAAACTCAGTATCTCATGACACAATGCAGTATATAGTTATTAACAGTGCTAGATATTAGCATCTTTAATGTCCATTAAAAACATGTAAAAAGTTCCACGCAATGTTTCAAGTTGTTGCCCTTGGCCTATATCAGGCACTTAGATGTAGGATGGAGAGCAGGTGTTAGGTCCCAGCGAGTAACCGAACCGGTGATGTTTAAACCCCAACATATGTTTCACATGGTTAACCACATGGTTAATCAAGGAATCCTCTCTCATCACATCCAGTATCTCAAAATGTCCCTAGACATTCGGGTGGCCAGAAAAGAGCCTTTTGCGGGGGAACGAGGGGCCACCTTCCGGGGCTGGGTGGCAGTGTCACGGTTTAAGTATGTAATTATCTGGTCTGTAACAAATACACACTTGTGTGTTAAGGGTGAAGAGAGTCGGTTTGCTCCAGTAAATTTCCTCACATGCCCCAGAGAGATGCCGCTTTTAGACAAAACCTTGCACAACAATAACAATAACAACAATAACAAACCAATATCACATATGACAGTATTTTTTGAGGCTCTAACCTTCTATTGTTTATGTTCCACAAATTCCCACCACAACAATACCAGTATTTATTATTTTTCTTTCCAATAATGACATTAATGGACACCTATTTTTAGAGAAGTATTGATAATATGGTGTCATAATTAATTTTTCTAGAAACTCTATTAGGCTTTCTTTGGTTTCAATACTTTGGATCAATTACCTAGATAAGGCATAATGTAAATCTGGTCAAAGTAGTGTTTCTTATAGGGACTAAAAAGCAAGGTCATATGAAAAGATCATTGACTCCCAGCAAAATGTCTTAGAAAGTGTCATTTTATAGCCAAGCTATACTGAGGCATTTTATGTTTTCAATGGAACTCTCCACACAGACGTGTTCTGTCTTGATAGACATTGCTTACCATGTTTTTCAAAGCACTTCATGCTGCATAAAAAAATGGGTGCATATTAGAGGGGCATTGGATGCATTTTTGAATTGAAATAAATTTTTTAAAAAAATTGGGTGCAAGACACATGCAAAGACATGTCCAAAGTGAATAATGCATATATTGTTGGTCAAAACTGTTGCCACATTGCCAACTATAAAGAACAAAAAGTCTAATTATTTAAAAGGCAAATATATTGGAATATATTTGCATTAGTCTTTGCATTAAATTACCCTTTAGTTATTGGATTTCTGCTATATAATTACCAGATGTTATTGGTTAACAGATGTTAATACTTCATATTATAATTTATTTGTGATTTTTATGTTGTATAACTTTTTGTTCAGGGGAAAATGAGCAGCCTTTGTTTTACCTAGAGGGGGTAATTATATTATAGGTCCATATGTAGCTTTTTATGTGTTCTTCACTTCTGCTTCAGTTATATCTCATGAGAAGTTTTGTTGGTCGCCTACATGTTTTTCCTATGTGATATTATTCCTATGTGATAGTAAATTATGGTTCCTATTTTTAGTATTCAGACACAGGGCTGCCGTCAGGGGGGGCCCGACAGTCAGCACATAGGGGCCCCAGCAGCTGATCCGGGGCAGCAGGCGATCGGCACAGCAGCCGATCGGCACAGCAGCCCCCCTGTCAAAAAATTAATTGTTCAAGGTGGGGTGTTAATCAATTGATCACCGATTGATCGTCATTTTTTCATTCACTGTGAATGATCGAATCAATAGTCGATCAGGAAGAAATTGACCCGGTATGGGGACCTTTAAGCTAAAACTCCACTAGGTTTTGCCAAAATGTATCAATATCATAATGGTTGAGTTCCCATGATGTGTGCATGTTCCATCTCTGCATTTTTAAAAAAATATGAAACCCCTTGATCAAGAAATCCAACCAGTATGGGTCGCACGCACATTGCGATTACAGGTGACAGCTCAGTTGCATTTTGGCAAAACGTAGTAGAGTTTTTGCCTTATTCTCCTCAAAGGGAAAATAAACTAAACTAAACCCTAAAAAGAGCAATGAAATTGTGAGAACCACGGCTGTGCCAGTTACCACCTGCTGGTGGCACTGTGCTTGCCTTTCCATGGGTTGGTTCCACAGTAACCAGCAGGTGGCTCCCTGCAAGTGTGGGCTGGGTGGAGGACACCAGCCTCATTAGGGTTAGGGCTATATAGGTGTGCTTCATTTAGACATGCTTGCTGAGCATTCAATTCCAATCCCTATCTGAGCCTGTACCCTTGCCTGTCTGGTCGCCCCCTCTGCTCTGGAGCCTGACAAAAATACTGTCAAAAAAATATATATTTATGTTCAGCCACAGATCAAGGGTCCCCTTTTGTTAACCGCCCTAGCGGTCAGGCCGGCAGCATCTCGTCCAGCGCTGCTACTGCTACTATAGCACTGGACGAGATGCGGCCCTCCTGTACACATCGGGGCTCCAGGCAGCGCATACTTTTATACATACAGTTCTGCGCTTTCCCGGTGTCCCCGATGTGACATGCAGGCTGGCAGCATATCCTCTGTCTCTTCCCCCCCCCCCCCCCTCCGAGTGACGTGATGACGTCACATCGGGGAGGCGGCGGGAAATTCAAAAGTACAGTGCATGAAATCAGTTTTCTATGTAGAAAACTGATTTCTATGTGCTTCTATGTACTAAATCTCGCCAGAATAAAAAGTCTCTGGTGCCTCAGATGTGCCCATATGCAGTAACCCTCTCTAACCTGGTGTGATTTTACCACATCCATCACACCAGGTTAAAGAGGGTTAACTGCAAATGGGCACATCTGGGGCACCAGAGACTTTATTTGGGCGAGATTTAGTACATAGCAGCAATGCTTTGTGCCCGGATTTCTGTGTTTTCTCATTAATTTTATGAAAATTTTATTTTTTATTTTACATAATTGTTTGTTTCAAACATTATTATATTCAGGATGTCTATTAGACCCCTGTACGGACATATTTTGGGAAGTTACAGGCCTACAACATAAAGAAAAATTTACCATGGTGCGCTTTTGGTATAGAAATCTGGACCTCAGCAGTGTGCTAGGGAGGTTAAAGCTAGATTACCTAGGGGAAAAAGGAAATAAGATAATTGTAAATATTTGCTGAGCACAAAAATTTCCTCATAAAAGATTTCAACTTGACTTGCTCCACCTGTTCTCTACATTAAAAGGAGTTTTGGTGATGATACCATATTCCAGGCTTTGCAAAACTCATTTATAGAATTTGCTAGTTGAAAAAAAACAGTTCTACACATTTTTCCTAGATGTCGTCCTTGCCACTATCTGCATATTATTATACTGTGAGCACTGGATGTCACCCAACATAAAAGCTAAATTATATTTTGTGGTGCTATAAGATTATATGGGACAGTGGTAGAGAGATGTAACCATTGAACTATAACTCCTTTTTTATTATTAATTTAACATACCTAGAGTTATTCTTTAATAAAATCTTTTAAAGCATTAACAGCAATTTTTACCACCCAGCAACTTTTTGCAACTTAAAATTCAAGACTGTGCCCGTTCCTTAGTGTGATATTTTAAAGAGTTTATTATTCCTACTTACAAACTAATCCAAAATCAGTAACACTTTGGAACATGTTGATCTATAATAGTGAACTGACAGCTCACTTCTGATCTATTCTACTGCATTAATGTAATGTATGCTGGAACACTGTGTGTTCCTCACTACATACCGCAATTAGCGCATACCATTAATTTCACGAAAGAATAGAATTTGTTAGATCAATGAATAATATTGAATTGTTTTGAAAGGATTAACAGAACATTGAGTATAAAGATATTGCCTCTAATGACATTCTGGCATGCAGGGGTTTAGATCTCTCAAGACAACACTCCATTAGCAAATGCTTTCAAATTAGTAAACGAAAGAAACCTTTAGCCAACCACTGGGGAGTCTTTACAGTAGGGTTTCGATTGGAGTCTGAAAGCAGAACTGTGAGCAGGAGGTGTTTGTAAGCATTTCTAATGGCATTTTGATGTACATGTACAAAATTGATGTCGGAAGGATCATTGTAGAGCCCCAAACACTGGAATATAGAGGACACTTTCAGGTGGCCGTCACATTCTGGCTGGTTGAGCCCAGTATATTTTCTCATGTCACAGTTGATTAGCTTCACGGAGAAGTGGAAAGAGTAAAAATTCTCTTATTATTATAGCCTGCCGTATCAGCCTCTTTTCCCTTTGAATGCAACATTAGTTTTTGTCCAGGACTCTAACCACTTTCTACAGTTTGGGGAATTGTAAAGCAGAAACAATTTTCCCAGCAAGGTTGACCTTCAGAATAATGAGAAATGAGTGGAATTTTTCTATGTTTCTTTAAAATTTTAAGGTGAGAATGGGATAATATGCTTCGTTCACCAACCATTATTACAAAGATATCTGTTTTCTACTTTAAGTCTTATTTTTGGGTCATTCATGATTATATAGACTGGATCAAAGTTGGCAGATTTATTGGAAAATTATTATAGATAAGTTTTCATAGATCTTTTATTATAAGAGTAGTTGAAGTTGTGTTTCTCAATTATTACCCTCCTTGGTAGGAATTTCATTAACAAAAGTAGTAACCCTGAGTCACACTCTGCTTGGCTTTCCTTATCCACACAAGCCCATGGCATCCTCCACTGATGACGAAGAATTTTTCGACTTGCTAACTTTGTGAGCTGATTGAAGCCCCTGAAAATGGTATCATCACTAAAATTGCTGGAGATGTAGAGAAGGGTTGGAGGAACATTTGAAAAAAAAAGTTTGGCTCTAGCACATGTAGTTTTTGAATAAATTAAGTTCAAAATTAAATTTGAAATTCCGATTTTTGAAATTTTTACTTGACTTGTGAAAAAACTATTTGTGTTAGAGACCTACTTTCTTTTTTGGAGTGTACCCCCAACCCTTCTCTACATCTTCAGCAAGTTTAGTGATGATACCCTGTTCAGGGGCTTTGCAATTAACTCGAAACCATCGAAATGGTCAAATTTTTTTTCAAAAATTCGACCATCTCTAATGACTGCCCAGCTCCTGTGTTCACTGGCTGCATGCCCTTGTGACCTCTTGGGATGCTCACCTGGCATCAGTGTCCCTTGTCCTCACGTTGGTTGGGGTGTGACCAGGTTACATATATTGCATCATAGCATAACAAATATGCATACACTGCCGGGGAGATTAAGTAAACTTTTTTTATGTCCTTGGCTAGTAAAATTCATAAAATGATTCGACAGCAGTGTCAGATTTTAGTGTGAATACTGGCAATTGCACAGTTTGACATCGAGAAGTTTCTAAAAACAACTGTAGACTACATCTTGATAAGACAACACAGTCAGGCAGAAAGTTATTTTAGAAATTCGGACCCAGAAAAAAAGTACTGTTATAATGTTCAGAGGGATTGAAATTCTATTATTAGAATTAGGGTAACAATAAAAAAAAAGGTTTTTTTAATATTTGGCCATGTGTTTTCAATTGACACTTCTAAGCTACTAGATGTTTTTGTAAAATAATTTTTTTTTCGCTTACATAAAGTTAACAGGTGATGCTTTTCTTTTCAACAGAAACTCTGCATGTTTTTGTAAAAACATCCCTGTCCTTGATACTAGGCAATTCTCTTCTGACACCTTTTACAGGTATGTTCAGTACAGTACCTATAAAAACTATTCACCCCTTTGAAAATTTTCATTTTGCTGTAGTAAAGAACCTTGGATTGCAATTAATTTAATTTTGCCTCATTAACAGAAAAACATGTTCTAATGTCAAAAGTAAAGACAACCCTTTGTAACATGATTTAACGCCCCTTAGTGGTCACCCCCTCAGCCTGGGTAAAAAAAAAAACACAAAAAGTGAGCTGGAGGAAATTCAAACTTGTATGCAAAACCCATAAACACAGTTAAATACAAATATATCTTTTAAAATGGCTGCACTGCTTCAAAACTCTCATGTTTGGTGCCAAACATGGGAATTTTGACTATTACTTGAAATTAGTGGGTACACACAGGAAAAATAAACCCCCAGTGCATTAACTTCAACAAGGTTCCCATGGTTACATTTAAAGATGGACGAACATCAGCTGCGGCTGTTCACGAACAGGCGAATCGAACATCTGCAAATACCCGCTGCGAACATGCGAACAGCAAACCTCCTTCGACTTTAATAGAGGACGAACTTCTCAAACCTTCATGTCATATTTGTAGCCAAAATGCCAAGAAAAAAAGTCAAAAGGGTGCAACCACCTGGACAGTGTCATGCCAAATGGGGATCAATGGCTAAACTTCTCCCCCAAAATATGGATTTTTTAAAATGCTGTTTTCTTCAGGTCTAATGGCCGGAAATCACATCTAGATTAAAGATTTTGCCAAAAGTTACCTGACAGTACCTTCTGCAGTGCATCACATTTAATCAGATCTCTCTGCAATGCATTATACAGCATGCCTCTCCCCCAGAGTGTTACCTCCCCGAGGGGTCACCAGTGTTGGCGCAGGTTCCACAGGGTGCAGGGGGTCTAGCGTGTACAGGGTTTTCCCCCAGAGCCCCCTTATGGGAGATAGGCAGGTGCCCCTTGAGGGGGCCCTGTGAACTTTTCTCATGCTGTACACACAGGTCCTGCCACCCCCGTGTTACCCACCGGTTGAACCCCAAGGAGGATA